>CM039478.1:18030737-18042669 GCA_022433065.1 Begonia loranthoides
ACATCAGCAACTAGACAGAGAGAGAGAGAGAGAGAGAGAGAGAGAGAGAGAGAGAGAGGCGATGAGGAACGAAGAGTGAGCCTGGAGGCGAGGGACCGGCGACGGTGAAGGCTTGGGTGATGACGTCCGAGTAGGCGGCTGCTAGCAAAGCAGAGAGGCGAGTCACGGGAGGCTAGGGCTCGGGATCGAAGTTCTACCGACCACGATTTTTTCGGCTTTGGGTGAGGCGTAGGCGAGGTACGTCGATGATTTATGTTCTCCTCCTTCGCGTTCTGTTGGCTGGCATTGATGGTTGGCGATAATAGGGACGTTCAGCTGGTGATTTTTGTGAGGAACGACAGGAAGGCTGCCGGTTCGTGCTGGACCGGCCAAAGGCCTGGGTCCAGCTTACGATTGGGTTTGAACCAGCGATGACAAGACCGATAACTCACTGTGCTAGAGGCATGGCCGTGGTCTATGTTAGGGCATGGCGAGGGGTGTTTTTTGTTGAGTAGACCATGGTGTGGGGGTGTTGTCTGTTGAGTAGAACTGCAGGAGAAGGGGCTTGTCTGGTGACTTAGAAGTGAAGAGGAAGAGAGAAGAAGGAAGGCAGAGAGGGATGGGGAGGTTGGCAGTGTGCTTCGGGAGAGCTGGGTATTGCTTTTGGGTGATTCCCTGGTGAAGCCATGGGTGCTCTCTGGAGCTGGAGGAGGGCCGAGTGCATGGGTGAAATGTGGGAGCTGAAGGCTGTGAATGTTGAGGGAGAAGTCTGCAAGTAATGGACCTCTCTGTTCTTTGATTTAGTCTCTATCGAGGAAATTGTTGTTGAAGCTTTGAGTCTGCATGTTAATTGTTAATTCTTAATGATCAAAATATGTTCTGTCTATTGAATTTTTGGGAATTATATGTTAGGGATTGTCTCTGTATGTCTAGCTTCAATGTTTATGCTCAGTAGTTAGATATTATTTGCTGGGATAAGTACTATGTTGGTTGGTCGTGGGTTCATTTGGACTATTTATGTTCTGTTATGACAAGCAATTAGTTAGAGAATGATGTTGGATTATTAACTCTGTTGAATGTAGTTTTGTTCATGGTTTGGTTTTGCCGTGAGCTGTGATGTGTAGTCAATTAAGTGCTCTGATGTTTGGGTTAACATGTTGGATGAAGAGTAAATTATTAGGGGAAGATTTTGTGATAAAAAGAATCGTTAATCTAATGTTTTAGATGGCTGATTATAAGTATAAACTCACTCTATTGGATTTCTGTATATTGATTCTATGACTGGATGAGTTAAGCTGTCAATGAACGGTGTTAAGTATTGGATATAAACCTGTTAAATGGAATCACTGTGTTGGAATGCCAGCAATAAATTGTTTAACTGGTGCTTTTATTCTCTTGTGAAGCATGAATATACTAGATGTTGATGAGTGTAGCAGTGTGATATTTGGAAATAAACCTGTTAAGTTACAAGCCTTGGTTATATACTTAGAATTGAATCATTAATTGGGCAAAGACATGATAAAAATTGGTAATGGATGTGGAGATTAATTATTAAGCTACATTTAGGAGATTTTAGTAAATAACGAAGAATTTGAATAGAAAAGACGTTAAGACTAGCAAGTAGACTAACTGATTTTATTAATGAATGAATATTTCTAAATTGAAGGTACTAAAAAAGAAGAAATATAGCAATTAAGTGAGAATGCAACACATCGAGGTAAGTGATATGCATGTGTCTTCGTCTTCGGACCCTACATCGCAAGAATAGGAGATGCATGTTTCATTGCTTACCACTTTCCTAGCATGTGTACAGTTTTAATAGTATGCTTAATTTTTTACTCTTTTAAATAGCATGCTTTGATGTTTACCGTTTTAAAGTATGTCTACAGTTATTAATCGCATATTTCATTACTTACCGCTTTCCTAGCATGTTTACAGTTTTAATAGCATGTTTCATTGTTTACTGCTTTTACAGCACGTTTTGTTGTTTACTGCTTTTATGACACGTTTCATTGTTTATTTATGCTTTTAGAAACTGTATGCATTCACGAGCATCATACGAAACAGATACAAATAACGGACGAATCATAAGCCATAAAACATAATAAACGAACGAAGAAACAAATAGCAAACGAAGAAACAAATAGCGAACAAAGAAACAAATCACGAACGAAGAAAACGATAACAAACGAATAATAAGCCATAATAAGTAAAGAAGAGAAAAAGGCAACAATACGATGTGAGGCCGTTTAAGCCTTTGTGGCAAGGTCGCTAGCGGCTTTCAAATTATGCCATTGTTTATAGCAAGCTTTTGGATTATGCCATTGCTGCTCGTATCAGTTGCAATGTCTTTGGATTATGCCCGGACAGTCCCTGGATTATGCTGGGGCCTATGGCTAATGATTAGCAGTCTTTTGGATTATACCATTGCTACTATATCGGAGGTAAATGATGAAAAGAGTGACCAATGAAAGATAATAATTAAGATGCAATAGACAAAAGATAAGGAGAAAAAGACAAAAATGATGATTTAAAACGCAAAGGATAAAACGATAAGAAGAAAACAACGAAAATGATGATTAAAACGTAAAAGATAAGAAGATAAGGAAAAAGACGAAAACTGAAACTACATGTAGTATTATGATAGGTATTATCACTTACTGAGCGTATGTCTTGCGATGTAGGTACAAGTACAAGAGAAAACGACGAACAAATCAAAGAGCAGCTAATGAAGGATTTGCACGGATAAGACTTATGGCTGGTCAGGCTAATTAATGTAAAGAGTAACTGAGAAGAGCATTTGTAAAATATAAAGTAAGGATTTAATTAACTGTCTATAAATGAATTATTTATTTTACGCTTCCGCTACGTTTTCAAATAAAAATTAATTTATGCTTCCACTATGTTTTGATAAAGGATTTTATAACTATAGTCTTCTACAAAATCATCACAATTTTAATAACGAGTCAAAGTAAAAAGGTTTTGTTGACCCGGTTATAAGAAGCGCGATTAAAAAAGTTTTCATAAAGGTTTTCTGTCGTTTTATAAAATCAAAGAAAAATTTTAAATTTTACTCATTTTTTTAAGGTAATGAAAAACTGGGTCGTTACAGAGTGAATGATAAGCGGTTATGTGAAGTTTGGAATGGGCTAAGAGTTTTATGCTGTTCTGCGATGTTTACTTGCTGTTTAGTTTGATACCTCTGTTGTTACTCCCTTATGCAGACATTACTCTACTATCATTTATTCTACATGTTAATATCCTTGTGTAAATGCTTAAATCTAAGTTAAGCATGTTTGATTTACTAGTGAACATGTAATTGACTAGAGTAATTAATTAGACTTAAGCGTACAAATCAACTTAAGCATGTTAAGTAAGTTAAGTATGTTAATTACTACTTACGCATATCAAATGACTTAACTCGTCGTTCAATTAACAACTAATTCTTGAGCATGTCCATTAACTAATTACTTGAACATTTAATTAACTAACTAGATGAGCCTGTTAATTAACTAGGGGAGCATGTTTAAGTAACTCAATCAATTCTTGACGCATGACAATCGATTAGAGTAGTTAACTAACTAGAATGATTAACTAGACAAGTATGTTAATCAAGTAACTCATCTCTAATTCCTAGTTAGCATGTTTATGATATTAGCAGCATGTTAATTAATTAAGGTGTTCGACAAATCAATTAAATTATTAATCAATCCATGCATGTTAGTTAACTATTATTTGTTCAATCTTCGAGCATGTTAATCAACTATTAATCTTGAGCATGTTAATCAACTATTAATCTTGAGCATGTAATCACTTGAGCATGTAATTAACTAGGATAATAAACTAGACTATTAATTATAGCTTGGTTAATTAATTAGAATAGAAGCATGCTTAATCAACTAGAATAAGAATTACCAATTTACAAGCATGTTCCGATTTCATTGTCTAAAGCATGTTTCCATTTAAACTACTCATTGTGAGCATGTTTAGTCTAACTTAGTTTAACAAGCTTGTTTAGTTAATCGTAATTCATCGCATGTTTCTTTACTGTCTTTTTACTGCTCATTTACTGTCTAAATTTGAGTTATAATTGTTCCCTATTATACACTTTCAATTATATTTGTTCTCTGTTATGCATAATTCAATTATTGGTTGCTTTTTTTCCTATGCGCTTTCAATTCAAGCTATTCAATTACCTTCCTTTATAAGCATAATTCAATTTCTGTTAATATTACGTTGTAATGCATCATGCATCATGTTAGGTTGAGAATGTATGGTCATGCATCATGTTAATAGAAACCAATAGGGAGTGCCATCTTGGTGGTGGCACTCACACATGCATTAAGTGAGGTAAAATGTTAAGAAAATAAATGAAATGGGGAGTTGGAGGGCGGATCACCATTACGGCCGAAGTTCACCATGAGCTGAAGTTCCCCATTCTCCCTAAAGTACAAAAGAGTTTGAGTCGGCCGAAGTTCACCACTCATTCCTAATGGTTGAGTTGGCCGAAGTTCACCACTCGACGATAAAAAAGAAAATAAAGAAAATAAAGAAAGAAAACATAAATGTTTTTATCATGTTTATATGTCTCATTACTTACTGAGCATTAGGCTCATAGATGAATCTTATGATGTAGATAAATTTAAATAAAGAGACCAATGAAAGAGGACCATGTAGTTGATAGAGCATACTTATGAGGAGCACTTGGAGTTGTTACGGCAAACCAAATTTGTGGAATGAGACACGTTTTATAAACGAAAATGACTTGTAATGATATATTATAATAATTGATAAATGATTTATGTTTTTATTATCATGAAATTATTAAAAGAAAGACTTCCGCTACTCTAAAGGAAAAAAGAAACAAATGTTTAATAAAAAAAGAAAAAGAAAAATTTATATGGATAAATATCTAATAAAAAATGAGAAAAGAAATCGTGCGCTGCATATAATAATTAAGATATATTATAAATAGTTAAATATGATACATATGTGAGATTAAAGTATAGAAGAAAGAAGAAGAGAATTAACCTATAATTACTCTTGAATAATTATATGGAATGTTAAAAATAAGTTATTGAAATAAAAATAAGTAAATGAAACATAATGAACGACATCATCTTGAACTTTCTTCAATTGTTGCACACTCTCACTCTCGCTCACAGTCTCTCTAGATCAACAATTCCATCACTATCTTCACCATTTCTCCAAACCCTACTGTTAGATCATGACACTCCACCTGGATGAAATTACACTAAATATTCTCCTCTATTATAAGGCTACGTGTAGTGTAGATAGCATTGATAGTATGCTATATAACCTCCTATAAATGTAAAGAAAATGTCTGATAGTGAATATACGAAAATCATTCTTTCCTCACCTTTTTGTTATTCTTTCTTTTCTCCTTTCTGCTGAAACTCTACACCTGAACTTGGTATCAGAGCTTGCAAATGACGTCCTCCAGCAACCATTTTGATCCCTCTACTACTGCTAATGCTTCCCCAAACCTCTCCTCTCTTCTTGCTTTTTCGTTCATGTCTCAAACTCTTAGAGGCAAGCTTGATGACTCCAACTATCTGATTTGGAAGAATCAAATACTCAATTTGGTCATCGCAAATGGGTTGGCCTCCTTCCTTGACTGCTCCAGCGTAGGCCCTCCTCCGCTTCTCGACGATCTGACTCCTAACTCAGATTTCAATACCTGGGAACGATACAGCAGATTGATAATGAGTTGGATATACGCTCTTTATCTGATTCTTTACTCGCTCAAATTGTCTCCTATGCAACTGTAGCAGAAATATCGGTTGGTCTCGGTAAGATCTATTCTGCTTCTTCTCTTGCAAGAATTTCGAACTCTGCAGTAAGCTTCATTCTATTTTCAAAGATGATATATCATCTACCGCCTATATTCATAACTTAGCTTCTATTTGTAATAATTTGGCTGCTATTGGGGAAAGAGTTTCTTCGAAGGATCAACTGCTTTATTTATTGGCAGGATAGGGAAGCGAGGTTAATCCTTCCGTCGCTGATATAACAAGTCAATCGAATGAGCCTTCTATTGAAGAAGTACATAGCCTTCTGCTGAATTATGAATCCAGGCTTGAACGCAAGAACTTGGTTTCTCCTTTGCATCCCACTCATTCTCTCTATCACTCTACCACCACTAAACAATATTCCCACCCACAACTATAACCACTTGTGCGGCGTGTGGTAGGAGGCTGTGAAGACATTAAAGTAGGGAAGACAATTTTCCTCAACGTGAGGCTAGTGTCCCCTCCTTCAATTACTCTCCATTTGCAAACTTTCCCCTTGACTTTAAAAGAAGACAACACCTCCTCTCTCACTGCCAACGTCAATGCAAATTTAGGAGGAAGGAAACTCTTTGCAAAATTTGTAAGTTTCGGGCAGCGAAAGGTGTGGAGCAAAATTGTTTTAGCAGCTTGTAGTCTTTGGGGTGTTTTTAGGAGGTAATCTTTGGTTTACATTCATGGAGATTTCTGGATTGCCGTTAATGAAGATTAGAATTTTCGTTTTGATATTGGAGTTGAATTGATTATTAAAAACTATTGATTTTAGACTTATATCACATTATAATCGTAAACCCAAATCTTATGGATCATTTGAGGTCGTTTCATTGTCGGAAATTATGGAAGTTCAGCAAATTTTGGTGGCCAGCGTCAGGGAAGATGACGTCAGGTCGTGGCTAGGAAGTGGCCAAGCCGTGGCCTGGGCCTCTTGGATTGGTCGACTTGGCCTCTCGGATTGGTCGAGCCGTGACTCGGCCATGCCCAGGCCACGACTCGGGCCTCCCTGCCAGGCCAAGCCGCGGCTTGGCCAAGTTGGGGCCATGGCCTAGGGCCCCTAGATAGGTTCGTCGAGTTAGCCATTTGAGGCCGCGTCTCAAGCCTAGTTTCGGCCATGGTTCACTTTATTTAAACCACGGCTCAAACTTTATTTTAGGGTCGTTTTGGACGTTCAACACAATCATTTTAGGGTTGATTCAAGGTCGGTTTCGGATCCAGTTTGGGCCTTGCACTCTATTATTCACGATTTTTTTTTCTCCAACCTGAAATTTTGATATTTCGTTGGTTAATTTGATCCTAATTTTTGTTATATGATTGTCTTTAGATTCTGAAACTTTGAAAATTAGACTCGACTGATTATTTAACATTTCTGGGTTGGATTGAGCTTTAATTGTTGGTAGACCATTTTGAGGTAGGAGTTTTATTTTATATACGACATTGCATCATTTTCCAAATGATTATTTTGAGGCGTGATCTCACATAAAATGACGTAGACCATCCATTTTTACAATATTATATTTATGATTTTTGCTAGACATGTTTTATTTTGAGCATGCACATCATTTATTGATCACCTAGTTAGGGTGTATCAAGTTTTATTGACAGTGAAGGGATCTTGTTTTATATATGCACATTAAATTGTTGGCAGATATGTTGGTTGTGTTAACTAGAGTAATTGATATGCCAAAGAAAGGGGTAAAGGACTTAACCTATGAATTGTCGATTGATTGGAGGAGAGTTGAGTGATCGAGGCTTGAATATGTTGGAGGAGCGGTTGATTGCTTGATGAAGGAGAACGACTGGGAATTCACAATTCCAAGCATCCACAAATTTGTAGGCAAAAAAGTGGTCGATCATCAACGTAGAAAAATTAATAGATTCGAACGCCTACGACTGCCCGGTTGAAAGATCGGTTGAATGGTCGAAGGAGGGGCGATCGTCTGGTTGGCAGTAGCTTCTTAAAATTGCTGCAAATCCTCTTTTGGAAAGTCCGACTTTGCAAACCAATATCTCCCTCAATTTGCAAGCTTTCTTTATGAAATTCGGAACACGACTTCCCTGATGAATGAAGAAGAACTCCACCAAGAAATAATAGTAAGAAATGCCACAGATTTGGAAATATGCACGAGAGGAGTAGATTGGCCGGAAATAGCAAGAAGTCATAGCTTGCACTCCCGTATGGATGACTTTGCCAATACAACTCCTCTTGAAAATTGAACACCTCTTTACACACCCTTCATTCAAGAAGTAAGAGTATGGATGCCAATAAGAGAGACTGCTCAAATTACAAATAATCTCAATTCGTGATGCAACACATAAAGAACTCTTGATGTAACTCACCAAAGGATTTAAAGAGGAATCACTCTTATTTCGAAACAAAGCTAAAGCTTTTTAATATTCAACTTCACTGTCTAAAACAAACATACAAGGTGGGTTTATATAGCCAATTACAAACCATAAAATAGGAAATAACAATAAAGGAAAACAAGCTAATATTCGTTCATACTAGGCTGATTACTGTACTAGGTTTAAATACCTTTATAAAGTAATTAACAAACTATTCCTTGCTTTCCTTTCCTTCAAGTTTTGATGGCTTTTGGTAGCTATTTTCTCATTAAGTTTTGTCACTTGACTGGTTGCCATATCTATGCAAGAATTAGCCTTCCTTTTGTCTTCTAGCTTGGCTGATTAGAAAGGTTTCCATATCTTCTCTTCTCTTGATCTTTCTTGCCCTTTAAGCTTGTTTTCTTAGGTTCCTTTCCATAGTAACATATGTGTGGGCCTCCCTTGGTCTTCATGGGTTGGTAGCTCCTCTATTTGGGCCATAATTGAGCCACCTTCTAAATAATTAGAAAGGTAGGTGTCGATGGAACTTTGGGTCCTTGCTCTTGTGATTTGACCTTGTAGTCCATCATCCTCTCTAGGTTTTTGAGGATTTGACCTCAAATATTCATCAAGTTTTGGATCTATAACGATCTTTTCATCATCAACATATGGAGATAATTTTTGTACATTAAATGTGGTTGACACTCCATACTCTTCGGGGAGATCTATCTTGTAGGCACTATTGTTGATTCTTTCCAATACTTTAAATGGGTCGTTGGCTCTAGGCATGAGTTTGGACTTTCTTTGTTGAGGAAATCTTTCTTTGCATAAATGAGGCCAAACTAAGTCACCTTCGTTGAATATCAATTATTTCCTTCCATGGTTGGCCGCTGTTGCATAGGCTTCATTATTTTTATCTATAGTTTTTCTTACCTTTTCATGTATTTTCTTCATCATGTTGGCCTTCTTAGCTCCAAGGAATTATCAAGCTCTTTTTTTGGTAAGGCCACAAGATCCATAGAAGTGTGTGGGTTGATTCTATATCCCGCCTCAAAAGGAGTTCTTCGGTGCATTCTTCTATTGTATGCAAACTCGATGTAAGTTAGGTTTAAGTTCCAATCCATCAATTTTCCATTTAACACGCTCCTCAAAAGTGCACCCAACATTCGGTTGACTACCTCAGTTTGTCCATCAGTTTGAGGATGGAATGATGTATTAAACAGTAGTTTGGTCCCCAATCTCTTCTAAAGGCTCCACCAAAAAGTGCTAAGAAATTTGGTGTCACTGTTAGAGACAATGGAACAAGGAATCCCATGCAATCACGCTACTTCTTTGAAAAACAAGTTGGCCACATGAATAGCATCATCTGACTTAGAACAAGCAATAAAGTGAACCATCTTGGAGAATCGATCAACAACCCCCATAAAGTGATCTTAATGTACAAGGTAATCCCAAGATGAAATCCATGCTAACCTACATCCATGGATGTGTTAGAAATAGCAAAGGTAGATAGATTCCTTGAGCTAGAAGTCTACTTTAGCTTTCTTGCAAATAATACATATTTCCACAACCCTTTGCACATCTTTGAGAAGGTGAGACCAATAGAATTTCTCTTTAACCGCTTCATAAGTTTTCTTTTCTCCAAAGTGACTAGCCAAGCCTCCACCATGTGCCTCCTTTATTAAGGACACTCGTAGTGCACACCATGGAATACAAATGTTTCCAACTTGAAGAGATAATCATTCATAAGATAGAATCCAACCTCAGGTTTCCATAAGCACTTTTCATACCATTGCCCAAAGTCTATATCATCAGTATTGGAAATTTTTATCCAATCAAAATTATATAGTTTGGCATCAAGTTTGGTGAGGAAGGAATACCTTTGAGATATGGTTTCTATTAATACCAAAGTATTCTCTTTTCTAGATATAAGCATGGTAGACTTCATCTTACTTTCCTTTAATGCTTCATAATCTTTGACTATTTGCTCCGCTGTAAGTGGAGATAGTTTGATCGTCTTCCTGTTGAACTTGAATGTGAAACAATTGGTGAAACCATCATGCATAGTTTTTCTATCATATTGCCAAGGTGTTTCCAAAAGGAGATGACTAGCACTAGTAGGAATCACATCACAAAGTACTTTATCCATGAACCTTCCAATAGAGAACTCAATTGAAGCTTGTTTACTAACCTTGATGTTTTCTCAATCAATTTAACCAACAAAGATTGTAAGGAGTTGGATGTAAAGTTGTTTCTATTCCTAATTTGCTCACTAGATTTGTAGAAACCACATTAGCACAATTTCCTCCATCAATAAATAGATAGCACACTTTGTCTTGGACTTTGCATCGGCTATGATGTTCTCTCTTTGACAATCATCAATACTTGCCTTGGTAGTGAGTGCTCTTCGTATGCTCTTGAGCATGTAGGGTTTCCACTTGTACTTCTCCCTCGAATGTCTCTTGTTCTTCACTTTTTTCCTCACTTTCAATCTTATTAGTACCTTCTCTTAACACAATTACTTTCATATTCGGACATTGGTAGGCATAGTGTCCTACACTAAGGCACTTGAAACACTTAATCTCCCTTGTCTTTGGCTTGGGTGCCTCAATAGGTAGCTTCTTGTTGTTAGCATTCTTCATGTTTATACCCTTGTCTTCAAGTTTGGAGGGTGGCTTGGAGAGGCTTGTACTTCTTTGAGGGAATCGGCTAACCCTCGCTTTCTCTTTTCTCTTTCTTTGCGACTTTGAGATCGAACTTGATCACATCCTCCAAGGCGGTGTAGGGTTGTAGCTCAAAAACATCTCCAATATCATAGTTATGTCCTTGGATGAACCTTGTGATAGTTTGGTCTTTCGGCTCTTGCAAATCACATCTTTTCTTCAAGGTCTCAAATTCGGCTATATTTTCCTCAATTGATGAAGATCCTTGCTTGCGGCCTTGCATTTGATAATAAAGCTCTTGCTTGTAATGACTCGGAATAAGCTTTCACTCATGAGTCTCTTCAAAATCTTCCAAGTTCGGATGTCTTCTCCCTCATGTCTTCTCTTTGAGCAAATGGTGTTCCACCATAGACTAGCATAACCCATGAACTCATTCGATACTAGTTGAATCTTTCTTCTTTCCGAAAAGTTGTATCATTCAAATATCTTCTCAACCTTTTCCATCCATTCAATATAATCATTACCATTGCTAGAACCATTGAACGAAGGGATAGATACCTTGATAAGATTCAAGTCATCTCTTTGTCTTGGTCTCCTTTTAGGATTAGGGAAATCTCCATACTTGGTTTCCTCCTTTATGAAATCCTCATCACAATTCAAATGGAAAACTCTTTCTTTTGATCTTGTTGAATGAGAACTCTCCCTTTGTTGGATTCTTATGTGTTGTTGAAACATGTTTTGGAGCTCATCCAATTGTCCTTGCAAACTAGATTCGACTTCTCTTGTTGGTGGTAACTCGGGGTCGGACATATTTGCTTCACGAGTTTGTGCCTCATTTGTTGCTCCTCGTGTCATCATGAAGATGGAAAAAGAAATCACAATTAATAGGAGTTTTTAGCTCTGATACCAGATGATGCGCCAATGGATGGGGTAAAGAATTTAACCTGTGAGTGGTCGATTGATTAGAGGAGAGTTAAGCTACCAAGGCTTGAATATGTTGAAGGAGCGGTTGATTGCTTGATAAAGGAGAATGATCGGGAATTCACAATTCCAAGTGCCTGCAAATTTGTAGGCGGAAAAGCGGTCGATCAGCAATGTAGAAAAATTAACATATTCGAATGTCCACAACTAATTGATTGAATAATCGGTAGAACGATCGAA
>CM039478.1:18042756-18165216 GCA_022433065.1 Begonia loranthoides
TAAGTGCGTATGCGGGGGGGGGCTATCGTCTGGTTGGCAGTAGCTTCCTAAAATCACCACAAATCCTCTTTTGGAAAGCCCGACTTTGGAAACCAATATCTCCCTCAATTTGGAAGCTTTCTTTATGAAATTTAGAACGCGACTTCCCTGATGAATGAAGAAGAACTCCAAGAAACATTAGTAAGAAACGCCACAGATTTAGAAATATGCACGAGAGGAATAGATTGGCCAGGAATAGCAAGAACTCACAACTTGCACTTCCTTATGGAGGACTTTGCCAATTAAACCCTCTCTTGAAAGTTGGACACCTCTTCACACACCCTTCCTTCAAGATGTAAGAGTACGGATGCCAATAAGAGAGACTACTCAACTTATAAGTAATCTGAATTTGTGATACAACACACACAAAGAACTTTGGATGTAACTCACCAAAGGATTTAAAGAGGAATCACTCCTATTTCGAAACAAAGATAAAGATTTTTAATATTCAACTTCATTGTCTAAAACTAACATACTAGGTGGCTTTTTATAGCCAATTACAAAGCATAAAATAAGAAATAACAATAAAGGAAAACAAGGTAATATTCAGTCTTACTTGGTCAATTACTATACTAGGTTTAAGTAACTTTCTAAAGTAATTAATCAGCTATTCTTTAGTTTCCTTTCCTCCAAGTTTTGATGGCTTTTGGCAGCTACTTTTTCATCAAGTTTCACCACTAGGCTGGTTGCCATATCTATGCAAGAATCAGCCTTCCTTTTGTCTTCTCGCTTGGCTGATTAGAAAGGTTTCCATATCTCTTATTCTTTTTATCTTTCTTGCCCTTTAAGCTTGTCTTCTTGTGTTCCTTTCCATAGTAACATATACGTGGGACTCTCTTGGTCTTCGTGGGTTGGTAGCTCTTCTATTTGGGCCATAATTGAGCCATCTTCCAAATAATTAGAAAGGTAGGTGTTGATGAGTCTTTGGGCCCTTGCTCTTGTGATTGGACCTTATAGTCCCTCAGTAATGGGGCAGTTGACTATGATGTGTCCCTTAGTGAAAAACACTAAACTTGATCATGATATTTTTTCGTGCCTTTAGCAATCCCCGACTATCGCTTTGTTCTATATGCCTATGACATTTGTGCCTAGAGCCCATGAGTGACTCCATTTTCACCTAAACGATATACATTTAGGTATTAATATGGATGATCACTGATTGCCATCGCAAAATTGAGCCAACATTTCTTTTATTATTTAAGTATTTTATTTCGAGAGTTTATGAGGTTGGATTCTTTTAGTAAAATTTGTAATAATAATGGTCTTACTTTCTTGTAATTGTTGGCACTTTTGTTTCGGACATATATTATCACTTTATTTTGATGTCACTATTGGATCTTTAGTAGAGCTCATTTGGCCGGGCCCTGACATATTGTAATTCACTAAAGACTTCTACTGCATAATTAAATAAATAAATAAGTCAAATGCTAAAAGGACAGGCAGTTCAGTTCATCTTTGGGTCGGGTTGCTCTCCATTCTGTCTCAGGTCCCCTCAGGGTCGTGACAACAACAACTTTCTAATCATCCTTCGAACTCCATTTTTCAAAGCTCTTCTCAACCTAGTTTATTCAGAAAACCAACTGGTTTTTCCTGCCACCAAGAAATCCTAAAAATGGGTTGTTTAAACCTAAGTGTCAGAACAACTTCAAAATTGGTCATGCGATAGACATGAGATATCGTTGTACGAATACACTATATAAACACACCTTCTCTTAGACAATTTAATGTTATGGCTTCTATCTCTGATCCTTCACAAGCTTCATCCCCGACTGACTCTAATCAATCTACTCATGCTAACAACTTGTCGTGGTGTATGTGTTACGACTTGCAAAGGGCTTGAGATAGAATGGAAAATAATCCGGCTCAAAGAATCAAATCATCCAACCCATTCCTTTAATTTTTAATTAGCAGCGAAAGTATTAATAAATTATAGAAAAAGCAAGGGCTCGATAAAATATAGGCTAAACAGGTCCAGGAAATGATATCAAAATAGTATAGCACAATAATCCAAAAGTAACTATGTGAAATAAAAATGTAAAATAATGAATTATAGTTATCTGGAACAAAATCTACCTCACAAAATGTCTCTCGAAGATTTTTTTTTAAAAAAAATTTGGAATAAATAAATCCTATTTAATTTTTACTCCTAATTCGGCAATTGGAAGTCTTGTTGATAAAGTCCTAAAAAGGTATTATTGGGGTGAGTTGACTAAACTTAATAGGGATCAAATTTTATAGTTAGCATTTTAATTAGAACAATGATTAAACATGCATGATCTTAAAATTGACATTTCATAAATTCATTTTAAAAAAATTATACGGAAGGGCAAACATTAAAAACAACTCACTATAATGTGGTACATAAGTAAAATAGACCCTTAGTTTACCAAAATAAAATCACAGTGAAAATAGAGCCTCTCACGGAGTCTAAGCACACCATGTAATAGCCATATCAAATAACAAAAGCGATGCTCGACGATAGCGAAAGCAAAATAAAGACCCTTATCATGTTGAGGGTTTTGCGACTAGGGACACAACAAATACATCTATCCCATTACTCTAGTTAAAAACTAATAAACACATCCTCCCATGGTCAAATGTATATAACATAAAATAGAACCCAAATTGGGTCGATCGTACTTGGTTCACACGAATAAGTTGATTCAGTAATTTCTATATGCATGTTTTAATCAAATGTGTACAATGAAAAACTACATATAATATAAAAATCCAAAGAGCCATAAATGGACACGTCATTTTATATGAGATACGTCCTAAAATATTAATTTTATAAAAGTTATGCAATGTTGTGCATAAACTAAAATCTCTACTTCGAAGTGGGCTTACCATCGAGGCAAGCCCAATTATCTAAAAAGTTTGATTTTTAGAGTCCAAGATTTAAATTAATTTTTTCGCTACATATCCAAAAATAAAATCATAAATTTTTATATACTAAAATATCCAATTATCACTTAAATTTAACCCAAATTAATTGGGTATAAAAACACCCAAAACTTGGCCATAAACAGACTCAAAATACGCCCTGGACCACATCCCAAAAGGCCTTGTCTGCAACTCTCAAAGAGTCCAGACTACAGCCGCAAAGGAAGGCCCAAGCTGCAACCCATGGAGTCTGAAGCCGCAGGTCGATACTCTCTGCATTGCTTATTGAAGCACTCTTTGTCGCGGATTGATGCTCTCCGCATTGCAGATCACTATCTTGCTCACCGACAGAGGTGAGGTTTTTGTCGGCGAGGTTGTTGTCAGCGAGGTCCAAATGACGACAACTTCCTTGCAACCATGTTAACTCAATAAGTATTAAGTATAGTTGTTTTGATGTTGCGTATTTGAATTATCATTAAGTTGTTTATAGTTTGCACATATCACTTAAATTGAATATATTATTGATCTTCATTAAAAATAACCTTTCAAATGAGTATTTAGATGTTCTAACATGTTTGTTAAAGTCCATGTAATGAATGCCTTAACTTTTAGGATGTATGGATTTTATTTGAAGCAAAACACGGAAGACGGTTGACTAGAAATTTTACATAGAGCAAACAAATTTTTTAAATTAATTGAAGTGGTCAACCGGGGAAGAAAGGCGGTTGACCGGAAGTCTTATAGATTGTTGAAAGATTTTGAAGTGTTGAAATGGTCGACCAGTATAGACTTGGTTGACCTAAAATATTATAGAGAGCAAACTCTGTTTTCTGAAATACATTGAAATGGTCGGCTGAGGTAGATATAGGTCGACCGGAGGGTTGATCAGAGCAAATATTGGTCGACCGAGTGCTTGTTGAAAAACATGCAATAGTCATGAAGCGGTTGACCGAAAGAATTGGGTGGTCGACTAGTCAGCAGTTTGGATACAAAATATATAAATAGAAGAGTGCTCCGAATGAAGAGGCACCTAGAAAAGCTATCAACGATGAAGTGTTACGACATTTTCTTGCATTCTGAGCCTTCATTCCAAAGCTTATAAATCCTCACTTGTTGTGTATCCATTTGTGTTATCTAGTGAAAGTGAGGTTGTTTTGTAGTGAGAATTTCAACCAACAATCTTTGATTTGTGTGAGTGAAAAAGGAGACATTGTAAGGTTTGGATTGATGACCGGGAATGTCAATCAACTGTAACCAATTGGGTTAAAGTGAAAAGATCTTCAAGGAGGAGCGTTGAAGCATGGACGTAGGCGTGTTTGGCTGAATCGTGTTACCAAATTTGTTTGCATCTTTCTTTCCCTTCTCCTTATTGCGTATTTTGATTGTGCCAGAATGATATTAGTTTTTAAAGTCGTTTAGATAATTTAATATTACTGTAATAATTGAATTACATTAGGCTATTTTTGATCCAACATTTGGTATCAAAGCAGCTTATTAGCTTTGTTGTGATTAATAGTAGAATTTGTAACGACCCAGTTTTTCTTTACTTTAAAATGTGTAATTTGAAAACATTTTTCCTTTAAAAATCTCATAAAATTAAAACTTTTCTTTTCACAGCGGAAGACTAATCATTTTAATAAATCAAATAAAGACAATGAATAAAATCCTTTTCTTGAAAGCATTTACAATTTAGAACATTTTACAAAACTCTTTACAAAATCTTTTCCTTTAAATCCTTTAGCCTAGCCAGCCACAAGATCCGCGCGTGCAAATCATTCGCCAACTACTCCTTAACCTATTCACCATCTTGATCTCGAATATATACCAATATCACAAGACTTAACTAATGAGCCTAAGACTCCGTAAGTGATATAAAATAAAAAATGCAATGCACATGCAGCTTTTAAAACAATGCAATTGTTGTTTTCGTTTTCCATTTTCCTTTACCATTATCTTGATCTTGACTTTACTTTATTTGGTGGTGTTAGATATGTCTAAACTTGACATGGAAGAGCTACCAATTCAACTTCACACCTCGTCACAACTATTTACGTTTATTTTGTTTCTGTGTCGGGCTTTACCATTGGGTCCACAAGAATGTCTATTTACATTTCATGTCCATTTCATTTTCGTTTTTGTTTCCTTTTTAAAACAAGCTTAAAAACCATTTTCGTATCCTTTTGAAAACCATGATGTGTGCAATGCTCGTGAATGTATACAGTTCTATATTCTCTATAAAACTTGAAAGTATAATCAGTATCAATCCTATAATCGTCAAGCATGATCCGTATTAAATCCTTCACTTAAATCTAATAAACACATCATTAAAAGAACATAATTCTAATAAACACAACAACACAACATCAAGCAGTAATATAATATTCAGGACATGATCATAACCTAACTTAATAATCCAGTAAATGCAAGCATCACACAAAATCCTAATTCTTACGATGTAGGGCCCCAAAGACCAAAACACATTCAATATTGCTTACTTGCGTCCGTAGCTAGTTTAGCACTTAACGTTATCATTCTTCCTTTAATACCTTCAAAGTTAACACGTTTAATCATCAGTAACTATCTATAAAATCACACTTCCTCACACCTGCACATTAAAGCTTTCATTCTTCATAACCACACAACCAACCATTATCAGCCAATAGCAACCCATTGACCCCAAGTCTCAACATTTCCCTTCACTTCACTGTTTAACATTATCATTTTCGTGCCAAGCATAAAATCCAAACAACAGTTAAAAGCCTCAACCATTTAACTGTTTCTAACAACCACAATAGAGAACAATTCCATTGGATCAACATTTTCCTCAACTTAGCCTTACATATTTATAGTTAACAGAACCACGGTTTAGTAGGCAACAAAAGCATTTCCAAAACCAACCACGCAGTAACAACAACTAGGAACATTATAAATCAACAGAGCATAATTCTCAACACTTAATCGAGCAACCAGAAGCATAGAGCCTTAATTATATCATCATCCAAACATATACCAAAAATCCATAAATAAAACAAGGAGCAAGCTATCATACTAGAAGCACACTCGAGAGAAGCAGTCCTTCGAACTCTAGAACCCTCTCCTTCTTCTTCTCTTTTCTTCTTCCAGCTCTCTCTCCCTTCTCTTTTCTCTCACAACACTTGGCTCTTTTCTCTCCCAAAAGCTCTTTGTTAGTTTCTCTAGAGAGAAGCTCTCATGAACTCTCCCCTGCCCTTCTCTTTTTTGTCTCCCGCAAACTCTCCCGTCCTCTTTATCTCCTTCATAATAAGCTTCTCAACAATCCCCATAAACCTAACACTTCGTAGGAGTTGCCATGTGTAAAGGAGAAGGACGTGGAGGAATCATGCATACTCAAACACACTCTTCACCATTCAAATCCATTCTTCCTTGCTTGCTGGATTATAAATATCTCCTTCAAAATATGATGACTTTAGTTGTCAAAACCTTCTGCACTTCAAATCCTTGGGAATCATTAGCCGCTGGTTTCTTTGTCCTCCTAGTTCGCTACTCCATTCCACAATTTAAACCTGATGTTCTAATACTTTTGTCAGTCTATTACCCATTTCATCTCTAGGATCCCTTCTTCCCTCTAATAACTTCAAAATCAATAACATTTAATTATTAATAACCACCAATTAGGAATCTCAACTTTGATACCATTATCCCTCATTCATTTCGTAACAGAGTATAATAATCCAAATATACTAAATCACTTAACATTTTTAATCATTTATAACTTAACAACCAACAGTGGAGCACTATTCAAACAACAAAGTACATTTCACCACCACTTATTTCACAGTTCCACTTCATATCTTCAAACATTAATTAACTCAACCCCTCAATACCAGACCATACACATCCATTACCATTCAAATCAATAGAGCCTAGCAAATCATATCCCAATTAATATTCCTCAACAATAATCATCAACAAAGAACCACTCCATCAACAATAGCCAATAGCAGTAACCGAACCTCAACACAGAACATAACTCCCAACATTTTATCTTCCTTTTCTACAATTATTCCTGTAAAATCCATAAAAAATAGGAAAAAAACCGTCATACCTGAAGCACCCGAGAGCATCCCCTCCTTTTTCTTCCTCCTTCTTGCTTAAGTGGCAAAGGATTAAATAAAGAGCGAGGAGTTTAAGGTGAACGAAAAGAATTGTTTAGGCTTAGAAAATGAAATTTGCATAGTATGTGCCCAGGTGCAAGGTTCTAGGGGGATGGAATTTTAATGAAGTAGGTTGGTTGAATAGGAATAAAATGGTGAGGGGAACAAGACAGAATGAGGATCATTAGTAAACTAATGAAAGTATTGGAATGTCAAGTTCAGTTTATGGAACAGAGTAGGAAAAATTAAAAGAGCGATGAAACCAACAGCTGACGGTTCTAAAGGATTTGGAGTGTAGAAGGTTAAGATGACTAAAGTAAAGCAGATATTTCTGATCCAACAAGCAAGGAAGAATGGATTTGAATGGTGGAAAGTGTGTTTGAGGTATACCAAGGTGGAAGAGCAAGAGAAAGTTATAGGTATGGTTGGGTAAACATATGTTTTAATTCATGAAGTTTAAGGGGAGTAATAAGAAAGTACTGAAAGACATAAAATCCCAACAACTGATAGAAGGTCAACCAGCAGAAAGAAAATCAAAAAAGCCTTTCATTGAAGGTGAATCACATGGAAATGAGAAACGTACTCAAGGAGACACGTCGTTTCAAAGAGAAAATACTGCATTTTCAAGAGTTATACAGTGTTTTAAAGATAATGGGAGTGGCCATTCAGCCAAAAATTATCCGATTTTAGCTTAAGGAGCAGAAAATGGTTGCATCACGGGTGTCTTCTATCATGGTGGATGCAAATGAAGATTAAATTTGCGTGAACAAGATAGATATTTTAGTGTATAAGCATCTTAAGGATGTAAAATAAGTGCTATTTGTGTAAATTTTCTCCTTGGACGTAATGGTATATAGACGAGGGAGATGCTTAGATGCAATAAAATTGGTAATGTTGCTAAAATCTGCTACACACTATTTGATGAAAAGAAAGAAATTCTTGAGAAGTCTTTACTTTTGCAACAAAGGAAGATGACGATTGTAGGATCTAAAAGTGATTTAGCATTTTGCTAAGTTGTTATATTTTACAAAAGTAGAAGCAGAGAGTTGGAAGTTTCGGGTAATATTATCATGCAAGGAGTTGGTTTGGGTACTTATTGTTATGGATGTTGAGTGGTTAATTTGGTTGTAGATCGAAGAAGTGCCCACGTTGAACAGACGAATGTAATACCTAGAATTGAGCTTGGACTAAGGATAACAATAATTGTAAATTTTGAAAATTTCAGGATGATTTTATTATGAAAGATAATACCCCAAAACTAAGTTTAATATAATTAGTGCCGATTATTGGAAAAAGGATTTAAGATTTATTGTCGGATTATATGTTAGTATAATTGGTGAATTAATGTTTAAGGATCCTTAAATTAATTAAGCAAGTGTAAAGTTAAGAAAAAATGGCTGTGGCGCTAAAAAGAAGGATTCGGTCAACTATGAAGGAATCAGTTGACCAAATGGTTGACCGCTAAATATTATAGAGTGCTCCCAAGTTTTGTGGTCGACTGAGCAGTCATGTGTGCGGTCGAGGAGATCGACCAAAATATATTACAGATTGCATCTTAGTTCAATTGTTGATTGAGCGGTCAATGGAGCGGTCGAGGATACTTGAACGAAAAATTGGGTAGAAGCGGAATAAAATGGTAAAAGCAAATAAATGAATTGAAGATTTATTATAAGATTGTTGGTTAGAATGATTGATGTATTATTCTTTAAGAGTTACTGAATTGGGGAAAGAAATGTTAAATTAGAAAAGAAAAAGAGTAGAAAGTGTTAAGAATTTCAAAGAAATATTACAGTGGTGCTGCATTAAGTTATGGTTAAAGTACTAAAGAGGGGATATTGATTGGCTTGATTGGAAGATAGTTTTGTTTTGTGACTGCTGATTAGGGATTTAATACTATGATACTGCTCATTGGTTTTAGGTTTTCACAGTTGGTATCAGAGCACTCGAGTTTTAAAACTGATTTTGTAGAGTGCCTACCAGCACAAGCTTTGACGTGGAAATACTCTATCAACTATAAGTATGCTAATAGATTTGTTTTTTTTTTAATTAAGCATTTTGTTTTATGTTGGAAAGGTTATCATGATTAGGGGACGAGGAATGAATTGAAGCAGTTTTTCTTTTTTGTGTGGTTAAATGTAAAAGAGAAAGGATGTTAGAAGAAGTTAGTGATGAGAATAGTGCACGTGGGCTATATTTAAATTGCATTTGGATGTAATGCTTGGAGTATTTGGTTAAAGTTGAATGATGGACATGATAAAAGATAGATAATACTAGAACTACTTGGGTTTGATTGTAAGATGTATGAATGTAGCTTTTGGAGAGTTACTGTGAGAGAAAGGAAGAGAAATATGGAAAATAATAGAGAAGAAAGAAAGGAGAAGAAGAAGAAAATGGTGAGAGCTTCCATGTAATATCTCAAATTTTCGTTGACCTGATGGCATAGCTTAAGTGATAATTTTGGGGATGATAGGACCTGAGTTTAAAAAGTAAAGATATTGGTCAAGAGAAACGTAATTGGAATAAGTGAATCAGGATACCCGTTATGTTAGTAGTTAGATTAAGGGAAAGATTGAAGTTAATTGGAGAATTCTATGATGATACTTGAAGTTATATTGGACGATATCAATTAAATTGATAGTCAGTGGAGGTAGTAAGAGAAAATATATTTGGACGCAATTGGATATTGTAGTGTTGAAGATATAGGATTTATAATATTTTAGGACATATTACATTTAATGAAGGACAATGTGAAGAAGGAATGGTGAAACATATGGTATATGTTGAGGTTTGGATATTTGGAAAAGTGATTTATGGATTATTAAGAGTATATATATTTATATATTGTCACGTTATGAGATTTAGGTTGCATGGAATAAAGAAATAGTTTGGAAAATATGTGTTTCGAGTTAGCGGTCGAACGGGGCAGTCGATCGACCAGCATGAATATTGGCAATTTTCTGAAGAATTCTAGCGGTTGTTTGGCTGCATGGTGGTCGATCGACTAACTAATGAATCGATTGACCGCCATTTATGAAAGCCATTTATGAAGGATATTCTGGAGAGTTTTAACTGCTTGGAATTGTAAGAGACGTCGTTAAACACGTTTGTAGTTTGAAAGATTGATGTTATTAGCATTTGGACATGAAGTGGGTTGTTGGACATTGATGAAGCTTACATCCCTTGGCTTTCTGTCATCACGCGGTGGACGTTAAAAAGTCGTTGTAGTGTTATCTATAAATAGAAGAGAAGAGGCGAGAGTTCACAGAGAAGAAAAAATAGTGGGGTTACTCTGCCAAATTGTTGGGCAAAATTATGAGAGTTTTGGTTTGAGGGAGAGAATGAAAGTCGAATGGGTTTTGATGGTTTGCAGTTAGTGAAGGAGTTATAGTGATTAGTCTATGAAAGGAGAGTAAAGGTATTCCTTGGATACAAACAGCGAGAAGCAGTTCGGTGTGGGTGAACTGAGTGGAATCTCGTAAGCTTGGTGAAGAAGAGAAGTTGCAAGGACGATTGAATATTATAACTAAACCAAAGTTTAGGTATTGGATTATTTCCCTTTGCACTCTATTTTATAATTAGGATGAAAGTGGTATGATATTTGTTGGACAATTGTTCTCAGCAAAATAATAGGGTTATTGATTGAGGTTTAAGTATTGTTGATTATTGTTATCAAGAGGGAAATATTGGTGTAATTATTGCCTCAATTGTTATAGCTTATTAGTTCATTAAATTGAGGATATGGTTAGGATGAATAAATTGAATGGACACTATAAGGAATAAGGTCTTTCATGTTGATTAATGATTATAACCGTTAGGTTAGTTATAGGATAGTTAAGATAGAGGAATTATTCTATTGGACATAAAAGAAGAGTTATACATTATTAGGAAAATTATCTATCAAGTTAGGATTGATGGTTATTTCAATATGATTGGTAAATAGGTTCTGTGAAGAAGGATAATCCTTAGTATCAAACTCATTAAAGCTAACGACTTTAGGTACGTGGTACTGCATGTGTTTTGTTCGAAAGGGCCTACATCATGGTAATTAGGGGGGGGGGGTGTTTACTATTTGTATTGTTGATTGTTATGAATTGTATGTTTACAGAATAAGCTCAGTTCCTTAGTTAGGAATGAATCATGTTTTAAGGATACGATTAAGGAACACGTTAGATAGGAATGTATGTGCACGATAATGTTAAGATTTGAAATTCTAAAGTGCACGAAAATGAAATATACGTGAACAATTGTGGTCCAGTTTGTTATGCCTGACTCAGAAATCAAGATAAGTAAATAACTGTGGACTGGTTTTATACGCCCGACATAGATGTCTATGTGGTCCGGTTTGATACGCCCGACACATAAACAATAAAGGAGTAAAACAGTATGAGACAACATAATGAAACAGTAAGATATGTAAATAACTGTTTTTGTGGACCGGTTAGATACACTCATCATAGAAACTAAAGTTAAGGAAACCAACTGTGATCCGATTTGTTACGCCTGACACAGATGTTTATATGGTCCGGTTTGATACGCCTGGCATATAAAGAGTAAAAGACAGAAACAATAAACGGATGTTTTTATGGTCCTATTTGATACGCCCGACATATAAGCAAATGAAATAACGATAAAAGGCATGAACAGTAATAGAGAAACAAAGCAGAAAATATTATACGATGTTATAGAAATTGTATGTGAATTTCATGTTTTATGTTTATATCACGTACTAAGCGTTAGGCTCATAGTTAGGTCCCGTTGATGTAGGTAAGGAGCAGATGAATGGATAAAGTTATTAAAGGACATAGTTGATGGAGTATTGCTGTGTAGGCGTTTGTGCTGTTGGCGACATTGACATGTGGTTATGGCTCACGAAGATGAAATAAATATATTTAAATATTTTAAAAAGCTTTTAAGAGTTTTATGACTTTAAATAAATGTTTTAAGTTAATGTGTTTATTTAAATAAAGAGTTTGTGGTATTAAATTGTAAAAAACTTCCGTTGTATGTTTTATAAGATTAAGACTTCGACTGTTTATTACTCTGGTGTTTTATTACGTAATGGTTTTAAAAAGAAAAGAAAATTTTATACGAAAAAATTTACAGGATGTTAGATTCCAGTGTGGTTGGAAACTGTGAGATGGAAAGAGTATGAGGCTAGAAGCATGGAGTGTCTGGAGCTTTTGGTTATCTGCTTCGTCTTCTTCCTCGGGTCCTTCAGGTATTAAGGGTGCCTTTTTTGTTATTGAGGTTTCATTCTGTTGTTCACTATTTCGGATGGCATGCATAAGATTGTGATGATTTCTCTTTGTCCAACTATTGTATTGATAAACTGTTAGCATGATTTGTTTTATGCTCCCTATTTAAATGATGAAGATAATCCACGAAGTGTATTGGAATGTCCATTCTCGGGTTGATGTGTTTTTCCTGTTTTAATTATCGCTTGGATATGCATGCTTTATTGGTTGAGGACTTTGATGTCGTCTGTTGAATGTGAATGTGATGATCAGTGAATTGAAGGAATGTGTTGAGTTTAAGTTTCTGTAGATTAAAGTTATTATTTTATTGGTTACTGTATTAATGAATTAAGTGGATGAAAACTGTTAAATGATGAAGTTGGATTAGATATGGTGAATAAAAGTATTTTCTGTTTTACTGCTTTTGGAAACTATGAAGTTGAAAAAAAGGGGGAATTGAATTATAATGATAAATATTATTTATTTTGAAGGTATTTAAGAAGAAGGACATAGGCGTTAAAGTGCATTGAAGACCAACAGATAAGTGATATTGAATGTGTTTTGGTCTTTGAAATCCTATATCGTTAGAATTAGGATTTGAATGATGCCTACATTTACTAGATTATTAAGTTAGGTTGTGATCATGTCCTGAGGATTTTATTGCTGCTTGATGTTGTGTTTATTAGAATTAAATTCTTTTAATGATGTTTTTATTAGATTTAAGTTGAGGATTTAATACAGATCATGCTTGAGGACTATAGGATTGATACTGATTATGCTTTGAGGTTATATAGAGGATATAGAACTGTATGCATTCATGAGCATTGCACACATCATGATATTCAAAAGGATACGAAATGGTTTTTAAGCATGTTTTGAAAAGGAAACGGAAATGGAAACCAAACGTACATGAAATGTAAATAGACATTTTTGTGGACCGGTTGGTACAGCCCGACACAGAAATAAAAGAAACGTAAATAGGTGTGCTGAGGTGTTAGGTTGAGTTGGTCGCTCTTCCTCGTCAAGTTTAGACATCTCTAACTCCTCCAAATAAAGTAAAGTCAAGATCAAGATAACGGTAAAGGAAAACAAAAAAATGAAAACAGAAACTACATTGTTTTAAAAGCTGCATGTGCATTGCATGTTTTATTTTATATCACTTACTGTGCCTTAGGCTCATTAGTTAAGTCTTGTGATGTAGGTATACGTTTGAGATCAGGATAATGAACAAGTTAAGGAGTAGTTGATGATGGATTTGTATGCGTGGATCTTGTGGCTGGCTAAGCTAAAAGATTTAAAGGAAAAAGGTTTTGTAAAGTGCTATAAATTATAAATGCTTTCAAGAAAAATATTTTATTCATTGCTTTATTAAAATGATAAGTCTTCTGCTGTGAAAAGAAAAGTTTTAATTTTATGAGATTTTTAAAGGAAAAATGTTTTCAAATTACACGTTTTAAAGTAAAGAAAAAATGGGTCGTTACAGAATTATTCTTGATAAATTCCTATGACATTTCACATGAACAATGTACATGTAGAAGGACAATCCATCTCTAGACCTCCCTTCTTTGATGGTAATGACTACACATATTGGAAATCTAGGATTAAGATTTTTGTTCAGTCCATGGATTACAATATATGCCACATTATTGAAAATGGAACATATGTAACTATCAAAAGTGAAAATGGAATTAATGTTCAAAAATTGTCTATTGAATATGATGAATTTGATAAACATAAATTACCTATGAATGTTAAGGCAATTAATACGTTATATTGTGCTTTGAATAGAGATGAATTCAATAGAGTACAAACATATGATAGTGTCTATGAAATATGGAGATTGCTTGAGGTAACACACAAAGGTACTAATCAAGTAAAAGATAATAAATTGAGCATGCTTGTACATGAATATGAACTATTTAGTATGGATAAAGAGAAAACTATTAGTCAAATGTTTACTAGCTTCACTAACATTACTAATAGTTTGAAAGTTCTTGGTAGAATCTATTCCAATCAAGAGTTTGTTAGGAAGATTCCCCAATGCCAACGGAGAGTGTGGCAACCAAAGGTGACAGCCATTTAAGAGGCACTTGATCTAAAAGTTCTCAAAATGAATGAACTCATTGGCTTACTCATGACACATGAGATCACAATGAAAGGTAATGAGAAGGAATAGTTAAAGGAGAAAGTGGTCTCTAAGAAGGACATTGCTCTCACTTAAGTAAACAAGTTGAATTCGAGAAGGAAGGAGAAGACGATGAGGAAATGACATTTATGACCCAGAAGAAAGTGGCAAGGGAAGAGGAATTTCAAGGGAGAACAGTCTAAAAAAGAAAAAAAGATTACATGCTTTAAGTGTGGAAAACCTAGAGACATCAAAGCTGAGTGTCCACAAGGAAAGAAGGCATCAAAAGCCTTAAAAAGAATGCATTAAAGGCAACATGGGATTATAGTGACGAAGATTCATCATCTGAGAGTGAAGAGGTGACAAATATGTGCTTCATGGCCAAGGAGAATGAGGTACATGATCCCTTTAGCGATTTAGATGATAACACTGTTGATAATGATTTGATGGATGTCTTTGATGAATTACTTGAGAAATGCTTAAATCTAAATATAAAGTATTGAAAAAGGAAAGTGAGAACTTAGTGAAAAGACATGCTAATGTAGTTCAATTATTGGAAAAAGAAATTAGTGACATAAAAGTGACAAATGATGATTTGAACTCTATGGTACTTATATTTACAAATGGAAACAAAAATTTAAATATGCTTTTAGGACACTAAAGAGTCAAATTCAATAAGGGCAGAATGGGATATGAACCATTTCAAAGGAAAAAGGTTTATAAAAATTTTTTGTTAATCCAACCGCTTGTCATGCATGTAAAACAATTGGACATAAATCTTTCTCTTGTCCACTAAAATGAATGATAAAAGAATAATTTCTAAATTTCTATGGGTTCCAAAAGGAACCAAAACTAACTCTCAAGGACCCAAAAAGATTTGGGTACCTAAGAAATTAAACTAATTTTTGCTTGTAGGTTGGAGACTCTCCCGTGAAGGATGAATGGCACTTGGATAGTGAATGTTCAAGACACTTGACGGGAGACTCCTCAAGGTTTATCTCCATCAAGAAGAATAAAGAAGTGTAACACTTGGAGGTAACAAAAAGGCAAAATCGTTGGTATCTAAAATATCGGTAGTCCCTCAAATCTTATCATTGAGAATGTTTTATTAGTTGATGGATTAAAACATAATTTGTTAGTATTAGTCAACTATGTGATAAAGGTTATAAGGTGATTTTTGAGTTTAAAGTTTACATGATTAAGGATAGTTCTAATGAAAAAGTTTTGTTTATTAGTTGTAGACATGAAAATATTTATGTTATTAATTTGAATAATGTCTTATGCCTTAATGAGAAATGTTTGACTGCAAGTTCCTCAGGACATGTAGGAATGAATACCTTAGCTAAGATCTCTAGAAATAATCTTGTTAGGGGTTTACCTAAATTATCCTTTGAAAAGGATAAGATTTGTGATGCTTGTCAAATGGGGAAGCAAACAAAAAGTTCATTTGTTTCCAAACATTTTATTTCAACTTCTAAACCTCCCCAATTACTCCATATGGATCTTTTTGGTCCATCTAAGGTTTCAAGCTTAGGAGGGAAATACTATGCATATGTCATTGTAGATGATTTCTCAAGATTCACTTGGGTCTACTTTATAAGGACAAGGGAAAAAACTTTGAAGTCTTCTCTAGCTTTAGGAAAAAAGTGCAAAATGAGAAGGAACTCACTATTATTGCCATTAGAAGTGATAATGGAGTTGAGTTTTAAAATGAGAACTTTGAAGTTTTATGCCCAAAGTATGGCATTGAACATAACTTCTATTCTCTAAGAACTCCTCAATAAAATGGTGTTGTTGAGAGGAAAAATAGGTCTCTTCAAGAATTTGCCGCACTATGCTTGATGAAAATGATCTTCCAAAATATTTTTGAGCGTTCTTAGCCAAGTTTCTATTCGTCCTTCTCTTGAAAAGACTCCCTATGAGCTTTGGAATGGAAGAACTCCCAATGTAAGTTCTTTTAAAGCCTTTAGGTGCAAATGTTTTATTTTGAACACAAAGGATAACTTAGGTATATTTGACTCTAAGATGGATTATGGGATATTTCTACGATATTCCATAACAAGTAAAGACTCTAGAGTCTTCAACAAAAGGACATTTACTGTGGAAGAATCTATGCATGTCACTTTCGATGAGACTATCCAACCGTTAAATATTGTGCAATTAATGGATGATCTAGAAAATGAAATAGGATCTCTTAATTTGGGAGAAATGGATGATGGATGTAATGACCCGATTTTTATAACCTTTTAAAAATGCGTTAAATTTTAAAATTGTATAAAACAACTAAAATTTTTATTAAAACCTTCTTAATTAAATCAGAATTCTTCCCTAAAAAAAAAGTCAGACTGTTAAAAACCCTTTCCTTAGACTCATTATGAAAATCATTCTAAACAGTGAAAAACCATAGTTATAAAATCTTTTCTAAAAAAACATAACGGAAGCGTAAGAAATTCATTTAAGGAATACTAAACAAATAATTACATGTTAATTACAAATTACTTTTCTCTTTTACTTTTCTTAGCCTAGCCAGCCATAAGTCCCTCCCGTAAAAATCCTTCATCAACTGCTCCTTCACCGGTTCATCATTTTCTCATGCGTGTACCTACACCACAAGTAAACTATAAGCCCAAAAGTCTTGGTAAGGAATGAGGTATGTAGTATGCTTTATGTCTCTCTTTAGTTCTTTCTGGAATGGGTACCGGTCCAAACCAGTCTTTTCTTTACTTTCGTTCTTTCATTCTTTCTTTCTTTCATAAGTTGTACGTCGAGCGGGAGATTAGAGGAACTCGTGTTGGAGGTATAGTCCTGAGCGGGTTCTAACCACCTATGGTAGCTTGTCCTGTTCCCGACGAAGGAGGAGTCCTATCCAGTATACCTGATTAGATCCGCACTACACGTCCGTCCCCTAACTCCCCATTTTCTTTTCTTTTCTTTCATTTTTTCATTCATTCTTTTCCTCACATAATGCATATGAGTACCACCCCAGAGGTGACACTTCCTACTTGTTTTTATTATCATGATGCATGTCCATACAGTATAAAGATAACAATAATTGAACAGCACATATAAGTGAATGATAGTAATTAAAATCGCATAAAGAGAACGAATATAGCAGCAAATTAAAACAGCGAATGCCATGCTTGAATCTATAGAACGTAACAATAAAGGAAATGGCAGATTGAGCATGCTATTAATTGAGATTGAAAATTAAATTACAGCGAGTCATTTGAACGAAGTAAACATGCTTAACAATTGTGCAATAGCATAGACATGGAATTCATAATTAAACGAAAACATGCCCAACAAATAGATAACGGAAACCTGCTTAGCAAATAGCTTATGGAAACATGCTTAAGAATTATACAATGGCATAGACATGAAATTAACAATTAACAGAAACATGCTCAGTTAATAAATAATGGAAACATGCTTAGTAAATAATTACGAAAATATGATTAGAAAATAATTAATGGAAACATGCTTAGAAAATAACAAGGCTAATAGCATGAATAGATCTTAAACACGTGTACGCTCAAAAGTAAAGCATGGTTCAACATTTATTATACATAGTCTTATTAAAGAAAAGTTACAGCTCCTAACTAACCAGTACCAAGAATTTATAGAATTATCGATAGGATCTACTATCTTAACAAGCATTGTGATACACAACACTTTAATCAGAACAAAACTACTATCCTAAAATAATTAACAACTTATTTACAACTAAAATTTCTTCACAAAGAACAGAAAAATATATAGAATAGCCACAAAGAAACACACGCACACTACTTGTGGCTAGGGCCTCCACTGGCCAAGACTCTACCAAATCCTTACCTTGAGGTGTTATCGCGTATTCGTACTTAATCTTTATCATTCTTTTCCTTTTCACTACCTACATAATTAAAAACATTTACAATTTATTAATTTTCTTTTCGTATTCTAAATCGTATAATAATTCTAGGAACTTCTTTGACGCCTAACAAAACATAACCTGTCTCAACTTGCACTACTCGTAGATTATGCATTTCCTTTTCCTCAACCATCTAACAGTTTCCAATAGCTACGACGGAGAACATTACACATGTATAGTTAACAGAACACGAAACCTTCAATGTGATTATCCTTATTCAACAACAGAGACATTAACACATCACAACACATCAAGGCAAGAATCCAACATTCCATGTTTCACATAGAAAATCAACGACAGCAGTTCTACCCAAAACAGATGATCAATATCCATCACAGAGAGTTCATCGAATCTTAATCCAACAACAGAGCATCAATTTAACATTCCCTACGTCCAACGATCCACTCATACATTTACCCTTATCATGCCTCAAATTAAAATTAAAATAGGAGAATTGGGTTACCTAGAGAAAGCCCAAGCTGGATCATGACCTGCTCATCCTCCCACTCTGTCCATCACAACTTCCTATATAGAGCTTCACTCCTTAACATCTCTCGGCCATCTCTCCATCTCCAACACCAGAGAGCATTTCTCCTTAGCTCTCACTCTCTCTCAACTCAGCTCACCTGAGGATTTCTTTTGCCAGCCACCCACACGTTCTCTACATTTCTATCCACTAGAGAGCACCCGTGCCATGCCTCAAGCCATACTTGGACATCAGTACCATTCCACGCACGTCCCATTGTTGGTTTCTTCAGAGCAAAAACCTACCACAATTGGACCGGTTCAGACCGAACCGTAGCTGCTACAGTCGTTTCTCCAACTTGAACCGTTGCCACTGCCCATCGCCACTTCGATTCTCCATTCCCTGCAACTCACCCCTGCCAATGACCACACAAATGGATGCAAAAGGAGGAGGAGGAATTGATTGTACTTACCTCGACCCAACGCCAAAATCACAGCCGGCGGGAGCTCCGATTTTAACCCGCGAAAGACCGGCGCTCAACATCGCCTCCGGCAGTCACTCACCTAGCCGTTGCCAACTGTACGCTTGCTAACCATCGCGAAGGAACCATCTGAGCTCACCTTTGTTGTCTGGCGTTCATCTGCCTCATTCTCTTTTCTCTCTTCTTGGGCTTCGCTCTCCCCCGTCGCTCTACTCTCACTGACAGAATGGCCGAAGGCAATTCATTAGTTTTGATCGAATTGGTTCACTCTATGAACTGGTTCACCCACCTCCTCACTTCTAAATTCCTTCTTTCATATTTGAATTTCCTTTTTAATTCTAATCCATTTTAATCCCTCCATAATTTAATCCCTCACTTTATTTATTCAATAAATCCTTAATTCAAAACAATTATAATTAATTCCAAACATTATAATTTAATTTATTAAATAAATATTTATTTAATTACCTTAATTTTCATAAATTATAATCTAACGAATATGTCCTTGGTAATACCCCAAAAATTATCAAATTATTCCAAATACTCCAAATTACTTTCCAATTATCCTTATTAAATTATATTATGAACATTTGGGATATTACAATGGAACTCTAGAAAGTTCTCCTCATGAGTCTCAATCTGAGCATCTAAAGAATACCCCTATTGAGAATGTTCATGATGACCTTCCTAAAGATTGGAGATAAGTAAAAAGTCATCCTATTAATAATATACTTGGTGATCCATCCTTAGGTGTTAAGACTAGATCCTCTCTTAAAAATCGTTGTGCTAATATTGCTTTTATCTCCCAAGTAGAACCCAAAAATTTTGTTGAAGCCAAGGTAGACAAAAATTGAATCTTGGCCATGCAAGGTGAACTAAATCAATTTGAAGAAACAATGTTTGGGAACTTGTTCCGAGGCCAAATGATCATTCAATTATTAGAACCAAATAGGTGTTTATAAATAAATTGGATGAAAGTGGTATAGTAGTTAAGAACAAAGCTAGATTAGTTGCAAATGGGTATAATGTAATACCCTAACTTTTTATATCAGAATTTAATTAAAATAATTGGAAAGTACTTTGCGACATTTGGATTAATTGGATAATTATCAGGATATTACAAAAGACGTATTTGTAAGATTATAAATTATTGAAAATTAAGGTAATTAGAATATATATTAATTTAATAAAAATAAATTCTTATGTGGGATAAATAATTTAGAGGGAATAATTAGTGAAGATTTAAGATTAATAAAGTGATTAGATTGTGAAGAAATAAAAAGAAATTTAATAAAGATTAAGAGTGGGATTAAAATAAAAGGTGGTGGATTGATATTTTGGAGGGAGAATACCGCTTTTGAGGAAATGGGGACCAAACCGCCTGTCCAGTTCAATTTGGCCAATGAAAAAAAGAATAGCATGGGCCATTCTGGAGAAGAAAACGAAGGGGAGAGAAGAGAGAAATTGGAAGAGAGAGCCGAGGGAGCAACGACGATGAGGGAGTTCAGCGACCGGTTTCAGCACGGCGACGAGGAGGGCTTCGGTTTGGAGACGTCCTGACGAGTGTTTGCAAGAGGGGCGGGATGGTGTCGTGGGTCATCTTTCAGATTTCGGGATCGGAGCTCTTGCGGGCGTGGTTTTTGGCGACGATTTGACGTATGTTTGATTGAGTTTCCTCCTCCTTTGCGCTCTGTTGATCGGGCGTTGGTTGGCTGTACGATTTCAGGGGGCAAAACTGGCGATTTTGCAATGGGCAGGGGATTGGGTCGGGCTGCGATCGGGGTGCTCCGACCCGGGTTCGAGCAATTCCAGTTTGACCCGGCTCGGGGTGAATCGTCCCTGCCGAGAAGGATTTTCCACGTTGGCCTTCCTTTCCAGCCTGGAATCGTATCCCATGTGGGGGCAGCTTCTGAAAAGCTAGAGGAACTTGGAGGCATGCTGTCGGAGAAATGTTTGTGGCTGGAGATAAAGACAGTGAGGGAGAGTGAGGGCTCAGGTGTTTGAGTTGAGAGCGTTATGCTCTCTAGATGGCAGAACCAAGAATGAGGAGGGAGGAGAGAAAATGTGAAGTCTGAAGAAGGGGACCGAGCTATGAAGGAGAGGGCTTGATCAGAGAACCCTTGGGTCTGCCCTATTTTTGGTTAGCTTCCTTCTCGGCTGTTTTAGTTATTTGGTTTCTATTTTCTGGTCATTCAGTTAACGATTTCTTAATGAGTTACTTGATGGAATAATCTGTTGTTGATGAATTTCTACGACTTGGATGGAGGTGGAGCTCTCGGGTGTTGAGCTGTTGGCCGAGGAGTTGGAGCTCTCGGGTTCTCCGGGGTATGGACTATGTATGAGCTGCAGGTAACGATCCTCATTTACCTATTGTTGGTCCAAAAAATACATTGAGATTAATATTCTCGAATTTTATGGATTATGCATCAATGGTGGTTAATGTGAAAAAATGCATCTGTCAGATAGTTGGGAATCGATTATATGCATGAACTACTTGTTGTTGGTGGACTGAGAATCAACTGTTGTTAGAATAAGATTTGATATCTCCTTGTAATAAGCATCATATACCAATCGTTGGATTTTAGTCACTGTCTTTTTAAGCCTATGTGAAGCATGAAACATTGGACTTAACTCAGCTGTTGTTGGATGTTTTAACTGACGTGTTATTGTGATGAAAATAATGAAAAAAATGTTTTAATTGTGAAGGTTTTGGAAAGAGAAAAATGGATAGCGATTAAGTGCTAACGCAATAAAGATTTGAGGTAAGGATTTGGGTGTGTCTTGGCCAGTGGTGGCCCTACCCACAAGTAAAGTGCGTGAGTTTTACGTTAGGGTTCTGTAGTTCATTGTAATTCGGTGATATTTCCTTAATGGTTGTGTGATTTAAGTGCCTTATTTGTGATGCTCTGTAGATTTCCTTTGTTAATAATTTGTCTCTTGCTGTTAGTTTTGTGACTTTCCTTTATTGTTAGTTCTATTATCAATGCTTTATTGAGGAATGATAGTAATGACTTGAAAAGGGTGAATGAATGGAGAATTATGCCAAGGATGACCAAGTTTTATAGTGTTTACCTGCTGTTATTTACTTGTGCTATATTTCCTTTCATGATACGTACGTTGCTCTATTGTTGGTTCTATTTCTTATTATTTGGTGAAATCTCTTTGCATAAATCATAATTGTTATGTCCAAGCAACTAGACTAATAATTCTGCATAGGATAGTAAGCACGTAAATCTTTAATCCTTCTTGAACATGTAGATTAATTAGAACACCCTTGAGCATATTTAATGGTTAATTTACTAGAACCCTAAACTAGCAATTATAATTATTTCTATGAGCATATTAATTAACTAGGTTAATTAACTAAATGTGATTACTAGTGAGTATGTTAATTATAATTAGTAAGCATATTAATTACCTAGGTTAATTAACTAAATGGGAGTATTAGCAAGCATGTTAATTTACTAATTAATTATAATAAATCCAAGCATGTAAATTAACTAGGATAACAAAGTAGATTAATGATTTTAATTCTACTTGAGCATGTTAAGTAACCTAGATATTTAACTAGTATATTAATCTATCTAGAGAAATCAATTAGGTTTGAGCATGTATAATTAAGTAGTTTGGTAATCGTAGTATGTTTAATGAATTAGCGTGTTAATCCTCCCCTTGTTAATATTCTTTATATTACTCTTTTCTGCAATTTCTTTTATTGTAACTTCCATATTCGATGCTTTACTTTACTAGAAAATGGTAGAGAAGATGAAAGAGAAACGAGCTAAACGTGAATGAACTAAGGGTTTCCTTGACTATGTGATTATATTTTTTTATCTTTCCTTTGTTATTGTCTTCTAGCTGTTGCTTATAATCTTGCTTATGATTATTTATCCTTAGCATGTTACTTTCTATTAAACCTGAGCATGATTAGTTGGCTAGGATAAAAGCATGTAAATCAATTAGGGTAACTAAACTAGATTATTAAATTATAGTATGTTTAACTAATTAGAATAAAATCATGATTTATCAACTAGGATAAGAAATTACAAATTTACAAGCATGTTTCTGTGTTAGTTAATCATACTAACTGATTGAGCATGTTTAGTCTAGCTTAGTTCAACAAGCATGTTTAGTTAATCATAATTCATCGTAGATTTCTTTACCGTCTCTTTACTGTTCATTTACTTTAAATTATTGTTATTCATTCTATGTGCAATTTCAAGTCTGGTTTGCTTTCAATTACTTTCTTTTTATGCACGCTTTAATTATTGTAAATGTACGTTATAATGCATCATGCATCATGTTAGCTTGAGAATGTATGGTCATGCATCATATTAATAGAAAGTAATAAGGAGTGCCACCTTGGTGGTGGTACTCGCACATGCATAAGTGAGGAAAAATGTTAAAGAAAATGAAGGAAATGAGAAGTTGGGGGGCGGATGGGTAGCGGGTCTAGCATGCAGCTAGGCAAAGCCCCTGCCTTGTCGGTAGAGGGGACTTAGTTGTAAGTAAAATGTTAGATTTGATCACTATTCCATTCCAAAGGAAATCCTCCAATCTCCTGGTCGATGTACGAGTAACAAACGAATGAACGAAAGTAAAGTAAAGAATGAATGAATGGCTTAGTGAAAGGATTGATTTTAGTGGCCCCCATTCCAAAAAGGACTAAAGATAGGCATATCAAGTTACACTAACCCTTTTCCTTACTGGGCCATTAGGCTCACGTATTACTTATGGTGTAGGTGTAGGTACGTGTACGTGAAAAGAAATGTACAGACTTAGGAGTAAATACAAAAGACAAAAATCAGATAATAAAGCAGGGATGAAGTATTTGCACACGCGAGACTCATGGCTGGCTTGGCAAAGATAGAAATGAGTAAATGGTTGTAATTAAATGGCGTTTAATTGTCAGTTTCATTTATTAAACGTAGTATTTCAATTGTTTAGTATTTCTTTCTTAAACGATTTATTTACGCTTCTGCAATGTTTTAAATAAATGATTTTCATAACACTTCCGCATTTTCTTAATGGGTTTTCATAACGAGTTTAACGAAAGGTTACTAGCGGTACGGTTTAGCGTCGGACTCTGATTTCGTTTTATAAAGGAGCCTTTGGAAAATTTTAAATTTCTCGCATTTTCAAGGAATTACGAAAATCTGGGTTGTTACATATAATAAAGAGGAATGTACTGATTTTGAGGAAACCTTTGCACCGGTAGCTAGGTTAGAATCCACTCGCATGCTTCAAGAATTTTATTCTCTATCAAATGGTCATTAAAAGTGCCTTTCTTAATTGATGTATTATGAAAGAAGTATTCATAGAGCAACCATTAGGTTTTGAAGTCCATGATAAATTAGATTATGTTTATAATCTCAATAAAGCTATTTATGGATTAAAACAAGCTCCAAGAGCTTGGTACAAGAGATTGAGCAATTTCTTAAGGAAAGAGATTTTAAGAAAGGAAAAGTCGATTCAACCTTATTCATTAAGCACAATGGTGAGGATATGATTATTGTGAAAATTTATGTAGATGATATTATCTTTGGTTCTACCAATAAATGAGTTTGATGGGAGAATTAATATTTTTTCTTGGTTTACAAATTAGACAATTTCAAGATGGAATTTTCTTAAACCAAGAAATGTAAGTAAAAAAACTCTTAAAGAGGTTTGGTATGGACACATCCAAACCATCAAGTACTCCCATGAGCATATCCACTAAATTAGATAAAGATGAAAATTGAAAAGATGTAGAAATTGAAAAGACGTGGATATAAAGAATTATCGGGGTATGATTGATTCCTTATTTTACTTAATGGTAAGTAGACCTGATATTCTCTTTAGTGTGTCTTATGTGCGAGATTTCAAGCTTCTCCTAAAGAGTCTCACTTAAATGTGGTCAAAAGAATATTTAAGTATCCAAGTGGGACTCCGGTTTAGGATTTTGGCATCCCAAAGAAACTTCTTTCAACTTAGTGGGATATACCAACTCTAACTACGCGAGTAGTTTAGTTGATAGAAAGAGCACAAGTGGAACTTGTCAATTCCTTAAAGAATCCTTGGTTTCATGGTTTGCTAAGAAACAAAACTTGGTTGCCTTATAAGTGACTGAAATTAAATATATTACAGCTGGAAGTTGTTGTGCTTAATTACTTTAGATGAAACAAATATTGGAGGATTATGGTCAATTTTTTGAAAGAATCCCAATTATGTGTGACAACACTAGTGTCATAAAATATTTCCAAATATCCTATTCAACATTCTCATACTAAGCACATTGCAATTAGATATCATTTTATACGAGATCATATTTCTAAGGGTGACATATCTCTTGAATTCGTTAGTATCAAAAATCAATTGGCAGATATTTTTACTAAACCATTGGACGAAAAGACTTTTTGTGGTATAAAAGTTCATTTATGGTTGATAGTCTTGAAAAAAATTAAGCTACATTCTTAAGGAATATTACTCAAAATGACGAAGAATTTCAAAGTAGTCGGTCGACCTTTCAAAGAACCTGGTTGACCATAAAAATTATAGATTGTACCAAGTTTTCCATTTATGAAGGAATCAGTTGACCTTCCCTTTTTTGATCAATCACAAATTGGATAGATTCCCCCTATTTTTAATTCAAAGGATTTGATCGACTGCCGACTAAAATCAGTTGACCACTGAGTTGATTTTAAAACATAATAGGTCAACTAAAACCCTATTCTGCGTGACCAAACTCCCTCTCACCGAAAATTTTTTGTCTCTTGTCTCCCTCCTCTTTGTGCGCCTCTTTCCCTCGGCCTCCTCAACTTACCTTTGGTGTTTTTTAGTTCATTATTCTTCCAGCTCACTTCCCACGCCAACTCAAACTCTATCAATGACTCATGTCACTTGGAAACAAAAAGCTTCGGTGGAATGAGGTAGTTCCTCTAGACCTTCTACATCAATAGATTTTTCTTCTAAGATGTTTGAGGATGCTAGTTGCAAGAAAAGATTTGAAGAGGATTTTAAAAATAGACTATTAATTCTTACAAGGAAAATTTCCTTTAATGGTCTTTCGAGCTTCAACTTGGAAAAGATTTACATACAAATGACCTTGTATCACTTATTTAGTTTAGATGGTTTGTATTTTAAGAAAACCATTCATGTATTTTATGCAAATTTGGAATACTCTCCTCATCTATTAAGAGCGATGAGCTATTTATATGGAAAAATTATTAGTTTGACTATGCATGACATCAATTTACTATTAGATTTTTTGGAAGGCGGTGATGCAATGGGCTATTATAATACTTCTAAGGATCCAGATTCATTCGGAGTCATGAAGGTTTAGATTTCCTTCAGAGTGTTCTCAAGAATCCAGATGTTGAAGTATTTGTAAAACCTAAGGCTAAAGACCTCAATATTCGAGCCCGTGTCAATCATCACAGCTTTGAGATGGTCATCCGGACCATGTAAGTTGTATGGACCTTTTTGTGCTTGAAAATATGTACAACATGACTCGGTTCAATGTTAGACATGTTATTCTACACCAAATGATAGAGGCTACGAGTAGCACCTCCAAATCTTTTCTGTTTAACCTCCTTTGTCAAATCTTTTTTGGTCAAGCGACGTCTCAATTTCTCCCTCAAAGCCATCATTATCTGTTCAGAGTATTGATATCTATATGGTTCATTTGTTGGCTCGGATGGGTTTTGTACAAAATGATAACAGACAATGGGGTATTAAATTGTATAAAGGCACATCTTCTTCCTCAGCCTAGCCTGTCATTCCTAAAGATGTTTCTATTCCTGAATTTATCTCTCCGTCTCTTCTTGCAGTAACTACTCTATCATCTTCTTTAGGTAATGATTTTCGGATTAAAGAAAAGCTTGACATGATCAGAGCATATCTCCTGTCTTTTCAAGCTAAAGTTCGTTCAAGGCTTGTTGCCTTGGAGAGACACTTTGAGGAATTGGCTCAGGCTCAATTGTCCAACATGTTCACAAAGTCAAATCTGTCTTTTGCTGCTCAACCTGATATTCCTCCATCATCCGCTGATGCTCTTCCTTCACTTGATGCTGCTTCTTCGGTGCTTAGTTTCTAGCCTATCATAGTTGTTTTGGCACTTGTTGTTCTTTTAGTTGTTTTGATACTTTTCTTTGGATTGTTGAACACTTGAGACATATTTTGTCCTCACTTTGCTATGATGTTGTTTCTTTGATTGAATGTCTTTGGATATTATTGATTTTTGTTGACTTTGGATATTGCTGTGTTTGTTGGATTCTTTTTGATAATGCCAAAGGGTGAGAGACTATGTAATATCCCAGAATTTAATCGAGATTAAAAATAATAATATTTATAAAGTTTGGAAATTATTAGAAGTGGTTAAGTGGGGTATTTTTGGTGATTAAAGTGTTAGATTAATTAAAAGGGTATGGTGATTAAAGTGTTGGATTAATTAAAAGTGAAGATAGAGAAGAGCAGTGAGTGGCAAATAATGACAATGGTGACTTTGTGTGGATGACAGACGTCCTTTAATTGAGGGATTGACGTCCGTTATAGCAAGGTGGACGCCCTTCAAGGTGGGACAGACGTCCTTCATAGTAGAAAGGAGGCGAGTGTTTTATGGATGGTGGGCGTTAGTTATGTAAGTGGCGCAATGTCGTTTGAGGCTAGGGTGGACGTCCCTTATAGGAAAACAGACGTCCCTTGCAAAGATGGACATTTTATATATTGGGTACGACGTCATTTGATGGAAGGTGGACGTCCCTGGTTAGTGGCGGACATTTTATTTTGGGTGAACGACATTGTTTGGACGAAGATGGACGTCCCTCATAGGAAAACAGACATCCCTCATGGCACAAGAAGATGGTCATCCATTGGGTTGGATGGACATCCATGAAGGACGAATAAAATGTAAAGGCGACGGACGTCCCTCATGAGGAACGGATGTCCATTGCAGCGAAGAAACTAACAGATGACTAAAACATTAAGGCAACGGACGTCCCTCACAAGGAATAGACATCCCTCGTGACAAGGCAGCTGAAAGTCGTCAAAAGTGGAATGACGGACATCTGGAATACTAAGGTGACAGACTTTCCTCTCAAGGAACAGATGTCCCTCATGACAAGGTAGCTGTGTAACAACCCGATCCTAACTTTTTCGGATAAACGATGTTATTAAAATGTTGGGAATAAAATGGTTTTGATATCTATATAATACATCATTCTATGGATGTTTGGTTGCGACGTATACCCTCGTAGGCATTTAATTTGGGCAAGACTTAGAAGGAAATACGAAAAAGGATGGATTTAAGGACTTTAGGATGTCTGCGGACGATGAGGACAACTCAAGGCAGTGTCCGAATGAATCTGTCTCAAAATTGGTATGTTGCGGACGATTGAGGACGATGCAGACGACTAAAGGTTTGCGTCTGAATGAATCTGTCCAATATTTGGGACATTTTGGACAACACTTGCGAACGAGACAGACGACGGTATAGCGTCCGCAACACGGCTGCGGACGGTACGGACACAGTGGGGATGCCATTTTTCATATGGAGTCATGTATTTGCTATGTGATTTTTACTCTTGCAGACGCATGCGGACGAAAGTATGGAGTTCGCACTAGTCCGAAAGTTAGCAAATCTGCGAAATAAAAGTCAGAAAAAGTCGAAGTAACTCGACGTTTAGCGAGTTAATTCTTATACGAAAGTCTTTGCAGTAGTTTAGTAGCCCACCAAGGAGCCACCCCACGAGCACACCATGTCTCCCGTTGTCTTCTAGGTAACCTCTCCCTCTATTTAACTGATAGACACTTCTCCTCCTGCATTCTTCATTTTCCTTCGTTTTCTGCTGGGTGTTGGGAGAGATTCTGCTGGAAAGGGAGTTGTTGTACATGAGGACATTCAACTTCAAGGGTAAGGAATGGTTTGTTTTGGCCTTGTGCCCTACACCCAAGTATTGTCGTGTGTGTGAGTGTGTATGCTTGATAGTCCTTTTGATTCCGTTAGTTGATATGCAGGAACTTCTTGATGAACACTACTGCTTTTACTTAATTTTGTAGATGTTTCCTTTGTTATGTCCTTCTAAGTATATTCCTAGATGTTTAATGATAAGGAATGAGAATTTGCTTCTAAGAATGATAAGTGATGAAGAAGGAAAAAGGGGATTCTCGTGAATGGAAATGGAACTTCATGTCTAAAATATTTTGTGTGTATGTATGCTTGATAGTTTAATTGTTGTAAATGGATAGAATATGCTGAAATTTGTTGATGAGCTCCGTTGTTTTTCCTGACATGCTGCTACTGTAATTTACACTTTGTAGATGTTCCTTTGTCATTTTCTTTATGTTATGGTTAATGTTTGACTGAAATGTGAAAGAAACATGAATGGAAATGAGAATTCATGTCTGAAATGTCAAGAAAAGAAATGAAGAGTACGAATGGATGATTTTATAATTTTTGACTTCATTTTATAAAAAGCTTTCCAGTACTGCAATTATGTCTTGAAAACATGGATTTAACTGTGACAGTGAATTCTTAATGGATTGAAAAGCATGTTTATGTCCTGTTTTAATATTCTCCTAGTTGATTTTATTTCTGTTGATGTGTTGCCTAGAAGCCTGAGTAGTTATATTCGGAAAATTGGTATAGAAAACATGTTTCACCATATGATTTTCCTACTGTATGTTAACATAATAAGCATGTTTCGCTACGCCATTTTCGATATTCCTTGCTGAAGGTTGTCCACTAAAAAGCATGATTTAGTTCGATTAAAGCAAGAATTGTTTCTACTAAATAGTTAAGTTGGAGCATGCTACAATGATAGTAAATTCTGCTGTGGGATAGCTGTTGTTTTCAGATTAAAAGGATGTTGTAATATCTTAAATTCATTGTGAAATTCATTGTTGTTCTCTGCTATCTTGTATTCTGTCTTGTGAGAATCATTATTTATTGTAAGTATGTGATAAAATTTCCGTTTATTGATTCCTGTGAGTTTTATAAAGTGTTGATATTACTCCTCATATGTGCTTGGTGTATTAAGAAAAAGGTTAGATAGGTTGAGTTCATGATTAATAGAAACCAAGTAGGGGTAACCTTTAGGATGGTACCCACATGCATGAGTGAGGAAAAATGCTAAGAAAAGGAATGATCAGGATGAGCGGGATACGTCCATCTCTGAATAAACCCTTCCGGTAGGACACGCCAAGAGGGAAGAAACTCCAAAGGCGGGATACGCCGGAGGAGAAGGAAAGAACTCTAAGGGTGGGATACACCTGAAAGAGAAAGAACCCAGAAGGCGGGATACGCTTGAAAAAGGGAACCAAAAGGGAGTTGGGGTAGATGGATAGTCCGGATCTAGCCTAGCTACTAGGATACACCCTTACCAAATTGGGAAAGGGACTAGTATGTGCACAGGAGGTTAGAGCCGTACAGCTAGGCCATCTCAAAGGACAACCTCTAATCTCCAGCTCGATGTACGAGTTAAGAACGAAGAACGAACAAAGAAAACGAATGTAATGAAAGAATTTGGTTTGGGTGGCCCCCATTCCAAGAAAAACTAAAAGAGAGAAATGTATAATTGTTTTCCCCCATCTTCTTACTGGGTGTAAGCTCACATCCTTACTTATGGTGCAGGTAACGAGGGGATTATGCCAGAGATTAAGGAAGAGGTCATTCTGGTGGAGCCTACGATTGGTCCAACAAAGACGCCAACGGAGTAGTAGTACGGTACGAAGAAATAAAAGAAAAGGAAAATCAATAAGAGCAAATGTTGAATGATTATCTCTCACGAACGTTACGTTTTCCTTTCATTGCCTTTACTTGAATATTTGAAATATTAAGTAAGTTTTATTTGGGAACTAAACACCTTGAATTTCATGCAACTATTATGAATAATTTATTTAACGAATGAAAAATGAAGGAATTATTTTTATTAACGATTCGGATTTGGTGCACTCTGATAACCCCTTTCTTTAGAAACTGATTTGAAATTGTTATATTATCAAGGTTAATGAGCTTTTCAAACGGTTAAGAAATCCGGGTCATTACAAGCTGACGATTGTTAAAAGTGGAATAACGGACGTCTAGAATACTAAGGCGACGGACGTCACTCACGAGGAATAGATGTCCTTCACGACAAAGAGATTGATGAACGTCTCTTAATGGTTGACAGACACCTAAATGTGAGGTTGAGTTGGCTGCTGCTCCTTGTCAAGTTTAGACATCTCTAATGCCTTTCAAGATTAAGACAACAATAAACATAAAACGAGATCGTCTGGGAATGTGAGGTTGAGTTGGCTGCTCCTCATCATCAAGTTAAGACATCTCCAACACCTTTCAAGATAAAGTAAAGTAAAGATCAAGTAAAGAAAAGAACAGTAAAGTATAGTGAAGATCCAAAAAATGGTAAAAGAAGAAGAAAAGGGACGACATAAATAGAAACAGAAAATGAAAAGAGATTTTTAAAGCTGCATAGCATATGCATTGGACATTTTACTTTATATCACTTACTGAGCCTTAGGCTCATTAGTTAAGTCTTTGATGTAGGTACATGCACAAGAGAACAAGTTAAGTAGCAGTGGATGAAGGATTTGAAAGCGTGGATCTTGTGGCTGGTTAGGCTAAAGGGATTTAAAGAAAGATGGTTTGTAAAAGACTTTGTAAAGTAATTAAACTATATATTTCTTTTATTTAAAAAGGACTTCTGTTGTGTTGAACAAAATATTTTACAAAAAGAATTTTATTACTGTCTTTTAAAGGGTTTTAATAATAAAATAATCTTCTGCTACACAACTACAAAGAAAATAATTTAAGTAAAAGAAAAATTTTAAATTTTGCGCTATTTTTAAAAGGCAATAAAAATCGGGTCGTTATAGATTAAAACAAGGAAAACTCTGACAAAAGTTTTCAAAATTTTCATGTTTTTAACCAGGAGTGAAGAAGAATGTAGGGGGGGGGGGGGGGGGAGGAGGAGGAATCTAAATATATGCATACTCTTAGGTAGAGTAATAAACAACTTAGAATATACTGTCATCATAAAAAATGGGAGATTGTTAACTTAATAAGTATTAGGTATAGTTGTTTTGATGATGCGCATTTGAATTATCATTAAGTTATTTATAATTTGTAAATATCACTTAAATTGAATGTATTATTGATCTTTATTGAAAATACCCTCTCAAATGGTTATTTAGATGTTCTAACATGTTTGTTGAAGTCCACGTTGTGAATGTCTTCACTTTTGGGATGTATGGATTTTATTTGAAGCAAAACACAGAAGGTGGTCGACCAAGGCATTTAGGCGGTCGACCTAAAATCTTATAGAGAGCAAGCTCATTTTCAAATCAAGTGAAGCGGTAGCTATGAGAAAAAAGGTTGTCATCTAGAAATCTTATAGATTGCTCAAAGATTTTAAAATGTTGAAGTGGACGACCAGTATGGATATGGTCGACTTAAAATATTACAGAAAGCAAACTCCATTTTTTGAAATGCATTGAAGTGGTCAACTGGGGCAGACATAGGTTAACTCAACTGCTTGATTAGAGCAAAAATCATTCGACTGAGTGCTTGCCAAAAAAAAAAAGCAAAGGTCATGAAGTGGTCGACCAAAAGGATTGGGTGGTCGACCAGTTAGCAGTTTGGCTGAAAAATCTATAAATAGAAGAAAGCTCCGAATGAAGAGGCACTCGGAAAGGCTATCAACGACGAAGTGCTGCAAAATTGTCTAGTATTTTGAGCCTTCATTCCAAAGCTTATAAATCCTCACTTGTTGAGTATCCATTTGTGTTATCTAGTGAAAGTGAGGTTGTTTAGTAGTGAGAATTTCAACGAACAATCTTCGATTTGTGTGAGTGACAAAAGGGATATTGTAAGGTTGGATTGATGCCCAGGAAAGTCAATCAATTGTAACCAAGTGGGTTAAAGTGAAAAGTTCTTCAAGGAGGATCCTTGAAGTGCAGATGTTGGCATGTTTGGCCGAACCACGTTTTCAAATTCGTTTGCATCTTTCTTACCCTTCATCTTATTACGTATTTGATTGTGCCTCAATCATAGTAGTTTTTAAACTCGTTTAGATCATTTAATATTACACTAATAATTTAATTACATTAATCACTAGAAAAAGTTCAATAAATCTAATTCACCCCACCCCACTCTCTTAGGCTTATTTCGATCCCATAGACCCAACTTTCTTGCAGTTGTGATTCAACATTTCCATCATTGACATCATCAAAGGGCTTTAGGTAATCTTCCATAATTCGGGGAAACCGTTCCTCCCTTTTGACAAGAAATTATCCAACTTCAACAATCTATAATCAATAATTCATTAATCTAGCCAAAATCACCGTAACAGAGACAAAAGAAAGGTTAAAGTTTTACCTTCGGCCAATCCAAACTATGGCCTATAATAAATTTCATTCAATTTTGTGAGAATTGTTATTCCTTCCTTTCGAACTCGCATAAGAATCAAACCAAAAATCCGTTCCAATAGAGAAGACTTTGCATCAACATTCTCAAGGCTCCTCATAGTGAAATGTCGTGAGAAATCTTGCTTGCAGAGAGAAAACTGGCCATAGGAAAGGAGAGAAAGTGAGTGATGGAGAGAGAGAGAGAGAGGTGTGGAAGGCAATTGGTAGAACTCTATTTATTGTGAAGGAATTTCCTTCCCTATTTCATAACCGACCTGACATTTAGGGATGGAAATCCTCTACAATTTCTTTCCATAGAGAAATTGCCAGGTATTACATTCTCCCCCACTTATAAAATTTTGTCCCTAAAATTTAGAACAATCTCAAGCGAACCATTGAACAAATAGGGGTACTTAGTCATCATCTCAGATTTAATTTCCCACTTGGCTTCTCTTTCACTATGATTTTTCCACTGAACCCAAACAAGAGGTATTTTGCGGTGATGTAAATCTTTGATCTCATAGCCTAGAATTCTCTCAAGTTCTTGCTCATAAGACAAGTGATGGATCATGAATGTACTTTATTATAAAGACATGGAAGACATTATGAACATAGTTTAACTGTGGCGATAAATTCAATCGATAAGCCACTGAACCAATTCGTTCAATAATCTAGAAATGACCTATATATCTTGGGACTAACTTTTCTTTCACACCAAAATGACTTGTACCATGACGAGGTCACACCTTTAAGAACACAAAGTCATCAACTTCAAACTCTACTTCCCTCCTTCGGAGATCTACATAAATATTATGTCGATTCTGAACTGTACTCAGTTACTCTTTAATCGCTTAGACCTTCTCAATTGTCTCTTGAATTAAATAAGGGCCGAGTTACACACTCCTCGGTTTCAGCCTAATACAAAGATGATCTACATAGTTTCACATATAAAGCTTTATATGTTGAAACACCGGTACTTGTTTGGTAGTGTTGGTTTTTAGGTTTCCTCCCACGGCGGAATTACCGATGTTCATAACAACGATAACGTGCATAACCTATGTATCATGAAAAACAATTTTAACATGAACATAAAAACGGACTGTTGTTATAATATATTAATAATAATATGTATTCAAAATCTCTATTTAGTTCTAATCTAAAAGATAAAGAATGTTACCTTTGTAGCTTACTTCACACGGGTACAAAATCAACCTTCGATCTTCTCCGCCAATCCTCCTCACCTTGAATAAGCACTTGTGGGAGTGATGAACAAAACAAGATAATACTCAATTTATGATAGATCATATTCTCAACACATGAGACGATCTATTTGGATTTAGAAAATGCTTTTCAAAAGCCAACACGGAAGACATAAATTTTGCTCTCAAAATGGATTTCCAAATCTCAAAGATTTAAACCTCAACTTCAACTTTTTCTTCAATTTCTTCCAACCATCATCTAATGAGGTTGGACCTTTATTTATAGTGGTATTTCTCCATAATGGCCATTATGGCATTTAGAGAAAAACACTACAAATTCCTCATTAAAGTTATCATTGATTTCATACATTTATAAAAATGTTATGGAAATCAAAAGTCTTGTCACCATAACTCAACACTAGGCACATTTAAGTTATAACACATTTATAACAAAAATGTTATGGAAAATAAAAGGTCATGACATTAAATCAAATTTGACACTAATTCAAATTTGACAAAATCCATTTTAAAAACAATTTTTAAAAGTTACTTTATATTTGTTAATTAATTGAATAATCAATAATTCAATTATTTCATTTAATGAAATATAACAAATATATTAACTTTGACAACTTTTGTCATTTTGTCTTAATTAATTGAATAATCAATAATTCAATTATTTCATCTAATGAAAAAATAATAATAAACTTATGATTGAATGTATTAAATAATTAATTATTTAATCTTCTTTGTTCATTTTTCTATTATTTGAATAATGATAGAAGGTGACAAAAGGACTGATGGACCTATAATTTTAAGCTCCAATAATATTTCGTTAATTAATATAAACTCTTTATATTAATTAACATAATTATTAACTCTAAAATAATTCCACTAAATACTTAGAATTGCACTCTCAAAACTATAGAGTATATTTACTTAAAGTAATGTCCATTGATATAGTCATTACATATGTATTAACCCTCCATTTAGATTCGCAATAGAGCTAGGTTTATAATCCGTTAACCTCTCACATTACTTCTTTATCCTTGACTACCATTAGTTTTTAATTGAATAATTAATTCATAACGATTATGAATTGCACGCTAATTATTCGATCCTTGAACTAACAAACAAGAGAACTTATAGAAATGGATTTTGTTGTATCGATATTAACATTCCCAGCTATTCATTTTAATTTACTCCCAATATACAAGGTATATGAATCGTAACTTGTACAAAACTTTACTGAGTAAATCAAAGAATAAATTAAAATAAAATAGGAGTTTATTAAATACAACGAATTAGATCATACATATATAACCATCATTATGATAAAATTAATTGTTCTATATTTAACGAAAATTATCTGAACAATATAATTATATCTGGTCCAATCCTATATAATCATATTATATAAAACATATTTATCTTATGTCACTACATATTTAGTCGGGATATGACTATACATTCTTAATGAGATAAACTATGTTTATGACTATGAACTATTTAAAGATTCCATACTTCAAATATAAGTCATGGATATATTCTGGTTATTACTCTTTATATTTTATCCCACATATATACAATATATATGTTAATATAAAGTTAGCATAAATAACCAAGGAATTTTCTATGAATTTTATAAAACATAATCTAAAATATTAACATAATATTAATCAATATAAATTTATTCATATATTATAAAATTGTTCTATTACATTTGCTTGTTGGGCATATTACTTCCAACAATCTCCCACTTGCCATAAAGCAAATGAGACATGTCTCTAATCCTTAAGCGCTCTTGATGTTTCTCAAAACATTTTGCAAGAAACGTCTTGGTGAAGGGATCAGCAGGATTCTCATATGATGGAATCTTTAGAACAATCACGTCTCCACGCTGCACTATATGTTTTATCCATGATATTTTCTCTCTATATGCTTTGTTTGTTTGTGACTTCTAGGTTCTTTAGCATTCACCACTGCCCCACTATTGTCACAGTACAAAGACAATGACCTATCTATATTTGGAACTACTTCCAAATCACTATAGAATTTTCTAAGCCACACAGCATCTTTTGCTGCTTCACAAGCAGCAATATATTTTGCTTCCATAGTAGAGTCTGAAACACCACATTGTTTTACACTTCTCCAAACTACGGCTCCACCTCCTAGGGTGAAAACTTATCCAGATATCGACTTTCGATCATCTGTATCAGTTTGAAAATCAGAATCTGTGTATCCAGTTGGAATCAAATCCCTACTAGCATATAGTTTCTCGTTCTCCTTAGATACTTGAGAATATATTTGACTGCTATTCAATGATCTAATCCTGGATTTGACTGGAACCAGCTAACTCTCCTACTGCATGACATATGTCGGGCCTTGTGCACAACATAGCATACATCAAGCTCCCAACAGCTGATGCATAGGGGTAACGTCTCATATCTTCTTCCTTTTGAGGTGTATCATGACACTATTTTTAAGAAAGAATAACTCCATGTCTAGAAGGTAAATAACCTTTCTTAGAGTTTTGCATCGAATATTTGACAACCATCTTGTCAATATACAATGCTTGAGATAAAGCTAACATTCTATTTTTACGATCTCTTATTAGACGAATCCCAAGAATGCAGCTTGCATTTCCTAAATCTTTCATTTGGAATTGCTTAGATAGCCATGCTTTTATATCTGATAATAATTCTACATTATTTCCAATAAGTAGAATATCATCAACATACAGAACTAAGAAGACCACACGCATGTCTTTGATGAGCTTGTATACACGACTCATCCAGACACTGTGTGAACCCATAAGATTTGATTGCTTCATCAAATCTCATATACCATGACCTAGATGCTTGTTTAAGTCCATAAATAGATCTATTTAACTTACAAACCTTTTGTTGTGCATCTTTATCTATGAAACCCTCTGGTTGCTCCATGTAAATGGTTTCTTCAAGATGACCATTTAGAAAAGCCGTCTTGACATCTATAAGCCAAATCTCACAATCATAATGAGTGGCAATAGAGAACAATATACGAATGGACTTAAGCATAGAAAGTCTTTTCATAATCAACTCCTTCCCTTTGGGTATAAGCCTTAGCTATAAGTCTAGCTTTGAATGTCTCTACATTCCCGTCCACTCCTATTTTTCTCTTAGAGATCCATTTACACCCTATAGGTTTCACCCCTTCAGGTAGATCTATAAGATCCCAGACGGAGTTAGAATACATTGATTCCATCTCAAGTTTCATAGCTTCAAGCCATGCTTCTTTGTCAGCATCTTCCATTGCACATCTAAATGACAATGGATCATCTTTTCCATCATCAGTGACAGCAACTTGTGCTTCACCTACCTGTCCATATCGAGCTGGTGGTTGTACTACCCTCTCGCTACGTCTAGGTGGCATGATGGTCTGACTAGAAGTAGTCGTCTTCTGAGTACCTTGTGGAACAACAACTTTTGCTGTTTCCGATCTGATCTCATCAACATGAATTTCCTCCAAGACAATCTTGCTTTGAGGTTTGAAGTTTGCCATATAGTCATATTCAAGAAACGTGGCATTTGTCGATCAAATATCTTGTTATCTTGAGGACTATAGAACAAACCTCCTCTTGTTCCTTTTGCATAACCAACAAACATGCAAACCTCAGATCGAGGTTCTAATTTTCCAGTCTTTCCTATGAGCACTTGTCCAGGACACCCCCATATGTGAAAGTGTCTCAAACTAGGCTTGTGACCACTCCACAACTCTAAAGGTGTCTTAGGAATAGACTTAGATGGGACCACATTAAAAATGTAAGTCGCTGTCTGTATGGCGTATCCCCAAAATGATTTTGGAAGTGCAGAGTAACTCATCAAGGATCAAACCATGTTAAGTAAAGTCCTATTTCTCCTCTCAGCAACACCATTTTGCTGAGGAGTGCCAGGTGTTGTTAGCTGAGATATAATTCCATGTTCTAAGAAGTAATCCTTGAATTCATTATCAAGGTATTCACCTCCTCGATCTGTTCGAAGGCATTTGATTGACTTATCTAATTGCTTTTTAGCTTCAGCTTTAAACTCTTGAAACTTTCAAAAAGTTTCTGATTTAAATTGAATTAGATAAGTATAACCGTATCTTGAGTAATCATAAAAAAAAGTGATGAAGTACTCATAACCACCTCTAGCTCGAGTAGTCATAGGGCAACTTACATCTGAATGTATAAGGTCAAGTGGCTCTTGAGCCCTTCAACGCTTTGCAGAAAAAGATCTCTTGGTCATTTTCCCCTCTAGACAAGATTCACAGACTGGTAAAGATCCAACATTTAAATCTTTTAAAAGACCGTCCTTCACAAGTCTATCAATTCTATCTAGATTAATATGACCTAGATGAAGGTGCCAAAGATATGTGTTATCATCATGAGAAATTTTAAGTTTCTTGGACTTAGGCAATTCTACTTTAAAAAGTTCAGTACTCAACGGTTATTTATTGGTGGGCTTTATCATATAAAGTCCACTTTCCATAAGACCAGAACAAATATCTAATCCATTTCTAGAAATAATAACAATATTATTATTAAAAGAAATTGAATAACATTGTTCAAATAAGTGAGAAACAGAAATGAGATTTCTAGTAAACCCCGGTACAAAATAAACATTATTTAATAATAAAAATTTATTTGGAAAATATAATTTTGTTTCTTCCACTGCTGAAGCTGAAACTAGTGCTCCATTGCCCACTCTCATAGTGAACTCCCCATCTGCTAAATTCCGATAAGAACTAAGCATATGTAAAGAACAACAAACATGATTAGTCGCACCTGAATCAACTATCCAGGGTGATAAATCATTCTTAACTAAACAAGATTCAATAACAAGTAAATCACATTTACTTGTCTTCCTTTGTTTTAGTTCCTTGAGATACTTTTTACAGTTTCTCTTCTCTTTTGATGCATTTTTTTTAGCAGGGATCGGGAGGACATTCCTCGGTCAAGACAAACTTCAAGTTGTCGTGCACAAGAATCATATTCATGTTCTTTTTCCAGTTGATGAAATTATCGCCTGTCAATTTTTCAGTCACAAGTAAATTAATCATAAAAGAAGATATTATGCTATAATGAATAAATAAATAAAGATTAATATTATGCATAAAATTCATAAGTAATATGGCAAGTAAAATGATGCATGAGCATGCTAAATAACTAAATAAAATGCAAATACTATTATTGCCTCGATACATAATATTTTTTCTTAGGGTAAAAATATTATCCATTAATAAATTTATTCAAAATATCTCATATTTTCAAAATTTATTAACTATCGATTAGTTTTGGTCAAAATGTGATTAACACATTATATCACATTTTTATGAGTGTATACCATCGTTTCGGTTTTATAAAACTTAACTTATAATTGCCGCCTTAAGGATAGTCAATTACAAAATACATTTTATAAAACCTATCTTTAAGAGATTAACCATGGTATTGATCTAAGTTAACACTCTTCTTAGGGAGGACGATAGTCATTAGATATGTATTAACCCTCCATTTAGATTCGTAATAGAGCTAGGTTTATAATCCGTTAACCTCTCATATTGCTTCTTTATCCTTGACTACCATTAGTTCTTAATTGAATAATTAATTCATAACGATTATGAATTGCGCGCTAATTATTCGATCCTTGAACTAACAAACAAGAGAATCTATATAAATGGATTTTGTTGTATCGATATTAACATTCCCAGCTATTCATTTTAATTTACTCCCAATATACAAGGTATAGGAATCGTAACTTGTACAAAATTTTACTGAGTAAATCAAAGAATAAATTAAAATAAAATAGGAGTTTATTAAATACAACGAATTAAGATCATACATATATGACCATCATTATGATAAAATTAATTGTTCTATATTTAACGAAAATTATCTGAACAATATAATTACATCTAGTACAATCCTATATAATCATATTACATAGAAGATATTTATCTTATATCACTACATATTTAGTCGGGTTATGACTATACATTCTTAATGAGATAAACTATGTTAGATTCCATACTTCAAATATAAGTCATGGACATATTCTGGTTATTACTCTTTATATTTTATCCCACATATATACAATATATATGTTAATATAAAGTTAGCATAAATAACCAAGGAATTTTCTATGAATTTTATAAAACATAATCTAAAATGTTAACATAATATTAATCAATATAAATTTATTCATATATTGTAAAATTGTTCTATTACATTTGCTTGTTGGGCATATTACTCCCAACAGGTAGCTGTTGTTATAAACAAACTCCACCAACGACAAGTGGTTCACCAAACTATCACCGAAATCCAAAATACAATATCTCAACATATGCCATAGAATCTAGATCATACGCTCAAATTGACCATTTGTTTGTCGATGGTGTGTTGTACTCAAATTTAACTATGTGCCCAAATCTTTTTGAAGGGATCTCTAAAATTTTGAGGTGAATTTCGGATCTCTATTAGAAACAATACTCGAGGGAATACCGTGAAGGCGAACGATGCTCTCGATATACATCTTACTCAGCTTTGTCAAAGAGAAACCCATTCTAACTAGAATAAAATATGCATATTTCATCAATCTGTCAACAATTACTCATACTACACCAAATTTATGCATTTTTCTTAGCAAGGCAGTCATAAAATCCATCGTAATTTTATCCCATTTCCACTTAATGATAAGCAGAGGCTACAACAACCCAGCTAGTCTCTGATGCTCAGCCTTAATTTACTAACAAGTTAAAGACCTCGATACATAGTCAGTTACATCCCATTTCATTCCAATCCACTAATACTGACACTTCAAGTCCTGATACATTTTTGTGCTGCAGGGATGAATATCAAATCTGGACTTATGGCCTTCTACTAAGACTGCCCGTCTCAAATCCAAATCACTGGAGACCACAACTCCAAATTTGAAAAATAGAAATCCAACAAAACTGACCTCCCTCAGCGTCTGTAGAATAATTTTTAAATACTCCATATGCTTGTCTAGAAACTCATAATATATTAGAATATAATCGAAACTAGTCAAGATAAGGCAGGAAGACTCCATTCATAAGGTCCATAAAAGCAACTAGTGCATTAGTCATTCTAAATGGAAACACCATAAATTCAAAGTGTCTATATCGAGTCTGAAAAGCCATCTTCAGAATATCTTCTTCACAAATCTTTAATTGATGATAACCAGATCTCAAATTGATCTTCAAGAAGTACATAGATTCTCCCAGCTAATCAAATAAGTCATCGATCCTTGGCAATATATATTTGTTCTTGATTGTCACATAATTCAATTTTCAGTAATCAATGCATAAGTGAAGTGAACCATGCTGCTTCTTTGCAAATAAGACTGGTGCACTCCACAGTGCAATAGTATTTCGAATAAACTCTTTTTACAACAAATCATTCAACTGGGTTCACAATTCATTCAATTCAGTAGAAGTCATACAGTACAAAGAAATTAAAATTGGAGTAGTGTCGGGCATCAAATCAATACAAAACTCAATCTCACAGTTGGGTGGCAACCTAGGAAGATCCTCAAGAAAAAGCCTTAGGGAAATCATAAAGAATTGACATATCAGAATATTGCCAAACCGTAACAAGGTCACAGCTAATAGTAAAAACACTCAGTAAAGCTCTAATCTCCTCCAACCACCCAAATGGGCTCGTAGTACAAGATTAATAGGAAATATGTGGGTATTACAATGAATTTTCTTGCTTCTCTACAGTTACACCCATAACACGAACAAGAGATGCAGAAACAAATGAATGTGTAGCACCAGTATCAAACAATACATGCAACATAGTTATAAATAAAGGGAGCATACCATCAATGAAGCCTCGACTAGACTTATCAATAGGCTCAGATCTTGAAACAGCATAAGCTTTGCCATTCATCTTCTCTTTGCCCTTCTTATTGCCACGAAATCCACCCTTCAATGAACTGAGAGCAACTTCAATCATCATATTAGTAGATTCTATAGGAGTGACACTAGATGCATAAATCAACTGATACTTAGTAAACCTCTAAAAGTTAGTATCAGTAGGTTGATATCATTTTTGAAATGGCAGTCGTTATCCAACTGGCTGTGGTTAAGTAAAGCTTTGTGATCCAAAATAACTACATTGATCCTGTCTGGAAAATCCTCTGCTAGCTCTAAAACCAAGCCTAACAGAAGCTGACTATGCAAGCACTGAATTAGTCCATGAATGTTTAGGATTCACTGGGCAGTTCCTCCTCAAATGTCTTAGCTGTCCATAGGTATGACAAATATAAGGGCTTAAATGCCCAACAAGATAAGGAGTATCACTGAACTCCACTAACTTCACTCTGAGTGTGTCCACCCTTATTCTGACCCTTTTTCTAATCCTTCTTGGTCATCTTGCCACCCACTTGCTTTGTCTTTCCTTTATACTATCCAAAATGTTCAACCAAAGCAACTTCAACTCCCTAAGCAGCAGCAGCAACATCAAATAGAATTGAATTCCATAATTGATAACTGATGTTGAATCTTAGGCCTTAGATGTTTTCTGAATTTTACCATCTTGTCAATCTGGTCCATCTCTTTGATATACTGTGACAACTCTAGAAACTTAGAATAATATTTCAGCATAGTAAGACTCTCTTGCTCCAGGTCATGATAAGCACTGATCAAATTTTGACAGTGACCAGCGTTGCAATAGTTGTCTTTGAAGACTGATTCAAACCGAGTCCATGTCATCATATCTAACGGGTAATCCATGTTCAGCATTCTCAGGGTTAGCTCTGCCCACAAACACCGGTGAGTTCATACATCCCATCTGCATAAAAAAGTTCATGCGGCGCATCTCGGGGTCTTGGTTTCCACTGTCCTGAGAAAAATTTTGTAGTGCATCCCTTAGGCTAGAAGAGGATCAATCGACTGCAACTCACCCATTTGCACAGTAGGAGCTACATGAATACGATTTCTTGGAGCTCTTCTTAGAGGCATTTTCGAAAATCTAAAAATTTTATGGGTTACGTTAGAATACGTCTTTAGGCACAATATTTATATATTCTTGTATATTGTTATACTATCTATCTTATCAATATCACTTTTTAAGATGGTAACTTGACTCTGATACCAAAAATTCTATCATGACCTGCAAGGGGGCCAAGACAAAATGGAGAATAATCCAGCCCAAATAACCAAATCGTTCAACCCATTTCTTTAATTTTTAATTAGCAGTGGAAGTCTTAATAAATTATATAAAAATCTAGGGCCTGATAAAACATGAGCTAAACAGGTCCAACAAATGATATCAATAAAGTATAGAAAAATCATCCAAAAGTAACTATGGAAAATAAAAATGTACAATAATTGACTACAATTATCCCGAACAAAGTCTACATCACATAATGTCTCTCAAAGAAATATTTAAAAAAAGATAGAATAAATAAATCCCATCGAATTTCTACTCCTGATTTGGACACTGGAAGTCTTGTTGATAAAGTCCTGAAAATGTGTCATTGGGGTGAGTTGAGTAAACTCAATAGGGATCAAATTTTATAGCTAGCATTATAATTAGAAAAATGATTAAGCATGCATGATCTTAAAACTAGTGTTTCATAAGTTCATTTAAGAAAAATTGTACAGAAGGGCAAGTGTTAAAAATAATCCACTATAATATGGTATGTAATTAAAATAGACTCTTAGGGTACCAAAATAAAATCCCAGTGAACATGGAGCCACTCACGGACTTCAAGCACACTATGCCATAAGCATATCACATAACAAAACCGATGTCTAGTGATCGAGAAAGCCACATAAAGACCCTGATCAAGTTTAGGATTTTGCACTTAGGGACACAACACATACACTTGTCTCATTACTTTAGTTAACAACAAATAAATACATCCTCCCACGGTCAATTGGCTTAACTTAAAATAGATCCCAAATCAGGTCCGTTGAACTCAGTTTGCATGACCAAGTTGATTCCGTAATTTTTATATACATGCTTTAATGAAACGTGTACAGTGAAAAACGACATATAATAGAAAAATCCTCCAAGCCATAAAATAGACGCATCATTTTATATGAGAAATGTCTCAAAATATTAATTTTATAAAAGTTATGCAATGTTGTGCATAAAATAAAATCCCTCCCCCGAAGTGGGCTTACCACCGTTTTAAGCCCAATTTTCCAAAAAGTTTGATTTTTAGAGTCCACAATTTAAATAAATTTTTTGGGTACCTATCCAAAAATAAAATCATAAATTTTTAGTTTAAATTTTTATACATTAAAATCCTCAATTATCACTTTAAATTAACCCAAATTAATTGGGTATAAAAACACCCAAAATAGGCTCAAAATAGGCCCTGGACCACGACCTAGAAGGTCTGGTCTATAGGCCTTAAAGGGTCTAGACTGCAACCTCAAAGGAAGGCCCAAGCTGCCGCCCATAGAGTCCCAAGCTGCAGCTTGGTACTCTCTCCATTGCATATTGAAGCACTCTAATGTTGCCACACCTCAAGTGCTCTCACTATCACATAGAGCTCTTTGTCATAAGTTGAATAATTTAGGGCACTTCTCTTTAACTTCTTGCTGAAACAAGCAATTGACCATCCTTCTTGCATAAGAACAATGCTAACGCCAAAACCCGATGCATCACATTCAACTTCAAACACTTTGTTAAAATCAGGTACAGCTAGAATTGGTGCACTGCATAGTTTCTCCTTGATCAACTAAAAACTCATTTGAAATTCCTTGCTCCAATGAAACACCTTTCTTTTTTTGTGCAATCCATAATCGGAGCCATAATTGTGCTAAAATTGCTAACAAACATCCGATAAAAGGAAGTGAGGCCATGGAAACTACTCACCTCCGATATATTGATAGGGGTAGGGATCGGCCATTCTTTAATAGCTACCAACTTTTCTTCATCTGCTTCAATATCGTGATATGAAAGATTAAATCCAAGAAAGTGTACCTTCCTCTGCACAAAAGAAAACTTTGTTAGATTACCATAAAGTTTGGCTCCTCGAAGAGTTTCAAATAATTGTTGTTGATGATCCAAGTGTTGATCCAAGTCGGTCTTATACACCAAGATATCATCAAAGTACACTATGATGAATTTTCCCATGTACTCCTTCAACACGAGATGCATGAGCCTTATAAAGGTGTTGGAAGCATTTGAAAGTCTAAAAGGCATCACTAGCCATTCATACAGTTTGTACTTCATCTTGAACGTTGTTTTCCACTCGTCACCTTCCTTCATGTGAATTTGATGGTAGCCACTCTTGAGATTCACCTTTGAGAATATAGTTGAGCCACTCAATTTATCTAACATGTCTACAAGTCTTGGTATCAGAAATCGATACTTGATGGTGATTTGGTTAATGACCTAACTATCCACACACATCCTCATAGAGTCATCCTTCTTTGGTACTAATAATGTTGAAATCACACAAGGACTTAATGATTCTCGGATGTATCCCTTCTCAAGTAACTAGGTGACTTGCTTGTGTAACTCTTTTGTCCCTTTCGTATTCAATTTATAAGAAGGTTTATTTGATAAGACAGCCCTTGGTAGAAGATCAATTTGGTGTTCATTGGCTCGAATAGGAGGAAGTTCATGAGGATGTTCTTTTGGAAAAGTATCTTCAAATTACTCAATAAGATTTTTTATTGACTCTGGAATTACTCTCTTCTCTACAAGCCTTTCTCAGAACATAAACATCACAAGGAACTTGTAAATTGCTAATGCTTTCTTCAACTCATTCTTTGATATAAATAGGGACTCTTTGCTATTCTTCTCCTTTTTTGCTTGAAGGTTGATTTTTATTTGATCTGAATGTAAAGGAACCAACTTGACCACCTTACCACCATGCTGAAACGAGTAAAAGTTTGTATACTTATCATGAGTAGCCCTCCTATCAAATTAGCATAGCCTTCCAAGCAAGATGTGACTAGCATCCATAGGGACCACATCATAAATTACTTCATCATGATATTTTTCCATAAAAAAAGGAATCATCGCTTGCTTTTTCACTTTAAAGTCCCCTTTATCGTTAAGCCAACTTAGCTTGTAAGGAGTTGGGTGTACGGATGTTTCTAAGCCCAAATTTTCCACCATATCCATAGAGGCTATGTTAATGCAACTAACTCCATCAATAATTAAGGTGCATACCTTATCTTTGACCAAATAGCAGATATGGAAGATATTTTCTAATTGACAAATGTCATCCTGAATTTGTGTCGTAAGAGCCCTCTAAATAACCATGAGGAGAGGATCCTCTTAAGCATAAACCACCTCCTCTAGCGATTCCTCATCTTCTTCAATAGTTACAACTTCTTTTTCTTCGCTTTCAATTTCGTGGGACCCTTCCCCTAAGATCATTAATCTTTGATTTGGATATTGGGAGGCTATGTGTCCAAACCCACAATGCTTGAAACACTTGATTTCTTGAGCCCTTGATCACATTGCATCTCCATTGACTTTCTTTTCTTCTTGCCCTCGACCCACAGTGTTCTTGTTAGGAAATTGTTTACCTTCATGCTTGGGTGATATTTTATTTGCTATTGGGGACTTTGGTGTTGGCCTATTTTTGAACAATTTTAAGGCCCTCTTGATGCGCCAACAAAATGGTTTAAGGAAAGAATTAACTTGTGTGGTCAATCAGCTGAAGGGTGAACGACCGGTGGCGTTACATATTCAAACATCTGTTGTTTTCTTGATGAATAGTGGGTGACCAGCTTTAGATTGGAGATCGACCAATTGACTGAAAACTTCTATAATTGCCGCAAAACTACTTTAGGAAATATCCAACTTTGGAAGTCCACAACTTGATGAATATGGAAGCTTTTCTCTCGAAATTTGGACAACGATGACTTCAATGGATGATGATTAACTTCTTCAAAAATATATTTGAAAGTACCACAAATATGGAAATATGCTCAGTTGAATGAAATTTACCGAAGAGGTTAAGAAATCACAACTTGCACCTTTGTATGGGAAAGCTCCACCAATTCGATTCTTCTTGAAAGTTGAACTCCACTTCTGATGCACCAGCGAAAGGGAAAGAAAGTATCACATGTTGAATGTTGAAGTGTTGTAGAATCGGGTGCTGATGAAGCTGTTGATGTGGTCAATCAGGAGCTAAAAGAATCAGGCGATGATCGACCGAGAACGATCAGCCACAAATTCAAAGATAATTTAGCAGTCGATCACAAACGGGAACAAATATTATAGTGGCTAGGCTAAAGGATTAAAGAAAGAAAAATGGTTTGTAAGGAGTTTTGTAAAGTATTTGAATTGTAAAACAAAAGAATTTTATTTATCTCATTTTCAACTGTTTTGTAATAAAAGTCTTATGCTGTTTTTATAAAAGAAAAAGTTTTAATTTTAACCGATTTCTAAAAATGACACATTTTAAGAAAAAAAAATCAGGTCGTTACACAAACAATACAATGGCCAACGATTTGGGGAGTGGTCAGTCGGCTACGTAGAAGGCGATCGACCTGTTCCTTTGATTCTCCCTTGCTTTGTCAGAAATTCACTTTATGAAATGTCTGATTTTGTAAACCCATAACTGCCACGTTTTAGAAGCTTTTGATTTGAAATTTGGAACACCTTTACCTTGATGAATAAAGAAAGAACTCCTTCAAGAATATTGGGAGTAAACACCGCAGATTAGGAAATATGCTTGAGAGAACTTGAGTCACTAGAAATAGCAAGTTTGCACACTTGCAACTCCCGTATGGATGACTTTATGAACGAGAACCTTCTTGATGGTTGGACACCTCTTCAAACACTTTTCTTCCAAGGAGTAAGAGCATGTATGCCAATAAAAGAACTTACTCAACTCCAAGTAAGCACAATCTTGTGATGCAACACACAAGGAAACTTTGGATACGACTCACCAAAGTGTTGAAAAAGGAATCACTCCTATTTTGACATAAAGAAAAAGCTTTTATTAATCAAACTTCAATATCTTAAACAAACATACAAGGTAGCTTTTTATAGCCAATTACAAAGTATAGAATAGGAAACAACATAATAAGAAACAAGCTAGGTATTTGGTCCCAATATGGCCGATTATTATACTAGTAATTAGATAACTTTCTAAAGTGATTATTAAATCATTCCTTGCTTAATTGGGCTCCACAATTTGGTGGCTTTTTGGTAGCTACTTCCTCCTTAAGTTTGGCCACTTGGATGGTTGCCAAATCTACGCAAGAATCGGCTATCCTTGGTCCACTTGAATGGTCAATTATGGAAGGTTTTCATATCTTTATTTCCTTTGCTCTTCCTTGCCCTTCAAGCTTGTCTTCTTGGGCTTCTTTCCATAGCAATAAGTGTGTGGGCTTCCCTGATCTTCATGGGTGGGAAGCTTCTCCATTTGGGCTATAATTGAGCCACCTTCCAAATAGTGAGAAAGGTAGGTGTTAATGAGTCTTTGAACCCTTGCTCTTGCGATTAGACTTTGTAGTCCATCAACTTCACATGCCTTTCTTCAAGAGAAGAAGAAAACGGATGCCAATAAGAAAGATTACTCAACTCCCAAAGTAACTTTAATTGTGATATCACACCATAACTCCTGATGAACACACCATAGGGAGAAAAATGAATAACTCCAAATTCAAGAAACAAAGCAAAGCTTTAATATTCAACTGAATGCATCTAAATGCTCATGCAAGGTGGCTTTAAATAGCCAATTACAAACTATAAAATAGGAAATACCTAAAAAGGAAACTAAGAACTAATTGCTAATATTCGACCATCGCATAACATAACTTGGCCGATTACTATACTAGGTTATAGGCAACTTAACTAAAGTAAATTACTTAAATTATTTCTTGTTTGTTCTTTTCCATGTTTTGATGGCTTTTGACAGTTATTCCTTCTCATGCTTGGCCACTTGGATGGTTTCCATATCAATGCAATCTTCGGCTTTCCTTTTATCTTTATGCTTGGCCACTTAGGATGGTTTCCATAACTCAACTTGCTTTGAAATTTCTTGATCCTCAAACTCAACAACTTGGGATGGATTCCATAATAAAACATGTGTGGGCCTCTCTTGGTCTTCATGAGATGGTGGTTCTTCCATTTGGCTTATTAATTCCAAATAAGTAAAAAGAAGTGTTGATGAGTCTTTGGGCCTTAGCCCTTGTGATTGGACCTTGTAGTCCATCATCCTCTTTAGGTTTTTGAGAATTCAACCTCAAATCTTCTTCAAGTTCTGGCTCCGTTTCCTCTTCTTCATCACTAATGTAAGGAGATAAGTCTTGTATATTAAAAGTGGATGACACTCCATACTCTTCCGGAAGTTCCAATTTGTAGGCATTGTTGTTGATCCTCTCCAATACCTTGAAGGGACCATCAACTCTAGGCATGAGCTTGGACTTTCCTTGTTGAGGGAATCTTTCTTTGTGCAAATGTAGCTAAACTAAGTCACCTTGTTTGAATATAAGTTCTTTCCTTCCACGGTTGGCTGCCCTTGCATAAGTTTCATTCTTTTTCTCTATAGTTTTTCTTACCTTTTCATGAATTGTCTTCATCATTTTGGCCTTCTTTGCCCCATCAAAATTATCAAGCTCTTTGTTTGGTAATGTCACAAGATCCATAAGAGTGTGAGGGTTGAATCCATATACTACCTCAAAAGGAGTTTTTTGAGTGCTTGGTGCAAGCTTCTATTATATGCAACTCGATATATGGTAGGTGCAAATCCCAATCCTTCAACTTTCCATTCAACATGCTTCTCAAAAGTGTGCCCAATGTCTTATTCACTACCTTGGTTTGATAATCGGTTTGGAGATAGAATGATGTACTAAATAGTAGCTTGGTTCCCAATTTCTATCAAAGACTTCTTCAAAAAGTATTAAGAAATTTAGTGTCACAGTCGGAAACAATAGAACAAGGAATTCCATGCAAACGTACCACTTCTTTGAAAAACTAATTGGCCACATGAATAACATCATCCAATTTAGAACAAGCAATATAATGAGTCATCTTGGAGAATCTATCAACAACTACCATAATGAAATCTTTTGATCTCATTGTGCGCAGCAATCCTAGGATGAAAACCATACTAACCTCCACCCATGGATGTGTTGGCATTGGTAAAGGTAGATAGAGTCCTTGAGGCAAGAGTCTACTTTTAGCTTTCTTGAAAACAATGTATCTTTCCACAACCTTTGCACGTCTTTGAGAAGGTGAGGCCAGTAGAAATTCTCTTTTACCGCTATATAAGTTTTCTTTTCTCTGAAGTGACTTGCCAAGCCTCCACTATGCGCCTCCTTTACTAAGGATTCTTGAAGGCTACACCGTGGGATACATATCTTTCAAGGATACATATCTTTCCAACCTTGAAGAGATGACCATTCATAAGATAAAATTTGCCCTTTGGTTTTTTCAAGCACTTTTCATACCATTGTCTGAAGTCTATATCATCCCCATTGGCATTCTTTATCTAATTAAAACCATATAGTTTGGTATAAAATTTGGTGAGGAAAGAATACCTTCGAGATATGGTGTCGATCATCACATAAATGCTTTCCTTTCTTGACGTAAGCATGGTAGCCTTCATCCTACTTTCCTTTAATGACTCATAATCTATAACCACTTGCTCCAGTTGGAGTGGAGTTAACTTGATCAACTTCCCATTGTACTTGAATGAATAACAATTATTAAACTGGTCATGCATAGCCTTTCTATCAAATTGTCATGGTCTTCCCAAAAGTAGATGACTATCCCTCATTGGAACCACATCACATAGCACTTTATCCATAAAACTTCCAATAGTGAACTCAACTTATGTGATGGACTATGGATATCATTTATCAACATTCAAGCTTCCAATAATATCATGGAGTTATTCAAGATCAAGCATAAGTGGAAGTTCAAGTTCAATTGTAGAATATTTGATGGACTTCACAAATCCACCTACTTTCTGACCCTTGATGAGTATTTGACAGTGTTGGCATTTGGAACAATGTTATATCAAAAAGTGTGCTTCATGAAGATTGTATCTAACTTTTTAAGCTTTCTAGAAGTTGCTAGTTCATTATAGTTAGGGTTTGTTTGCTTTGTCAAAAGCCCCCTGAACAGAGAGCAAATACGTGTTTAAGCCCAATGGTGGACTACAAGGTCCAATCACAAAAGCTTGAGCTCAAAGACTCACAAGCACTTACCTTCTTCTTATTGGGAAGGTTACTCAATAGTGTACCAAGTGGAGGAGTAACCATTTTGTGGGGATCAAGTAAAACCAATGCATGATTGTTATAAATACTATTCCAAGTGACCAAACATGACGATTAAGGAAAGTCAAGGAAAGAGAAGATATGAAAACCATCCAGTGGCCGAGCTCACGAAGGAATAGCTGCCAAAAGGCATCAAGAGTTGGAGAAGAAGAAAACAAGAATTAATTAAGTAATCTTTAAGTTAAATTGCCTAGAAACTATTAAGTAAAGAATCAGCCAAGATTGTATTATAGCCGATTCAATGATATTGTTCTTACTTAGTTATTAATTATTCTATAGTTTGTAATTAGTTGTTTAAAGCCACCTTTTGTAAGTATTTGCACATTGAAGTTTGAATATTAAAAGCCTGGGCTTATTTTGAAATAGGAGTGATTCCTTTTTCAACCTTTGGTGAGTTATATCCAAAGTCCCTTGTGTGTGTTGTTGCATCACAAATTGAGGTTACTTGTAAGTTTAGTAGTTTCTCTTATTGGCATTCGTGCTTCTACTTCTTAGAGGAAGAGTGTGTGAAGAGGTGTCTAACTTTCCAAAGGAGTTTCATTGGTGGATACATCCATACGGGAGTGCAAGTTGTGACTTCTTGCTATTTCAGGCCAATTGGCTTCTTCCATTCATATTTCCAAATCCATGGTAATTCTCATTTTTATTTTTGGAAGAGTTCTTTCTCCCTCATAACGTGGCTGCTATCAAAATTTCAGAAAGAAAGCTTCCAAAACAACGGAGATATTGGTTTCCAAAGTCAGAGTTTCCATAAATGCTTTGCGGCAAATTTTGGAAAGCTTCTACCATCTAGTCGATCACTGCTTCTTCAGCCAACTGACCGCTCAAATAGAGGATGATCAAATTTGTTATATTTGTCCCATTGCTGACCGATCGCTCCTTCTGCCCAGGAATTTTTGGATGATCATTTGTGATTATTCTCTGCCTATGCTGACCAGCTGCTCCTTCACATATTTAAGTTGCGGTCGTTCAATTACTCTCCAAGCCATCGACCACTCACATATTACTTTCTTTAGCCCCTTTCGTTGGCACATCATTATGCTTGTTTAATAACCTTGATGTCTTCTTGGTCATTTAACCAACTTAACTTGTAAGGAGTCGAATGCAAGGTTGTTTCCATCCCCAACTTGTTCACTAAGTCCTTAGAAATCACATTAGCACAACTTCCTCCATCAATAATTAGAGAGTATATCTTTTCTTTGACTTTGCATCGGCTATGGAAGATATTTTCCCTAGGACAATCATCATTGATAGCATTTGTAGTAAGTGTCCTTCGAATGACCATAAGGAGAGGACCCTTTTAACATAAAAGATTTCTACTTGTGCTTCCTCCTCGGGTGCCCTTTGTTCATCACTTTCATCTTCACTTTCAACTTCATTAGTGCTTTATCGCAATATCATTACTTTCCCTTTTGGACATTGATAAGCATAGTGCTCTAAACTAAGGCATTTGAAACACTTGATCACTCTTGTCTTCGGATTTGGTACTTCAATAGGTAACTTCTTGTTGCCACTTGGTTTAGTTGTAGCATTCTTCATGTTCTACCCTTTGTCATCAAGTTTGGATGGTGGTTTTAGAAAGATTGTATTTCTTTGTGTGAATTCGCTAACCATCTCCTTTCTTTTTCTCTTCCTTTGTCTCTCCACTTTTAAAGTCAACTTTATAACATCTTTCATTGTCTTGTAGGGCTATAGTTCAACAATATCTCCGATGTCATAATTGAGGCCTTGAATGAATCTTGCAAGAGTATGGTCTTCCCGCTCTTCTAAGTCACACCTTGTCCTCAATGTTTCAAACTCGGCCAAATATTCCTCTATTGATAAAGATCCTTGCTCTAGGTTTTGCATTTGATAAAACAACTCTTATTTGTAGTGGCTCGGAATAAATCTCTTACTCATTAGTGTCTTCAAAAGTTTCAAAGTTTGGATTTATTCTTCTCTATCAAGCCTCCTCTTTTTTCTAAGATTGTTCCACCATAGAGTAGCATACCCCATGAACTCAAGTGAAACCAGTTGAATCTTCTTTCTTTCTAACAAGTTGTAGCATTCAAAAATCTTATCCACCTTTTCTATCCACTCAAGATAATCATCACCATTGCAAAAACCATTAAATGAGGGAATGGTTACCTTAACAAGATTCAAGGCATCCTTTTGGTTTGGTCTCCTCCTTGTGTTCAAGAAGTCTCGATCCTCGATTTCTTCCTTTATGAATCCTGCTTCACTATCCGATTGGAATACCCTTTCTCTTGGTCTTATTGTTTGAGGACTCTCCCTTTGTTGACTTCTAGAACCAATGAATTGTTGATGCATATTATGAATCATGTTTCTAAGCTCATCAATTTGTCCTTGCACACTAGATTCAACCCCCTTTGTTGGTGGCAACTCAGTGCCGAAAATAATAGAAGGATTTGCCTCATGGCTTTGTACTGCCTTTGTTGCTCCTCTTGTCATCATGAAGATAAAAAAAAAATCAAATGGCACAAATATGAAAATATGCTTGGTTGAATGAGATTGGCCGAAGAGGTAAAGAAATCAGAACTTGCACCTTCGTATGAAAAAGCTCCACCAATTTGACTCTTCTTGAAAGTTGAACACCACTTCACATGCCCTTCTTCAAGAGAACAAAAACACAGATGACAATAAGAAGGATTACTCATCTCCCAAAGTAACCTTAATTGTGATATCACACCACAACTCCTGATGAACACACCGAAGGGATAAAAAAGAATCACTCTAAATTCAAGAAACAAAGCAAACTTTAATATTCAACTCAATGTGTCTAAACACTCATGCAAGGTGGCTTTAAATAGCCAATAACAAACTATAAAATAGGAAATAACTAGAAAGGAAAGTAAGTACTAATTACTAATATTCGGCCATCGCATAACATAACTTGGCCGATTACTATACTAGGTTTTAGGCAACTTAACTAAAGTAAATTACTTAAATTATTTCTTGTTTCTTCTTCTCCAAGTTTTATTGGCTTTTGACAACTATTCCTTCTCAAGTTCGGCCACTTGGATGGTTTTGATATCAATGCAATCTGTGGCTTTCCTTTTGTCTTCATGTTTGGTCACTGGGGATGGTTTCCATAAATAACCTTGCTTTGACATTTCTTAATCCTCATGCTCGGCCACTTGGGATGGATTCCATAATAAAATATGTGTGGGCCTTCCATGGTCTTCACAAGATGGTGGCTCCTCCATTTGGCTCAATAATGTGTTACCTTCCAAATAAGTAGAAAGGTAAGTGTTGATGAGTCTTTGGGCCCTAGCCCTTGTGATTGGACCTAGTAGTCCATCACCTCTTGCATTGTTGTTCCACCTTCAAGGCTAATTGGACTACTCCATTTAAGCGTACATATGACTACAATTATATTAGGTCTCCAATTTCCTTGTTTAAACTCTTGATGAACTTGGCTATAGTTTGCTCCTCGTGCTCTTCAATCCCACTTTAAATCTTAAGAGTTTCAAATTCAGTCACATTGTCCTCCACAGATAGCACTTCTTGCCTCAAACTTTACATTTGTAAGAAAAGCTCTTGTTTGTAATGGCTAGGCGCAAATCTTTGTCTCATTAATTGCTTCATCATGCTCCACATAAGAATTTCACCCTCGCCATCACGCCTTCTTTGAGCTTGAAGACTTTCCAACCAAATAAATTAGCATAACCAGTAAATACTAAAGGCCATTTGAATCTTTGTCTTTTTTAAATAATTATAGCAATCAAAAAAAATTCCAGCTGTCTCCACCAATCATGAAACTATTCGCCATTGCTAGATCCTTTAAACACTAGTATTGAAAGTTTCATCTGCCTCAAATCATCATAAGTGTCACTGGCACACCTTGCACTATGTAAGCCCTAAACATCAATATCATCATCATCCTCTTCTTCCATCACATCTTCCATCTCTTGCCTTTGTCTCCTGGCACCCCCTTTATCACATCTCGGAGGCAGGCCTAATAGAAATGTTTGGTCGAACGACCCAATCCTCAGAGAGGACCCATTGCCTAGCTCAATGTTTGGTTCACAGTAGAAGACTTAAATGAATATCAAAGTCATAGCTCACATAGGATGAGCCTAGGAACACATAGTGATCATGTGAAATAATAGCATAAATATAGTTAATATTGTGCATCAAATCAAAAGCCGAACATCATTTAAATATTCTCATACAGACCCAAGTTTTAACAGATAAATTCTCACCAAGAAATGAATATAAACCCCTCAAAAGGAAATAAGGATAAATAATAAGATCCACCACTAAATAGCTACTCCTTATTAGCCTTGTCTTTACCTGGGATGGATGGGGTCATTCGGGTGAGTGACTAACTCAGTAGGCAGTTTATACTAAATGCAATGCATGTAACACTTATTTTACCTTTCTCATCAAAACCATGATCAAAGACAAAATTTCTTTTATGGATTTAAAATCATTTCTAACATCTTAAGAAACTGACCCCATTATCCATTGATGAGCAGTAAAAAAACATGGCTATATACATAGTCAACTAAAATCAAAATAGCTCCATTGGGTTTTTCACTATAAAAAAAGTCTCAATGAAATTGAAAGAACACTTAAGGACTCCTCTGCACAAATGAACAGAAAGGCGGTGACCATTTTTCAGGTAGAACCTCATAAGATAGGAAGAGAAAAAGGACGGTGATCCAAAGATCAAGCAACATCACCTGAGTTGTCAGCGAGCAAGGCTCCGCGCCGACACAACCCGTAATAACAAACAACTAAATACACCCTAATCAGGTTTAGGGATTTCAAACCCAAGGAGCACGTCATCATTGCCCTATTACCCATTTTCACACAGTGCACAAACAAACATCTTCTCATAGCAGAAGATCTTCTGGAATAGCCTCATGATGCTTTGACACCGAGACATTCCAAAGCGTCAAGAAGATTCATTTTCTAGGATATGAACCCAATAACAAAGGAAATACCATGCATGCATAAATGTAAACTTGTAAAACTCACGTACTTATAATATAAAATTAGATGTGCTATCGAACAGTCCATGTAGGTTTTCATATCTGGCAACCCACAAAATAGAGTTTAGAAAATTATGTAATGTGATGCAAAAAAAATATAAAATCCCTACCTTGACAATGGTCTCTCTTTTTACCAGAAGAAGCAGCAACCATAGGTACAGGCTCGCAATCCTCACAAACTTGTCTAAGCCTAAAAACACGACAAAGGTCAAGAATTTCCATCAATAAATCATAAGGGAATGGGTATGGGTCATATACCAAGACTAGAAATTCAAATCAACATGTAAATGACCCAAAAGTGCACAAAATTACATTGTGCGGTTGGCTAAGCATTGTAGTTATCAACCTAAGCACTAACACTATCAACCGGTTCAAGTTGTGGTCCATTGCACCAAATGTTGACTTCCATTTGGCGCAGTTGACCGTTGCAATCGACCTCTCTAGGCGCAGTCGACCCCTCTAGTCGACCTCAAATTAGCCTCAACTTTGCCACAACTCTTGGCCTTTTTTGCAGTCGACCTTCCAGCTTGATTTTTGTAATAGAAATGCATCGTTTTCTCTATTTTTTGCCTCTAAACAGCCAATACTACTGCATAAACTCTGAATTTACCAATATATTCTAGAAATAACTTATGGATTTGAGTTTCCAAGCTTGAATCCAATTCTAACTTATACCTAACACAAAATGGAGAGATTAAATGTTTTGCTTAGGAAACATCTTCACAAATGTTGGAGATCAAACTTTTAAGAACATGAATCTAACACTGGATTGATCCATTTCTCTTATTTGATCCCTTTTCTCTTATTTGCTCTCTTTTTCTTGTCCTTGCGACGACCGAGTGGGGAATGAGGGAAAACCCTCACTCAACACTTTTAATAAACTATATTATTAAAATTTTATAATTTAAATTATTATTTATTTAATATAGTATATATAATGTAATACAATTTAACTACATTTCTTTTAAATTTTTTATTTCTTTGATATTTCCGAACGTTAACCAAACTTCGCCTTGAGGCAATTTTCATTCACCGATATAATTTTTTTCAATTTATTTACAACTCGATGACCCTCAAATTCATCGATTTGATCAACTAACCAAAATATTCACATATGGCCTTACGTGACAAAGTAGATCAAATTCTAAACACTTTGATAAAAAATAATGTAAAAACTTTTATGCGTATAATTTATTATTATAAAAATAAGTGTTTTTACATCCTTTCCCCCTTCACGAATTTCATTTTCGAAATTCGTTACAACCCAATTAAACCATCAAAGAGTTGGAAGTACTTCCGCATCACCTCAAACTCATTTTCCCAAGTGGCTTCCCATGCGATGTGCTTTCTCCATGACACACAAACTAAAGGAACCTCCTTGTGACGAAGGACTTGAATCTCTACGTCAAAAATTCGCTCAAACTCCTCCTTACACAAGATATCCTCCCGGATAGGAACATCATTCCAAGAGATGACGTTTGATGGGTCAGGCATGTACTTCCTCAGTTGGGATATGTGGAAGACATTATGAATGTATCCACGTTGGGAGGTAGATCAAGTCTACAGGCTACGTTGTCAATCCTCTCAACAATCTAGAACAAGTTGATATATCTCAAGGCTAACTTTCTCTTCATCCCAAATCAACTGATGTCACACCTAGGAAACACCTTGAGAAAAGAAACTCTCTCGTATCAAATTCAACCTTGCGTCTCTTCATATCCGCATAACTCTTTTGCCTACTCCCTACAGTCTTGAGTCTCTGCTGAATTAGTTGGATCTTCTCAGTAGCATCTTGGACCAACTCCAACCCAAGGGAAAACCTTTTCTTTGCCTCAGCCCAACACAATTGCGAATGATAAGGTTTCCCATACAACGCTTCATACAGAGAGACACCATTGTCGGTCTGATAAATATTGTTGCAAATGAACTCAACCAACAACAGATGATTAATCCAACTATCACCAAAGTTCAGGATATAGGCTCGCAACATGTACTCTAAAATCTGGATAGTTCATTCTGACTGTCCATCAATCTAGGGATGATGTGCAATGCTAAGGTTCAATTCCATACCTAGAGCTTCCTGCAAAGCTCTCTAAAACTTGGACGTGAACCTAAGGTCGAAATCCAAAAAAAAATTAAGAGGGAATACTATGAAGATAAACAATGTTCTCGATATACAACCGGCTCAACTTGGATAAAGAAATATTCATTTGGATCAAAATGACATGAGTGGACTTGGTCAACTGATCAACAATGTCCCAAACCACGTTCAACTTTTAAGAAGTTCTAGGAAGACTCGTGACAAAATTCATAGTGATTCTATCTCATTTCTACTCTTGGATAGGCAAAGGCTACAATAATCTTGTTGGTTTCTAATGCTCAGTCTTTATCTTCTAACACATCAAACACCTAGCCACAAAGTCTGTCACATTACGCTTCATACCCACCCACCACTATTGTCGCTTCAAGTCATCATACATCTTCATACTCCCTAGGTGGGTAGTAAATCTAGACCTATGAGCTTCAACAAGAATAGTCTGCCTCAAATCTTGAATATCGGAAACTGCAACCATAATCTAGTAAATAACAGACCCCTCACTATTTTGCAGCTGCTCAACTCTACCTCTGAGCTTATCATCTTGTTATTGTAATGGCTAAGTCCTCGAGAGCAACGTTAGAGTAGCAACAATGTTGTATGCGCAAGCTGTACTACAAACTTTAGAGCATCAACCACCACATTCGCCTTGCCTAGGTGATACTCGAGATTGAAATTGTAGTCCTTTAAATATTCCATCCATTTGCACGGTCTCAAATTCAGATCCCACTAAGTGAAAAGGTATTTCAGCTCTTATGATCTGATGACAATTGGAAACTTGCACCATACAAATACCTCCTCCAAATCTTCAAGGCAAATATAAATGAAGCCAACCTTAAATTATGGGTTGGGCAAATCTATCCATGGAACTTCAAATGTCATGACGTGTATGTAACAAACTTCTCTTACTACACTAGAACCAACCCAAGACCGACTCTTGATGCATCAGTGCAAACTGCATAAGCTTGCTCACTGTTAGGCACTATTAGAATTGGTGAACTCATCAATCTAGTCTTCAACTCCTCGAATGCATTTTAACAATGGTAATCCCAATCAAACCATATCCCCTTTCTAGTCAACTTAGTCAACGACAAGGCTATTGGAGAAAAATTCTTCACAAAACATCTATAGTAGCCGAAAAAACCAAGAAAACTGCAAATCACGGATACGTTCTTAGGAGGCTGCCACTTCAAAACTGCCTCAATCTTTGCAAGATCAATAGAAAATCCCATCACACAAATACAATGTGTCCCAAAATTTAACTTCTGACATCTAGAGATCACATTTACTCCTCTTGGCATATAATTAGTGAGCTCTCAAGGTCTGCAACACGATCCAAAGATTTTCTCTATGCACACCCCGAGATTTTGAATACACCGAAAATCATCAATGAAAATCACAATGAACCAATCCAAATATGGTATGAAAACTCAATTCATAAGATCTATGAAGCCAATTGGGGCATTGGTCAAACCAAAAGGTAAGACGAGAAATTTGAAATGCCCATATCTCATCTGAAAAGTTGTCTTTGAGATATCCTCCTCACGGATGTTCATTTGATGATATCCATACCTTAAATCAATTTTACAAAAATACTATGATCCACCAAGTATGTCGAACAACTCATTCATCCTCGGCAACATATACTTGTTCTTCACGGTAACCTGGTTAAGCTTCTTGTAATCAATACAAAGACTCAACCAACCATTGACTTTCTTTGCAAAAAAAGAAAAACAAGAGCACCTCAAGGAGACATGCTCTCTTGGATGAATCCTCAATCTCTCAACTCATTCAATTGTTTCCTTAACTCAGATAACTCTACTAGAGCCATCTTATATGCTAGAATCGAAACTCAGGTAGCGCCTAAGACTAATTTGATACGAAATTCAATCTTTTGGTCTGAAGGCAGCCCTAACAACTCATCAGGAAACACATATGGAAACTCACTCACAATTGAGATATCCATATCCTTGCTAGTGGTCTAAAAATCAACATCAACCGACTAGAGACTCCCATACTATCCAATCCATTGTGGCCACCCAGACATGCTCGTAAATGAGGGTTAGTTATCACCGCACTATGACCACTGCAGTGGACAACAACTCGTCCATCCTTCAAAATGATTGTCACCTTCTTCAAATGATACTTCATGCTCACTCTATATTTCCTCAGCTAGTTCAAGCCCAAATTCATGTCAAACTAATTTATCAGAAGGATAACTAAATTTACAAAAAAACTTGCAGTCATAGATAACCACACAAACTACTCTTCACACATAGGACACTTCACTAGAAACACTTAGGCGAGTGCTAAAAACCAATGGAGATTCCATTTCTTCCACTGACAAACTCAAACCTGACACAAAAATAGAAGAAATAAAGGAGTACATTGACCTGGTATCAAACAACTCTCGTGCAAAAGAATGAGAAATAAGAAGAGTGTGACACCTTGGTCCTCCTAACCATAGAAATACTCAGTCACATCTACTTCATATGCCTACCTAGAGATTTGCTCCTAGCCCTTGTGGTCTCACGGCCATCCTTGGGAAAACTAGGACCTGTACCACTACTCTAGAAAGACTATTCTCTGAATTCACCAGACATCTGCTATGGGTAGGGACTAGACCCAAAACTCTACTAATATCTAGTCAGCCTCTTAAAATCTAGATTGGTTGGATGGTAAGGAGTGTAATAGTTTGGTTGCGGCCCTATCGACTACTAGGGAGTAAAAATCAGTTATCCTTAATACTACTGAAAAAATGGCCTGCCAAAACCACGTCCATCCCTAGAAGTTCTTTGAGCAGCACTACCCTAGGAAGAAGAGAAGGGCTAACATGGCAGGTACTGGTTCTAATTCCAAGGGCAATCTCTTTTCATATGCCCAGGTTGTCCACATATATGGTATGGGTGGGGACTAAATCGGTCATTGTTAGATGATCCATTGCTGACACACTGGGGCCTACACCGTTGTCCCTAAAATTTCCATTGATTTTTCTTCATTGCTTTCCTCTCTTCTTTCTTGGCCAACTTCTCTTGAAAACTCCCATAGTTGGCATTAAACACTCTCACCATCCTTTGAGTAGGCACGAAAATCTCTAAGAGAGTATTGTATTTGTAACGAGCTGGATTTTTCTTACTTCGAAAATGGTTAAATTTCAAACTTTTATAAAACAATTAAATCCTTATTAAAACCCTTAAATTGAAATCAAAGTTCTTTTCTTAAAAACCCGATCGTTAACAAATCTTACTTAAAACTTGTTACTTTAATTTTTATTAACAGCGGAAGACTTTATTTATAAAATCCATTTTTCTTATTTTACAGCGGAAGCATAAATCCCCTTACGACGGAAGCATAAATCCATTTTTCTTATTTTTCTTATTTTACGGCAGAAGGGAGGGGTGTGAGTCTAGACTACCTGGTTAGATTTGAACTACCCGTCCATCCCCCAACTCCCCTTTTTCCTTTCTTTCCATTCATTTCATTTATCTGTTTTCCTCACATAAATGCATATGAGTACCACCCTCGATATAACACTTCCTACTTGTTTCTATTATCATAATGCATGTCAATGAGAAACATTATCGTGATACATGTCAATAAGAAATAGTAACCACAACGATATGAAATCATGAAACATGAATTTGTAATCACAACAATATAAAAGTATGAGATATGGAAAGTCTTCTAACATATTATATAGGCGCGCTCAGTAATTTAAAGGAAGCAATAACAATAGAGACATGCTTTGAGATCTAAATAAACAATAACGATATAGACATGCTTGGTAGTTTAAAGAAGGCAATAACAACGTAGACATGCTTGGCAATTTAAAGGAAATAATAACAGTATAGACATACTTGACAATTTAAAGGAAACAATAACAATATGCTATCGTCTTAAATATGCTTAGAGATTAAATTAATAACGTGCAAATAGCATAGGCATAATATGGCAGCAAAGTAGAAATGCAAACAAACAATTAAAGGAAGGACACTGCTTATGGTGTAGCACCTCCATAGGCCAACAACTCTACTAAATTTCTTACCTCGAAGTGTTATCACATATTAGCACTTAACTTTTATCCTCCTTCTCCTTTTCCATACCTTCATAATTAAAAACATTTACTTATTAATAATCACAACTTATTAATTTCATTATCTTTTCTTTTTCTTAATTGCATACTAGTTCTAGGAACTCATTGACATCTAAAACGAAACATAACTTATCCCAATAAATGAATCCACACTATAACAATACAGCGAAGCAAAGCACGACCCAATTGTCTTAACATGGAGAATATGTGACCAAACCAACAAAACAATAGTTAAAATCATACAAATGTGCAGAGCATATATCCAACGTGTAGAACACTTAACTTTAAGCTCACAGTGCATGAATTTAATTCAACATGCATGCATAATATCTCTGTAATTTAATCCAAGGCAGAATCAATCAATAACACAAAATATAACCTTTCCAAATAAAATAACATAGAACTCAATTCCAGCTTGAACCAACATATTCTTCACTACTATTTTTCCACAACCAACAAAACAGAGCATAATTACCGATTGCAGTACACAAATAGAGGATGAATTCAAACTCCCAGTTAATGTGTATACCACGGAACAATACCTCCAAGCATCATATTTCACAAAACCTAGGAACAGCTCAACAATAGAGGTACTAAATAATTCAATAAGCAAAGTTTAACCACTTACAACCAACCAGCAGACAACAATCCCTCAACGTTCCTCACACCACCAAAAGCAGTAGCAACAGAGAGTAATATCGACCCAAAGAACATAAATCTTAACACTTAAAATAGAGAACCTTAATCCCAGCATCCAATTTTTCTACATTAAAATCCATAAAAACTTCAGAATAAAAGTGAAGGACTTCACTTACCAGGAACAGCCAAGAGCAGCTGGATCGTGAGCTACAACTCCAATCCACTTCACTGCCTCTCTCACACTCACTTCTCCTTTTCTCCAGAAGACATTCTCCCTCAGCTCAACTCTCCCAAGAGTATTTCTTCAACCCTCCCCCTTTCCTCTGTCTTTCTACGTTACTAAAGAGGCACCCCTTATCCTACCTCTACCACAAACACCCTCGGATGTCCCTAAGCCATACCCTGACTCAACACCATTCCTCACATACGTCTACGCTGTCATCTTTTCCAAAGCAAGAACCAGCAACGGACCGGTTCGGTCCAACATGGAACACACACTGCCCTAACCCTTTCTCTCCACGAACCATCAACCCACTACCCTTTGACCCGAGGCTAGAAATTGCAGCCACACAGTCGCCAATCCTCTCCTGCCAATCACAGTCGGTTACCAAAACTCAATAAGACCTCAATCGATTGCAACATACTTCGACCCGAAGCTTTGCACCGAACCATCCCCCAAAGCTGCTACCCCAAGCCCTAGCCCAAAATCGCTCGCCCAAACCCGCTCACCGCTCGCCGGACAACGTACATGACTAGAGCCGTCCCAAGCACCCGAGCCCGAGCTTCTACTTCTCTCTCGCATCTCTCTCTCGCTCGCTGCAGATTGGCTACTCTCCCTTGTCGCCTCTCGTCTCTTTCTCTATTCTTAAAATGGTCTGTCAACCACGTCCGTCAATCTCTTTGCCGTGAAGGACATCCGTTCCTCGTGAGGCACGTACGTCACCTTAACGTTTTAGTCATACGTCAGTTCCTTCACTACAACGGATGCCCGTTCTCCATGAGGGACATCTGTCGCCTTCACAATTTATTTGTTCATCAGGGATGTCCGTCAAACCCAACCGATGACTGTTTTCTTTTTTGTGATGAGGGACGTCTGTTTTCCTTTAAGGGACATCCGCCCTCGTTCAAACGATCTCATTCCAGTTGTCATACTTAACACTCACCTTCCTTGAGAGACGTCTGTCCTGATATAAAGGACGTCCATTTTGCTCCAAACGACGTCGTATCCTTTATTACATAAGGCACCAGCCATTCCTAAAGACCATCCGCCTACAAAATGGTGCACAACACAATAACGACCATTTTTCCCTAGATAAAGGATGTCCGTTCTGTTCCCACATCAAACATCCATCTTCGCAAAGAACGTCCATCCAGCCAAGGGGCGTCCAATCCCCCCCAAAACGGACGTTCGTCCCTCTATAATGGACGTTTGTCCACCACCAAGCGATGCCCTCTCTTCCACAAAGGCATTCGCTGACTCACACAATACAAGGGACGTCCGTCCCACTGCAAAGGACGTCCTATTACACATAAGGTCACCACGGATATAGCTTGGTCATACCTTGCTCTTCTCCTATTCACTCTAAATTAATCCAACAATTTAATCACCATAAATACTCCACTTAACCACTCCTAATAATTCCATCAATAAATCCTTAATAATTATCCAAATAATTCAATTACCTCCAATTACTTCCCAACTACCCATATTAATTTTTATTATGAAAAGTTGGGTATTACAGTATTGCATGATAGCTACTCAGTGCTATAGCTTTGGCCTCAGACCTTGTTGGAACTTCACAATCTGGCCAAAATTAAAAACTTTCTCAAAGTATGGCAAAATCTCATAAAACTAAGCATAATATTTCATCACTGTCAAAGATCCCTGGGTCAAGTCGTTGAAGGCACTCATCATCGACTCGTGATGACTTTTGCTACTATACTGACCCTTGAACACCTGAATCAAGTCTTCCCACTCCATAGACTATATATCAAAGCTTGAACGCACTACATTCCACTAGCTCAATGCTAACCTCTCTAAGTAGTAAGTAGCAATCCCCATCTAGTACTTATCCAAAACATGAAGAGACTCAAAGTTCTGCTTTATCTTCCGCAATAGGTTCTCCTCCTCCGTCAGGTTCGCACCACCATCCTAGAAATAAGCCATACAATTCATTCTTGTGTTTTGAGTAGAACTGCTACTTGAAAAATTTCGCAGTGCCTCTATCATGGTTATGATAGATTGTTAATGTTGCTCTCTTGTGGTTAATTACGAGAATTCATTTTTGACGACATTTTGACTTGTCTAAAAAAAAATTCACCAAGTATCCAAAAATTTCTTATGCACAATAATCAACATCCACACTTTTGAACTATCAAATTCTCAAGTAATTACTATTAGGAGTTCGTAGAATTTGGCTTTGATATCAATTTATTTCTATCATGACTTAGAGGTGGGCCTAACAGAAATGTCAGGTCAAAAAACTCGATTCTCAGAGAAGACTGGATCGCCCACCCCAAGGCTTGGTTCACAGTGAAAGACTTAAATGACAATCAAAGTCATAACCCACATATGATGAGCCTATGTCCACATAGTGATCATGAGAAATAATAGCATAAATATAGTAAGTAATGTGCATCAAGTCCAAAGTCCAATATCATTTGAATATTCTTATACAACCCAAGTTTTAACAGATAAATCTTCATCAGCAAACAAATATAAACCCCTCAAAAGGAAATAAGGATAAATGGGGAAATCAACCACTGAACAACTATTCCTTATTAGCCTTGTCTTTACCTGGGATGGATGGAGTTGTTGGGGTGAGTGACTAACTCAATAGGTAGTTTATGCTAAATGCAATGCACATAAAACTGGTTTTACCATGCTCATCAAAGACTAAATGTTGTGTATGGATTTAAAATCACTTTCAAAGTTTTACGAAACCAGCCCCACTGGCCACAAATGAGTAGTTAGAAAATGTGGTGGTATACATAGAAAACCAATTTCAAAATAGCTCTATCGGGTTTTTCACTAAAATACAAGTCTTAGTGAAAAGGGACGATTACTCAAGGATTCCTTTATACAAACACACAGAAACGCAGCGATTGTTTCCATGCAACTCCTCATGAGCTGAGAAGAGAAAAATGGTAGTGATAAAATGATCCAACAACATCACCTAGGTTGTTGATAAGCAAGGCTCTCTAACAACACAACCTGTAATAACAAATAATCAAATACCCCCTGATCAGGTTTAGAGATTTGAAACCCAAGGAGTGCATCATCACCGCCCTATTATCCATCTTAACACAATGCACAAACAAATATCTTCAAGCAGTAGAAGATCTACTCAAATAGTCTTGTGATGCTTTGACATGGAGACCATCCAAAGCATCAAGAGTATTCATCTTCCAAGATATGAACAACACAACAAAGAAAATACCATGCACATAAAAATGTAAACTTGTAAAACTCATGTACGTATAATATAAAATCAAACGTGTTGTCAGACAATCCTCGTCAATTTTCATATATGGTAACCCACAAAATAGAGTTTAAAAAACTATGTAATGCGGTGCAAAAAGTATAAAATGCTCACCTCGATGATGGTTTCTATTTTTACTTGAAGGAGTAGCAACCTTAGATATTGGCTCATAATCTAAAAACTCGTTCGAGCTTAAAAATATACCAAAGGTTAAGAATTCCCATCAATAAATCACCATGGAATGGCTATGGGTCCTATACTGAGACTAGGAACCTAAACTAACATGTAAACAACCCAAAATGTACAAAATTACACTGTGCAGTCGACCACAATCCTTCAGCGGTTGACTAGGCACTATAGCGATCGACTTGGGCACTAGTGTGGTCGACTGGTTCAGGTTATGGTTGACCTATAGGTTGGCACAGTCAACCACTGTGGTTGACCTCTCCAACTGTGATCGCCCTTGAATCAGCCCAAACTATATAGAAACTCTTGGCCTTTTCTATAGTCGATCATGTAGTGATCCGAATTTTTCAAGTCTCTTTTTTAAATTCTTTCTCAAATCTGGTTATCACTTAAAAACTTCTTACTTTAAAACCTTCTAAGAGAAAACACATATTTTAATCTTCTAAAATCATGATCTTTTGCCTTGAAAACATGCATAGCGGAAGGCTTTTCTCGTTGAACTTAAAATAAACTCAACTTTCCTTAAAATACATTTCTTACATAATACATGAAAAACCTCTTTTACATAGCTTTTGTTGTAACAATACCAAGTCTTCTTCATCATGGAGATACTCTCTCAATTGCTACTTTTCTTCTAGTTTCTTGCTCCAAGTATCATCACTTAGACCATTGACTACACCACAAAACTTATCTATAAGTCTATTTCTTAGTAAGTAATGAATACTAAAAACATGAACTATAATCTTTAAAAACATGTTGTCATTATTAAAAACATCCTGATTCTTTTCTTTTTTTGTTTTTTGTTTTTGTTCTTTCTTTTCTCTTTCTTTTTGTTATGTTTCTCTTCTTTCTCTTTCTAGGAATGAGTAGGCTTGGCAGTGGGACACACATCACTATTTTCCAATCTTTGGGGAGATAGTCTTGAACCTTTAGGAGACAGACTCAAACCTTTGAGAGTCCTCCGTTAGCTACCATGCATTTCATATGTACAACGACCCAGCGAACCTTTGGGTCGGTCTGTCTCGACATCAACTAGGAACAAACTAACAAGATTATGTACCCACTGGTTCAACCTTTTGGGTCAGCCTGTCCTCCAAACCCATTTTCATATCATCATTATCTTTTATCTTTCTTATATGAAAATCATTTTCATGAGAAAACATTTTTGTTCGTCTTTATAAAAACATGATATATGAACATTCAACCTTCAAGTAACTTAGAACATTATCATCTAACATGTCATAAAATCCTCAAGCAAATTTTATCAATCATCTAGTCACCAAGTAATATAGCCTCATCTAACATATCAATAAATCCTCAAGGCATCAGTATCATTACACTGCAAGACATCATCTAACATTATCTAGCATATCATCAAATCCTCAAACACCTATGACAAAACTAACAAATCATCAACATCATCTAAAAAAACTTAGCCTTAGTGTTTTGTGGTGTATTCCCAAAAGGGCCAAACACATACAGTCATTATTAGCTTCATCCTCCAGTGAAGTGTTACTTATCTCCTTTATTCGTAGATCCTTCGGTCACTTGAAAGAGGTCGTTCTCCTATTATGTTTTTTCTTTGCATGAATATCTCCAGCCAAGTATTTACACATCTCCTTAGTTTTTGGATTCTTCAACCACTATAATGAGGCAACAAATTCTCACAGGTTCTCCTTCACTTCCATAACTACAGCCCAGAGAACCTTTACCATCTCCTTTGTTAGAAAACTCTTGAGGCTTCTCATTCGGATGGAGAACTAATATTTAAAGTTAAGAGTCACTGTTTCTCTACACTCATCATGTCCCGATTCATCTGTAACCAATTTGTAAATCTTACTCCTTCAACTGAGAAGTCGCCACCTTTCATTTTTCAAAACGGCCATATTAACTCTGCAGCAAACTTTTTCCTTCACTATAATAATATTCCCATGTCCATAACACAATCAAATGTCCACCATTATAAATTGAATGACATCGTCTCAACATTTGCTAACATTCTTTATCGTCCAGAAACGTCCACATAAATGACAACTCTTAGTTGCACGAGCCTGAACTACTGCAATGGCTATGTTCGTATCCGCTATGAATATTCCCAGCGAATATTCACTTCCTTCAGCATAAGTCTGCCATTCAGTTTTTGCCACATCCTTCCACAGATGCTCTTATCCAATCGATTCCATTTTTCTTTTCTCTTCTAGGCTGCCACAAACGCATTCGCTCCTGCGCATACATTCCCTTCCATAAAACGATGACGTATGCTTTCTTTTTAATTCGTTGCCACAGATACGTACCTTAATGCAAAACGACGATGTTCTTTTTGATTAGCGGACACATTCCTTTCTACAACTTTCATCGAATGGTCAATTATTCGCCCGCTCTTCCCATCTGACGGCTCTCTTTTCTCCCACACTTCCATGGCATCTTTCCTTGATCCAACGGTCCTCGTCTTGTTCGCTCAATTGATCCAACAATCCAAATCTCTCCCCCTACGAATCTTTCTTCTCCTGTGGAAGCATCATTTACTTAATCTAACGAATCTTATCTTGTCCGTCCCTTTTAATCCAACGATCATTCTCTCTTCTGCTTGGAATCTTTCTCTCCCGTGGGAACATTTTTCCTTCCACTTTCTCTTATCCAACGATCGATCATTTGCTCGTTCTTCTCATTTGACGGTCATTATTTCATCCATTCTTTTTCTTTCTTTTGCATACACACATTCCTTCCCGAAAAGGAATCTTTTCCCTTTCACGAAAGTATCTTCCCTTTGATCCAACGGCTATCAACTCTCCCAATCCTTTAATCTAATGGCCGACGCATCCTCCACTCTTCCTAAAACACTTCCGCAGATCCGTTTGCTCCCGCAAATGCCTAGCCGAACCCCTTCATTAAAAACAACACGTGAACCGCACATAACCTTGTCCAAACTTTCAATCATCAAACTCTACATCCAACCCATCCATTTCCTTAATCAAACGGCAACCATCCTCATCCACTCTCTCATCTTACGGTCCAAATTTCACCTAACACCCATTACACAACCTTTAATTAAATATCTTCATACTATTCACGATTGTTTCCTAATCACCGCAGCCATGCATACCTCCACACTTAAATCCTTCTTCCCACTAATTATTCCAGAATTCACACTACGTTTTGGCAGTTACTTAACTATTTTCCAACAATAATATAATTTCCTCAACAATAATATGTCAAATTTGACTCTTGCCGTACAACATCTAACTTAACCATTAAATTAATATATTATTGAAATAAGGAAAATCCTTGGGCGTTACGGATCATGCACGACCAGAGGTCGGCCAGGGTGACATTCCAACACAATTTTTGCAATGAAAAACGCCTCTCTCTCTCTCTAGCGCGCGTGCTCTCGCATTCCTCGCGGCGGCCAAGTGGAGAATTAGGGGAAACCCTTGTTCCTCACTTTTAATAAATTATATTATTTATTTAATATATTATATAATACATCACTTTTTCCATTTTCAATTTTTCCGATATTTCTGACGTCAACCAAACTTTGTCTCGAGGTAATTTTCATTCACTGAATTAATTTCCTCAATTTATTTACCACTCGGTTACACCCAAATTCATCGATTTAACCAATTGACTGAAAAATTCACACGTACCGTCTACGTGACAAAGCATGTCAAATTCTAAACTCCTTAACCCAAAATAATGTACAAAATTTACATTTGAAATTTATTATTATAATAATAGCGGTATTGCACTCTCGACCTCTTGGTTCAAAGAATCTTGGAACTCTATCAATTCTGATTCATACGCCTTGGTGGAGAAAGAATCTCTCAACTCATTTATTTATCCTTGAGTACTAGATTCAGCTTTCATACTAGGTGGTTGGATCAGCAATCATCATCTTTCATGATAGGCTATGATATCAAATAATGCGCTTTGGGTTAGTTTTGAAAATGTGCAATCGACCTACAGCAGAAATGCAAACGACCAAAAAACACACAGTTTCTAAGGAATTAACTTTAGGATTCATTGCAATCAACTAGAAATTAATTAGCGGTCGACCAAAAATCTTTAGTATCAAATCTATCAAATAAGCAGTTGACTAGTGGCATATAGCTTGTGTTCGCGTTTCTGGGGTTCGCACCTTTTTTGGAGAATTTCTGAACCCTCGAACCAAACCTTCGATCTTAAAAATCAAGAAGGCTTCTTCACTACTGTTAGAACTATTTTAAAATCCTTAAGGATTAACTCCACAAATCCAAATAGAAAGATGATTGGAAACAAGAACAAACAAGTCGGTCATAAAGTCGCTAAATTCCACAACTTTTTACCTAAAGGCAATCTCCTAAATAAAGACAATTCTTCAACTTGATAATTTAAGAAATTCAACAACTTCATAATAAATTTCGCTCCACGAAGAAAGCTAGGATGCTATAGTAAAACGATGATTAATCCAAGTCTCACAAAGAATTAGAAATCAAAATATAATTGTCAATTGAGGACACCAAACGAGTTTGTGGGTTTTTGCTCACGAAAAAAAAAAAAAAAAAAGATTGAAAACTTTGTAGATTATTGATTCAAAACTCAAAAGAAAAAACCCTAAGGTGAGCTTAAATAGGCTCTCCAAAATTAGGGTTTACAAGTTCAAAAAATATAATTCATGAAACTAGTCTTACTAAGACTTCTACTCGCTTTATAACAAACCCCTAGTCGAGTAAACCACAAATTTTATTAATTAAATAAATAACTTAATATTACTTAAACTCCAAGGCCTATTTTTCATTGTATTCACTTATAACTCTATTTTACAATCAATATGATTCCACCTGATAACGTGTTTCGATATTCCTTCATCTTTGTTGATGGAAGGCTCCTCCTAACTCTCTTGCCACCTTTTCTCTACAAAATAAAACAAACTATAGTAATTGGTTAGCTTCTTTGACTGAGATTTCGTGACTAATACTCGTGGCACATCACCAAAATAGATTTTGATTAACCAAAATCTAACATCCTCAATAGATTCTTAACCAAATATAACGAGTTTTACTCAGATTTCTATCATGTTGACAAGGCTTGTTTGACATTGATTGTACTTTTATTTTTGGGTAATTATCAATTTGGCCCCTGAAGTTTGAGAGTCAACTGATACCTTAAACTTTAAATTTTGAAATCTGACAACTCAAAGATTGAGATGTTATCATCCAATACCCTCACTGTTATCCATACGTTAAAAAAGGGGCAAGGGATGCACGTGGAGTTGGAGAACAAAATCACTCTTCACTCTTCAAGTTCCTTCATCGTTTTCCTTAGTTTCAGAATCCTTTTCTACCTTAAAAACACCATTTGCTATGAACGATTCCTCAGTTTGAGACTCAATTTCAAAGCTCTCATATGTATCGCCAATGCCTAAAATTTGATATTGGTTGTCGCCAAAGCCTATCTCCAACTCCATGTGCATTCCACGCCCCTATTTTAATGAATTGATAATGGTGAGGGTATTGGACAATAACATCTCAAACTTTGAGTTGTCAGATTTGAAAATTTAAAGTTTAAGGTGTTTGTTAAAGGGACTTCCAAACTTCAAGGGTCAAATTAATAATCACCTTTTTTATTTTTACTAGTACAATAAGAGAAACACGAGTTCAAACTTTTGAGGTACTATTTAGATGAACTTTTCAAAACCTTTAAAAATTGTAAAAATTAAATACATTATTAAAATTCACAAATTGCTTCTAGAAGTTTTTCGTAGAGAAGCAAAACAGGAATAGATTCTCTTAAAAGTGTTTAAATTACCTAAAGCATTTAACGCAAACATACCCTAAAGTTGTTTCTCAATTAGGAAGCTAAAAGATGACTTTTAAAGCTACGTCTTACAATTAGTTTTCACAATTTAGGATGTTTAATCTTTAGGAGAGGCATTGGGTGGCATCTTCTAAGGGCAAGTGAAGAACTAATTTCTAAAATGTGTTCATTAAGAGAAGTTTACCTCCATTGCAGAATGATTGATCCATCTCCTTTCAATATGTACACAAAGGTCGGTTACAGCGTCGTTGAGATTGATAGCATTTTGATCTCGTTAACGCTTCAGAGACACAAGCACTTGATGTGCAAGAAACTCCCACTCTTTACCAGGCCTTCTGATTTAGATTCTTCACCTTGCTCTGTTGAAGAAACAATCAACTCCTGAACTGTATGTTCATGTCACGACCCAAATGGAACCCGAGACAGAACGGGGAATGACCCGACCCAAAGGACAAAATCATCCAACCATTTTTCTCTTAAATTCTATTAATTAACAGTGGAAGACTTCAATATTGCTTATAGCCAGGGCCCAACAAACATGAACTTATCAGGTCCAACAAATGATATCAGATAGTAAAACAATATAATCCAAAATTAAATAACTGTGCATAAATTAAGAATAGGGATTATAGTCATCCAACTAAAGTATACCTCACAAAAATATCTCTCAAAGGGGAATGCTAAAAGAAATATAAAACATCGCCAGATGAAATTGTGATTGGCAACTGGAAATCTGATTGATAAAATCCTAAAAGGTGTTATTTGGGGTGAGTTGACCAAACTCAGTAGAGATTATATTTTTAAAGAAAAATTTAATCAAATTGATGTTTAACCATTTATCAATTCAAAAATCACATTTTATAAATTCCTTTCAGAGAAAGATGTACAAAAGGGCACGTTGTGAAATCACCCACTAAAATGTGGTAAATAATTAAAATAAGCTTTTGTTGTATCAATTAAAATTTACAGTGAAAATGGAGTCACTCACGGACTCCGGGCAGACTATGTCATAGGCATATAACAGAATAAAGGCGATGTTCGGCGATCGCAAAAGCCTAATACCCTGATCAGGTTTAGAGATTCGCAACCCAAGGACACAGCACATACAACTGTCCTATTACTTATTTGCACTTTAGGGATTCGAACCCAAAGACATTTGAAAAATCTCCTATTACCCAATTCATTAACAAACAAACACATTCTGCACTGTAGAATGTGTGAAAATAAAATGGACCCCAAACCGGGTCGATCAAACTTGATTCGCACGACCAAGTTGATTTAGAAATATTTGAATGCATGCTTAATTGAAATGTGTACAGTAAAAATAAAATATAATATAAAAACCTGACAGTCATGAAATGGACCCGTAGATTTACTATGAGATAAATCTCAAAATATTCATTTTTTAAAAGAATTATGCAATGCAGTGCATAAAATAAACCCCTACCTCGAAGCGGTTTACGCAAAGTCAAGAATCCAAATAGCCCAATCCAATGGCTCACAAATTTTCAATTTAGTTGGGTACCTATCCAAAATAAGGTATTCATTTAGTACAAATTTTTTAAAATGTCCAATTATCATTTAAAATTAATCCAAAAATTTATTAGATGAGATTACTCAAAGTTATAGCCTAAATAACTCCAAAACAACTCTGGAATAGGCCCAATCCAAATAGTCATAACGCAACCCAAAATAGTGCAACCCAAACTGGTACAAGTAGCCCATTGGGTCCAGGACACTACCCAAACCCAGAGAAATTCCTCATAGACGTTGCTGCCCTTTGCAATGACTGATCACGACTTGCGTTGCGAACAGCTCAACTTTGGCCACCGGAGACAAATTCTTCCTAGCCTCGGCTGGTGGTGCATTTGACCAAAGCCAGAGGCGTCTCGCACCACAGCTCAACCTCAACTAAGCTGCACTGAGATGCTCCGTTGCGGACGAGTTCCATGGAACTCAATCACTGTAATCCATTTAAAATAATCGACCATCGAAAACCCAAAACCAAGAATCAAAATTCATTCCAGAGATCCAATTACTAAATCAACCGAAAACCATTCCAAATTAACAATTATCAAAGCATTCTTAGCAACAAAAATCAAACTTTTATACCTCACAGATTACCCGATACCAAGTCCAGAAAACTTCAACCAATATAGCAAATCTATCCTCAATCCAATACCGATCCCTTTCAAAATTCCAATCAAATTTCAGAACATTCATCGAGAAATTGAAAAACACAGGGCTGAGAAACAAGAGCTTACCACAGGGATTTCCCAATACCAACTGACATTCTGAAATTCGAGTGCAACAAAGAAGGTTGATGGAAGAAGAGGCCGGAAGAATGAGAGGCTCAGTGAGTTCCTTCACTGAGAGAAAACTAGAATCAAAAGCGAAATCTCTCAGCTGAAAAATCTAGAATTATAGAGAGGAAAAACTAACCTACCACAATGGGCGAATATGACTCAAAATCTGTTTATGGAGAACTTGAATTTAGCCGATGCAGAACCATATGCAGAGATGATTTCCTTGCATCGAGCAAGAGGGAGGGAGTATGAGAGGAATGCTTCCGATTTTGATGAAGAAGGAGAGAACTGGAGAGGGAGATCTTGATATCTCGCAAGAGAAAACGCCTCACCCTGTATTTAATTAAATTAAATTAATATTTTTTTTTAGGGACAATCCATCGGGCCAAATATTACCGTTCAAATCTTAACTCATTTTGGCTTGTCATTATCTTGAAAGAATCACTAATGGTTGTGGTTCAATTTTGTCAAATGAGTAAGTAAAGTTACTTGTACATATTGGCATGCATGAAATTTTGAAAAAGTAGTATTTATGGAAATATATATATATATATATATATATGCTATAGCCTATTAGTTTATAATTGTTAGGATGCCTGATAGTCTTAGAGTTGATCAAGAAACATGAAATTATCAATTGTTAAGATATTCATTATTTGATGTAATCAAAGTTTTTTGTATCACTATCTATCATTATTTCATCAATTATTTAGTGTCAAGCATAAAAATTGTGGAGAATTATGATGATTGTCGAGAAGAAAATATTTTGATAATTTTATGCCTAAAAGTGCTAGTTTTCTTTGTAATGAAGACTTTGTACTATTATTTATGTATAGATATGGATGGTTAGTTGTAAGAATCACTCTTTTACATGAAATTTGAGGCTGTATTGTTGTAGTAAATTTTTTTTTTTCGTATCATTTCATTTTTTTTAGTTTGTAGTTAGTCTTCTTGGCTCCCTCACAAAAATTACATGAAAATAATCAAGAAATTGGAGCAGAAAGAGAAATTCTTATAAAGCATACAAGTTCCCCAATGATTTAGAGATAATCTGAAGAATGGGTTGACAATAGTGAGTTTTTGGAGAATGCTTTTTCTTTGGGCAACATTGTGAAGGTAAAAGTTTCATGTTTAATTTACTATTAATGCTATATTTACTTTTAATTTTACATCACAAGTGATTTTTTTGTTTTATCTACTTATAATCTATCATAAATATTCGGCCAATCAGAATATAAGTTTATATTGTACACATAATGTTGGTCAAAGTTTTTTGATGTTGATCTGTAGTTAATCATAGCTACCTTCCAAAGGCTATTTCTAGTGCAGCAAACATATAGATCAGTAACTAATGCCACGTCTAGCAATCTCTGAGAGGATGAATTCACAAGCCTTGCAGTCCACGGCAATTTGTAGGCCTTTTGAGCCTACCAGCAAAACTTGTCAAGCACAATTATGACACCTGAGATCTGCTACATTCAGAAACTATTAAGTGGGTGTCGCCTAATTTATAAATATTATGCACTATTTTTTAACTTATCATGGCACGCGATTCAATTGAATTACAATTACACATTTTTTGAACGTGGTTAATGGGTTTAGATCAATATTTGGTCGAGAATTAAACTTTATTTGATTAAGATCGAGAGTAATGGGTGACCTATAGTACAAAAATCAAGTTTCTTTATTGAAATTATGGAAATTTTATTTGTGTTCCGACTGTATTCACATAAGCCAATAAACTATATGATTCTGAACATTTATTTATTTCCAGAAACTGGACCGATGTTGTTGAGCTTGAAGCCATGGCTGCCTAATGCATATTCATCACCCGCCCATAAATATACGACCTACCAATCCAAGATTGGCTTCTCTCTGTAACCACACTTCATAAATCATTACCCACTGATTGGTTGGAAAGAGCTCTTAATTTCTTAGTTTTCGAGCAGTTTCTGAGACCGGAGGAGTTGAAGAAGGATAGATGTTTGGAGTAAGTAGTTGGCCCAAACGGCACTTAATTTTCACACCACCAGTCAGAAATTCTTAAATAAAAGGGCCCCTCTTCTTCTTCCCAGCGGCCATTAAAAGTGGCAGTTGAGCTTCTTGCTGCTGAATTTAATACTCTCACTGGTTAATCATGACTCTGTTTTCCTTATATATACATTCCCAATTTTGCTTAGATCTGAAATATAGCAATCACCCAACTGGTTTTTCTACGTTTCTCTGCAGATTTTGGCATTTTGAATCATGGGTGTGGCCGGAAAGCTTGAAGTGGATGTGGAGCTGAAATGCAGCCCTGAAAAATTCTGGGAGGTCATAAGGGATTCTACCACTATTTTCCCCAAGGTTTTCTCCCATGATTATAAGTGCATTGAGGTTCTTGAAGGAGACGGCAAATCTGTTGGCTCTGTTCGTCTTATAACCTATTCGGAAGGTGAAATTTTTAATTTTTATGCAGATCTCTCTTGTAAGAAGAGTTAAATGGCATCACATTCACCTAGTTTAAGTTGTAGCAGAAAAAAGAAAAGAAAATGCGGTGTATCCATCTTTAAGTTAGCTTACATTGCGCAATGGAATCTTAGATGTGGATTTGTAGCCTTTTGGTCACTCTGCGTACGTAATATATTGAGAGTGGAATCATTGTGTCACATAACTTTGTTAAAGGGATGTTCTATATTGATTATAAGTAATCTTACATTGCATAATTTAAATCTAAGATGCTGCCTTATAACCAACCATTTGCACTCTATGTCGGGGCTCTGACCTGGATCCCTTAGTTAGGATTCACCATCAATGTGCCAATCATGGAGCTCATCACGTTTCCTTTTCGGGTTGGCAGGCTCTCCCCTCGTTAAAGTGTCTACGGAGAAGATCACGGTAGTGGAAGAGTCGATTAAGGCGGTTTCTTACAGCGTGATAGATGGGGATCTGCTGAAGTACTACAAAGTATTCAATGGGCATATTACTGTGAATCCAAAGAATGGAGGGAGCTCTGTGAAGTGGGTTTGTGAGTATGAAAAGGCTCACGAAGAAATCCCCAATCCAGATGTTATCAAGGACTTTGTTGTGAAGAACTTCCAGGAGGTGGATGCTTATATTCTTGGAGCTTAGCCTTTAATGGTGGATCCATTTTTAAGGCTTGTTTATTGTTGTTCTTCACTTTTTGTTGTGGTGCAATAAATGGTCCACGCGACTCTTTGATGTTATGTTCTATGTGAAATTTTGTGTTTGTGTTGTTATGTTTATGGTATGATTACCTAATTTCTGTATAATAATCTTTTTAGCGTCTCTTTGTTGAAGAAAGCGGCGATCTATAATTGTAAGCCTTTGTTTTTTATCTTCATGCACGACGTGGCTTAAAAGCTCCACTTGATTCCCTTTGGGTTCTCTTTTCAAATATGTCTGCTACATTTGTTCTTCATGCCAGACCTTAACTTTTATCTGATTCTCAATCGATTAATTTTACTAGTAAATCTATTTTACAGAGTTCTTGATCAATTTTAGAGTAATTAACAAAACAATCCCCACTTAATTATGAAATCAGTAACAAAAAAAATATTAAACAATTTTCGTTAATTAATAAAATACTGAACTATGATAAATAAACGAGCCAAATATCGCTGTCATGTTTTTCGTTTGACATCTACAAAAAAATTTACTTTCTGATGTGTAAAGTAAGTTCTATTTCTTTTTTTGTAGCAAAAATGGTATTTTTCAAAAAATATTAATTAAATTAGTAATTAATTTGAAAAAACGTTCCAACTAGAATTGATTATCAAAATTGAAATATTTTAATTATTCATTTATTTATGTATTAAACTACATAACTTGAATTATGAAGCTGATTAATTAATTACCAATTTTGAGATATTAGTTTAAAATATGAATTAACAAATTTTTTTAGAGATACTCCTCCAATTTGTTAATTAATTATAAAATAATTTTTATTATATGGTGAAGTTAATTAATAATTTAATTAAATTTGAAATTAATTACCAATTTAATTAATATTCTACAGAAAATATATTTTTCGCTGAATAAAATGAAAGGTGAATGCCCTTTATGTTGTGGTTGTTTCCGCCGTGGAAAATATACTCTTTTCGCTGCACAAAATATGTTCTTTTTGCTACAGAAAACATATTTTCTAAATTGTATTTTATTTTATTTTATTTTTTCGTAGTTGTTTCTGAATTCATCATCCTCTTGTGTCTCTCTCCCTAACTGTTCAATTGCTTGAATTCCAAAAGAGTTTCATTTTTCAGTCACTAGTACGTAAATATGAAATTTTCTATATGAGTTTTTTTGTAAGTGATCTATTTATTACGTGAGTTTTGCTTTCTTTTCCAAAAATTGTCAACTTATTCTGTAGAAGGTGCTTGTTCTCAAACCTTCAAACTACTTTCTTCTCTCCTTGAATTCTTGGGTTTAGTTTTGAAGGGAGATGAATGATGTTTTCGTGGCTAGGAAGGAAAATTTAATGGAGATTTCCTAGAGAAGCTATTTTCCTTGGTGTGTATGATGGAGATAAAGGGTTATCAAAAAGGCAAACTAGAAGGTATCCTCAATCACAAATTCTAACAGAAAATATGATAGTGATGCTTAGCTTGTTCATTTTTCATAATTCAGTATTTTATTTGTTAACAAAAATTATTTAGTGTTTCTATTATCATTGATCTCATAGTTCAGTAGTTATTTTGTTAATTACCCTAAATTTTAAAGAAGAAAGCGTTGTCCAACAATTCATTCATTAACACTTCGTAATTATATTGATATATTTTGCATTTTATGATTAAACAACAACTAGAAAAAAAATTTAATTTAGAATAGGGAAAATGACAAATCAACCATCGTGGTTTCAGGTCAATGACAAGTCAACCACTGTGGTATATTTGCTAACAAGTTAACCATTAACGTATGAGAAATTGACAAATCCAACATCACACTCAAGTTAACCCAGGAAAAGAAAAAGCCTGGACGCCGCAAACAAGCGGCGTCCAGGCAAAGAAGCAAGCCTGGACGCCGCAAACCAGTGGCGTCCAGGCCGCTTGTTTGCGGCGTCTAGGCTTGAGGGGACGCCGCTTGTTTGCGGCGTCTAGGCTTGAGGACCACCCCAATCATTTTCCCTTCTATAAAGGGAAAATAAAAGTTAGGGCTCATTCTCCTACCCCCTACCCGACCCCCTGCTCTTCTTCTCCCTCCCAATCGGCTCTCCCACTCTCCCCCAATCGGCCACGAGTCCGACTACCGCACGGCGACGACCACACGAGGCTGACTACCGCACGGCGACGACCACCTGAGGCCGACTACCTCACGGCGACGAGGAGCACACGAGGCCGACCACCGAATGGCGTAGTTCAAATATCAATTAAAAGCATAATGCGATAATGCGCTGACCTGCGTCTCATGAACTCTATCGGGAGCTATCTCAGGGACTCTGAAACCCATAAATGTGTCATCCGACCTTCCTCTGCCGCCTCTTCCTCTGGCTCTAGCCGCCCCTCTGTTGCCTCTGCCAGCCCCTGCACTGGATTCCCCTCCCCCTTCGCACGTGCGGGCATTGTGGCCCACACCCCCACACCGGCCACAATTCAAGTTTAAATGTCTTTTGGTAAGCACTGTCCGGCTTGGAGCCTCATCCACATCCCGTATTCTACGTATGCGGGGCCTGTCTGGGAGCCTTTTATATGGCGGTGGGATAATTGGATCCAGATTCGTCACAGGTTGCCACTCGATTGGGCCATTGAGGGGTTGGAGAAAGTGGGAGTACATCACCATGTATGTTTCCCGATGATAGCACCAATGCACAAACTCCTCAGGAGATCTCCTCATGAAGTGAATGCACGGAATTGCATGGACACACGGGATGCCGGTCAACTCCCACCGGTTACAAGTACAAGTACACCTGTCCAAATCGACAGAGTACATGTCGGTATTGTTGCTGACCTCAAACTTGGACGCTCCTGTAAATTGGGGACTCCAATTTCGACTGGCAAGTTGGACTTTGGCGAGCCCTTTGCTAATCATTGGACACAACAGATCGGTCGAGTGAGCCATTTTTTCATGTTTTTTCACCTACCCATGATGCCCTTTCGAATGATCTCGAACATACTTAGAATTGGTTTGTCCCGGGCTGGTAGAATGAGGCATTGAAGGACTCGCTGAGGTTGTTGAGGCTTATGTCGCACTTTGGGATGGAAGAGAAAGCATGTTTGGCCCAGCAGGTCACCTCTATTCCACGTAGATATTCATGGGCCGCCGGGTCAAGGACAAATAACTTGGCCATCTCTTTCTCAAATTGCCCCACTATTGTGGCTCTTGATGCAGCCCACATTGCATCTTTCAACAACCTGCCTTTAAATTGTTTTTGAAAATTGGCATACAGGTGTCGGATGCAAAACCGTTGTCTACTTGCCATGCCACCTCTCTCACAGCTGGCACTAGTCCCTGCAAACTTTCATAATATGAGACAGACATTGGAAAAAACATGCATAACATAAACACATAATTCAAAAGCAATGCACAACACCTTTTGTCGATCAGAAATAATTGTCCATCCATTGCCAGATGGGGTGTTTAGATCGTCTAGCAACAATTCTATAAACCACCTCCATGAATCCCTATTTTCTGCTTCTACGACTGCTACAGCAATCGGATACATACCATCGTTCCCGTCGATGGTGACAGCAGTCAGCAGTTGGCCCGGAGTCGCTCCCTTTAAGTGGCAGCCATCTAAACAAATAACAGGTCTACCACAGTTCAACACTGCCCTCTTGCATGCATCCATGCACATGTACATCCTTTTAAATACACTCATATCAAGGTCAACACGCAGTGAACTTCCGGGATTCGACCTCCGAATCTCCTCAGCATAGGACCAAATGAGCTTGTATTGCTCATTGCCATCACCTTCGTTAATTTTCTTTGCCACATTTCTTGCCCTTCTAGTAAGGCTGGGTGTGATGTTGACATTGACGTCCTTCATGACAGTCTCAATTATGGAAGATACGTCCCAATCGGCCTGACTTTTAAATTTGTCTAAGTAATGCGTTGACACCCATTTGGCAGTGGCATGGCGGCTTTCCATCTTTCGGGAGCAAGTGTGAACATCGTTGTAGGACTTTATTTGAAACGTCATTTAACGTCCTATTTGTGACGCGTGCATCCTCCATGTGCATCCTTCCTGGCAGACAGCCCTCAACCGACGAGCATCACTATGGGTGAATTTTATGCCGTACCCATTATTTAATGCATAATCAACAATTTCTTCTCTAATTTTCGTCAATGAACTGTATTTTTTTGCCAAGGCCCATACCAACGTAGCTGCATTGTGCTTCTGCTTGGCGTATAGACCTACTCTGTGCCATGTTAATGTCTTCATCACTAGTGGATTGGCACACTGATCGGAGGTCCTCATTGTCCTCTTCATTTAGACTTGCAGATACAGAATGCAACACAATTGCAACTTCATTTCCAATTCCACGTACCTCGTTTTCATTCGCCAATAATATCTCTGAAGGGCCTACTACAGCTTCACGGTTAATATCAGCTTCTTCGACACTCCAAGCACTCCAATGCGCCATTTTCTTGAAAACAAATGCTTCAACTTTGCCAAAATACCTTTCTCTTCTCGCTTCAGTTCTTACAAATCGCTAGGTTTAGGGTATGTTTCTGATTCGGGAAGGGAGAGTCGACACTGAGAGCCCTAATTTTCATTTTCCCTTTTCATAAAGGGAAAATGATTGGGTGGGTGGGTCCTGGACGCTGCAAACCAGCGGCGTCCAGGCTTTTTCTTTTCCTGGGTTAACTTGAGTGTGATGTTGGATTTGTCAATTTCTCATACGTTAGTGGTTAACTTGTTAGCAAATATACCACAGTGGTTGACTTGTCATTGACCGAAAACCACGATGGTTGATTTGTCATTTTCCCCTTTAGAATATTGAAGAAAAATCCATTCATTCTTCCACTAACGGGCTTCCATTAGCCTTTTTTTGGAGGAACGATAATGCCATATTCACATTCTTACTAGAAGACTACGCTTTTCTCTTATTATTACTGGCAGAAGACTTCATATTTTGAAAAGAAGTAAAATTCTTTAGATTTACAGATCAAACAATGGATTTGAATTTCTTTTGCATGAATTGAATTTCTTTCAAACGACCAAATCACTACTTTCTTTCTGAGACTTAGATTTGAAGCAAGATCTCATCTAGGCTTCCAAGAGTGGAGAAATGTTATGCGTGATATATATGTGGTCGTTTCTCTCGCTCTAGAAGATGAGACTGAGGCTGTCTTAAAGTTCGAACACGTTGGGAGAGAGAGAGAGAGAGAATTTGGAGTTGTTTTAGAAGAAAAGTCATCCATGTGAATTGAACAAGGATAAATTGACGCTAAAACTATAGATATTGGATAAATTGCTCACAGCTGATACATTATGATCTAATTTAATAAAAAAATATAGTTTAAGCTATCTACAGTATATTATCTCATACTGTAGGATTTGAATTATATTTTACCATTTCAAATACTTTCATCATTTCCAACTAAATATATATAACTTTTAGGCTATTGCCAGCTCTCCCGATTGACTCATGTAAAAAGCAAATCTGTGTAGTTCGACCCTCTACAATAAACAAGTTGGGATAGACTGTTCAATATGAATGGTTAAAGTGTAACGACACAGTTTTTCGTAAATCTTTTAAAATGCGTGAAAATTTGAAATTTATTTTTAAAAAAAACGTATAAGAGTGCGGCTAACCGGACCGCTACTAAAACCCTTTGTTAAAACTCTCTTTCGTGAAAGCATTTTGCAAGCGTAAATAGAAATCATTTATTCGAAACGTTGCGGAAGCGTAAATCATTAATAGAGAAATTGATGAAAGAACTAAATAACTAAATACACTTAAGAGAAGTGAAAACCGAAGAATTAAATACACTTTTATTACAACTGTGCCCTCTTTTGTTCTAATTAGCCTGGCCAGCCCCAATCCTTGCACGTGCAAATCTTTCATCTCTGCTTTAGATTATTTGTTCATTGTTTTTACATTGACTCCAAATCCTTTGCATTTATTTTAACGTATAGGTACCTACTGTAATATCCCGAATTTTTATATCGAAATTTAAAAATGATAAATTGAAAAATAATTGAGACTATTCGAATTAGTCGAATAAATTATTGGGATATTATGAATGATGTAATCAAATAATAGTTAAGGTTACATAAAGTGGGATTAATATATATGAAGATTAAAGGAATTCATTCATTCAATGGAATTAAGGAAAAGTGATTAATTAAACTGGTTCAGGAATCGGTTTATTTCAAAGAAAGTTCAGCCATTTGAAAGAAAGAGAGAGAGAGAGAGTGGGATTAATATATATGAAGATTAAAGAAATTCATTCATTCAATGGAATTAAGGTAAAGTGATTAATTAAACTGGTTCAGGAATCGGTTTATTTCAAAGAAAGTTTGGCCATTTGAAAGAAAGAGAGAGAGAGAGAGGGAGAGAGAGAGAAGCGAAGGGCAGAGAGGGAGATCGGGACTGAGGAAGGGGAGAGCGACGTCGATCTCCGGCGACGAAGGCTCGGTCTCGACGGCCTGTTCGGCGAACAGAGGTGCGTCGGACGACAACATAGTCGCGAGCTAGGGCTTGGTGTGCCGTAACCTGCAAGGACGATTCTAATCGTCAGTGAAGGTAAGTCTAGTTCATGAATTTGATTGTTCTGTGTTCATCTCCTTGACATTGTATGAATTGGGTGCGAATTGGCCGTGGCATTCTTTGGTTGGAAATGGCAGCGACTGGTGAAGGAGACAGGGTCATATAGGTTTTCCAAGTGGCATCTACGTATCATACACTGGGTGATCGTATTGTCCATCGGTGTACATCTCTCGGATCGACTATTAATTCATGTAACAAAGACATGTACTGGGTAATTTGATTCACTCGGGTGCTTTGGTGTAGATAGCTCGGGTGTGTTCTGGTGAAGCTGGAACCTCAGATATTGGCAGAGAATTCTTCTCTATGTTTAAGAAAGAACAGAAGAGAAGAAATGGGGAAAAAGTGTCTCCTAGGTGTTGTTCCTCGGGTGAATTCTGGATTTCAACAGGTGGCAGGCTACTGCTCTGTTATTCTTGGGTAAGTTGCAATTCTTCCGTTGCTGTTTCGATGATTGATTTTGGTTGTGGAAATTTAATATGGAAATTACTATCTATTGACTATTGTTGAATGTGTATAACTTCGGTGTGGCTGCCTATTCATTCGTAATGAGATTCTTAAATTGGAAAATAGGTCACTTTGTTGGTATGTAGTGGTTTAAAGCTGTAAACTAGCATATGTAGAATGGGTTCGTAGATGTTGATTATATTGGAACTATGCACAATGTTATGCCTGTGTTGATAATCAAAAACATCATGTTGGTGTTGTTGTGCCTTCTTTGGATGTTGTCTATGTTATTATTTGTGAAAGGTGGATATTTTATAGATGAAAATTGGATATTGGTTACTGTCGAGGGATATCTTGAATAATCTGTTGTTATGTTGGTTGGTTTTGGATTGTGACAAATTGTCTTGTTCTTCTGTTGGTGACCTACTGTAAATGATTTAATGGACGAAGAGCAAGTTCGTGAATGACCAAACTAATGACAACTTTTGGAGGTCGCGTTGAGATGTGTTGCCACTTTTGGGTGTGTTTCAAGTATGGAGGTATTACAAAGTCATTTATATAGTCTTTTACATGGAGTTATGTATATGTGCAATGAGGATTGTGTGATTGGACTTTGTTAGTTTCTGTGGATGGTTGTTCTGTCAATTATGGTTATAATCTACTCTCCGTTAAGCTTTAGTTTGATTATTGTTGAAGTTGAATCTGTTGTTGTTATTCCGTTGTTTAGCTTCTGCCACTAAGTTAGATTTGGAAATCTGTTACGTTTGGTTATTTTGGGTAACATTGATTACTGCTATATGTGGATGTGAAATGTTAACTGTACGGGTGTTGTTAAATTGAGAAAAGTGGAAAATGTCTGGTATGTCAATAAGTCTTGAATGATTAAGGAAATATGAAGATGGCTTTATAATGTATTCACTCGCTACTTTCATGTTACAATAGGCATTAACTGGTTCTCTACTCTGATGTGAGACATATGGTTTTCTGCTAAATTATTATTCAGTTTTGTAAAGTTACTTTATCTTGTCACATTGATGGAATGAGCAACATTGTGAGGTTTGCTATTTCGTTGTCCATAATCAGATAGTGAAAGTGTTAAGTTGTAGAAATAAGAGCAATAATACGTGATTTAAATGGTTTTGAAGGTACTAATATGAGAGAAGATGCAGAAACGCATTGTGGACGCCAGGTAAGTTGATATTGACTGTATTTTGGTCTTCAGACCCTACATCGCAAGAATTAGGATTGTATGTTGTGTGTTTACTAGATTTAGGTTCTTTTAATGATATGTTTATTAGACATTTATATCATATAGGATTGTATGAATTCACGTGCATATTGTATGTCATAATAAATCGATGTAAATAGGCATGTGGGGGTTTGGGAAATCAATGATGGCTCATTAGATCCATGTTGGATGGATTGGAAAGTATTAGGTCCATGTTGGATGGATTAGAAATTATTAGATCCATGTTGGATGGAATTAGACGAGGGCTCATTATTTCTTGTTCTGAAATCCCCAACGTTCTTGTAACAAAAGAGTGTATACAGCCTGGGAAAACCCCTTGATATATATAGTGCTCCTTTGTGGAATGACCGGGTTTTTCTCATGGTCCCACGGTGTTTGTCATATATGTACTCTTGGCTTAAATTGCATTGTATGGTCATGCATTGCATTGCATTTCATTTTTATCACTTACTAAGTGTTAGACTCATTAGTTTAGGTCTTGTGATGTAGGTACGAACGAGCAACAAATGAACAGGTTAAAAACAGTTGATGAAGGATTTGCACGGGTGGATCTTGTGGCTGGCTGGGCTAAAGCATTAAATGGAAAGTATTTGAAAAAGAGTTTTTTAACTTATTTCTTATTCTTTAATGTTTTGTTTTTATTCCTCTGCATTTCCTATAAAGAATGTTATGATTTCTTAAAGGAAACTAAGGAAGGTGAAAGTAAACTGAGAAAGATGAAAGTAAACTGATAAAAGTGAAAGTAAAGAGTTTTAACGATTGAGTTTTTCAAAGAAAGAATACTCTGATGTTTTATACAAAGAAAGTTTTAAATTTTACGCAATTTTAAAGAAAGAGAAAAGGACGGGATGTTACACCTACACCACAAGTAAGGATGTGAGCTTACGCCAAGTAAGGAAATGAGTTAATACAATTATACATGCCTCTCTTTAGTACCTTTTTGGAATGGGGGCCTCCTGAACCAATTCTTTTCATTACGTTCATTGGTTCTTTGATTCTTTACTCGTACTTCGAGCTGGAGATTAGAAATTGTCCTTTGAGATGACCTAGTTTGATCGACTTCTAACCTCCTATGTGCATACAAGCCCTTTTCCCGACTAGGTGAGAAAGTATCCTAACTGCCCATCTAACCCAACTACTTTTTCTTTTCCCTTCTAGCATATCCCGCCTTTAGGGTTTCTTTCAGAGATAGATGTATCCCGCCCATCTGAGCATTCTTTTCTTAGTGTTTTTCCTCTCTCATGCATGAATGGGTACCACTACCAAGGCGGGACCCTCTATTTGGTTTCTATTAACGTGAATGCAGCATAACACTTTCAAATTAGAGAACACTTACATGGAAAGTAAATAACAATGCTTTAGAGAATTTACAATCAATAATAAAGGAGCAGGATTCAAAACACATAGGGAGAACGAAGATGAATTCTCACACACACACATATATATATATATATATATGTATGTATGTATATGTATGTATGTATATATATGTATATATGTATATAGGGCAACTATAAAATGAAACATGCAATATTCGGAATCGAACACACTACTATCGAGCATGCTTTCATAGAAATGATGATAACAGCAACGCATGACAAAGGAGTAAGAGTGAGTTATGTTCTTAATATCCAATAAAATGAGGAATAGAGTATGATTTTATACTATGAGATTAACAACAACATATAGCAGTGAGATAATATCGAATTAGAACGACAAAACATGCTTTTTAAATGATAACATATAGTAGTGAATAGTAATCAAATGAAAACAGCAGAATCATGCTTTTTTAAGCGCTAATATACAGCAGCAAATATCAAAAACAGAAAGCGAAACATGCTTATTGAATGACTAATATATTGCAGCAAAGTATCGAAGGTAAAATAGTAAAACGTGCATTCGAATGACTAATGACAGCAGCGAATATTATCAAATTAAAGCAGCGAAACATGCTTTCGAACGACTAAAATAACAACGAGTGATATCGAAAACATAACGATAGAAACATGCTTCTTAACAATATATAATAATAGTAGTACGAATCATGAGAACGAAATAATAATTCAGGCTTTTTAATGATGACAGAGCAACAGCGTAAAGTAACAGAAATGGAATGGTTGGTCATGCTTCTTAATAGAAATAAACAACGGTAAACAACATCGAAAACAGGTAGTGATGCAAGCTTCTTAACGACTATAGCCAATAGTACGTAATAACGAATAATACAGCGAAAACATGTTCTTTAATAACTGAAATCCGCAGCAATAACTATCCAATATGGACAACCAAAACATGCTTCGTAACGATAATAATAATCAGTAAGGATTGACAGAAAACCAACAGTGAATGTCATGCTTTACACAACTAAAATATGTAGAAATGTTATTGAACAAGACAACGAAAATAAAACATATTCCCTGAATAATAATAATGGCATTAAGAATAGCGAAAATGAAGACAGTGAATGATCATGCTCTTCGAATGTTTATAAACATCAGCGAACAATAAAGGAAATGAAATGGCGAGTATATGCTGAATAAACCATACATATGAAGCTATTAAGTGGAAGACTACTTAGAGATTACGAATCACCATTAGTAACAACAATAGAAATCTATTAGTCATGCATTCGTACTTCTCATCCATTTGAAACATCTTCTCTTTGATCCGTTCATCAGTGAACAATAAAGGAAATGAAACGGCGAGTATATGCTAAATAAACCATACATATGAAGCTATTAAGTGGAAGACTACTTAGAGATTACGAATCACCATTAGTAACAACAATAGAAATTTATTAGTCATGCATTCGTACTTCTCATCCATTTAAAACATCTTCTCTTTGATCCGTTCAAGCTCATTTAGCACTTTTGCTATTTCTCTATGAACATTTCCAATGAAAGCAGTAAAAGAACATCCAGAGAATATTAACAGGGAAAATAGTAAAGGAAATCCAAGCATTTAACAGAGCTAAAACACAACAACCAGTAGAGTACCCAAAGGGAACATGAAAGTTTAAGGCATTCGCTAACGTACAGTAAGTAACTACACAGCAAGACTTAAAGCAAGTACAGGAACTACAAGAAAATCTCTACAGCAAACAATCACTCACACACACTTTACTTGGGTGTAGGCCGTCCGCCTGGCCAAAACTACCACATTCCTTACCTTGTAGACGATTCAACAATGGTAGTAGCTCCCATTCTATCTCCACACCCACGCAGGAACCCCTCTCTAGAAAGAACACCGAACACAATGAAGAAGGAGGGAGAAGAAGAAGTTGGAAATAAGTAGAGGCTCACCTTGGGACAACTGTATGAGTGGCAGGGGAAAAATCTCTGGCTGGTCGGGATCGTGGGAGTGTGATTCAGTGTCGAGAAGTTGTAATTTTATTGGTTGGGCGTCATTTTCTTCTCATTTTAAATTATTTTTGTTGCTGATCTGCGATGATTCGAACGGGTGCGGACGTGATGGTCTCGTCCGCATTCGTCCGCAAGGCTAAATCTCATAGGCTAAATCATGGCTTCGGACGAGACATGGCGTCCAAAAGTATCATCCGCAGGTGTCCGAAAGTATCATCCGCAAGCGTCCAAAAATGTCTAGAAAATGGACAGAGGCAAAACGGACGAGGCTACTCCACGTCTACAGCCATCTAGACTCATCCAAAAGTCTTCATACTTGTATAGATATCATGCGGATGCAACCTTCCTCATTCGCGTCGTCTGAGACCTCATCTGAAAGTCCCCTGTACAGCGAAGTCATGACGCAAAACTGCGTCCTAAGTCGTCCTATGCCTAAGAGTGACATGGCTAAGCACTTGCGGACGACACTTCTTCGTCCACAATTTGTCCGCATGCGTCTGAAAGTCCATCTTCAGACACATGAGGATGCATTCAACTCATCCTTGCTTCTTCCCAATTCCTAAGGCCTCCACGATAAACACATGCGGACGACGAATGCTCATCCTCGCCTCGTCTACATGCGCCCACAACACCATAAATCCCACTTTCTTCATCTTTTCACACTTAACCATTATCCCGTAACATCTTTCCCATATTTACACGTCACAATTAATGCGTAAAAATACGCAATGTAATATCCCCATACTCCCAACACTTGATTGCATCACGTATACGGGGAAAACCTTGTCAGAAATTCTCTCACAACTCAACGTTCTGAACATGCCCTGGTAATACCTCGATAATTTTTCAACTTAAAAAGTTGGGGTGTTAGATACTCCCTCCCTTAAAATAAATTTGGTCCTCTAAATTTGCTCTACGTAGTTCTCTTACTAACACTATCCTACGCATCAAATCTCTTCTACTACCCCATTTGATGATGTAGTGCTCCATGTTATCCTCGGAGTGCCTTCTATTTATAGATTCCTCTACTTTTGGTCAACCCAAACTTTTCGGTTCGGCCTCATCCGACCATTGAAAACTAGTTGTTACACATTTTTGTTCATTTTCGGTCGCTTGGCTCGACCGGAGGCTTGATTGCTTCTCATCCGAAAACTTCAAAGTTCTCTATTTTGCTCTCTTGGTCGCATTCCTCGTCTGATATCGTCAACCGTGTCTCAACCGCAAAATGTACAAAATGGACAGAAGCAATCTGTGTCCATTTTCAGTCGCCATCTTCAACCGGGTCCTCGACCGCACCATATTATAGAGTAATTGTAGAAGAGAGTTATAGAGCGATTTGAAAAAATTTGGCATGGTAACGTTTGTTTTTTAAGCTCCCGCAAAAATCATTACTGACCAATAAACACAACAATGGAATCCAAGAATTCAAATACAAGAATAGGTATATATCAAAAATTCCAAACCAACATCCATCAAATTGAAAAAAGAGTATGAGCATGAAGAGTACGAATTTAGAGTACAAAACTTAATCTCAAGGTAGATAATCAAAAAAGAAATAGGCTATTGCATGATACCAAATGAAAAGTAACAAGTGCAAGTTCAAGTACAAACATCCATTAGAAACATCTATTACAGCTTAAAAATTACAAGTCAACTACAACTCAAAGCTAAAAGCATCAAGCTAGGCATCGGGAAGCTCTACGTCATCAGTGGAAGGAGGAGGTTAAGTCGATGATGATGGGATGTCGTCATGAACTGTAGGAGATGGAGGACCAGTGGTCTAAACACCACAAAAAATATCATCCACACACCTATCCAAAGCATCAAAACTAGTTGTAAAACTAGTCATCATTTGTACCATATACTCCGATTGCCAATTTAATGTCTCTTGAATCATAACAATCTCAGAGGTTGAAGCATAAGGTTCACGCCGTGATGGGGCAAGACGAGTAGAGGGACTGGTCTGAGAGGACAGAAGAGAGAGAATAGGTTCTTTTGCATCGTCGGGATTCATAGTAGGTTCAGCTGAGGTGGAGGCGACAGACACAAACTTTTCAGAAACCATTGGTCGTCACCATAAAAAATAAATCCCATTCATCCTAAGGTTTGAATTGAGTAAATGTCCATACTTTGAATGGACATCGATGACTCGGTGGAAGGAAACAGAATATCCATCGTCCTAAAAATATTGGATAAGAGAATGTTGAATGGCATGGACTTCGTGCTGCTATGTGTAGCCTCAACCATTTGATATAGAATAAGATAGTCAAGATTGAACGGATTTCCACTATAAAGACATTGCATAACGTACAAGTCCATATAACTCACATGGTCCCGATGACCATCACATGGAAGCATGTTGTACATTAGAGCGTGATGAATTTGTAATATCCTGATTTTTCATAACAGAAATTAAATAAACAAAAAAAAATTTTATTAGAGAAAAATCTAGATATTAGCCTATTCGGATAATTTACATTATTGGGATATTATTTAAAATAAATATTTAGATAATAATTGATAATCTAATGGAAGAAAAATTATTAGAAATAGTTAAGTAGAATATTTGGTTAAGAATTTATTAAGGTAGAATTAAATTAGAAATAGAATCGAAAAAATTTAATTAGACGGGCAATTATTATCGAGAAATATTCAGAATAAATCAAGAATAGGAATTTAGTTGATTAATTTCTGGAAAGTATATGAGAATATGTAAATATATACTATAATTAAAAGAAGAATTAAAAGGAAATAAATTGGTAGGAAACGGCGACGTTTCAGGAGGAAGAAGAAATGCACCCTGCACGTTGGTCTAGTCACATCTTCCGCCATGGGTCCGGTCGACGTGGCGGTTCTGGTCGCATGGTATGCAATCAAACTCACATGCTACTAACTCCCTTCTCAAAATTGCACCTAACTTTCTCCTTGCTGGCACCTACTGAATGGACGATGAAGGGAGGGCAAACGCTTATAAATAGGCATGAATTCTCTTCAAAATTCATAGCAACGAGAGGAGAGGAAGAGGAGAGAAAGGAGGGAAAGGAAAAAGGGGAAGAAAAATGTGCAAAAATTATGAAAAAAATTAGGGAGGAAATTACTGAGAAGGAAATCGAGGATAAGAGAGGAAATAGGCAGGAGCTTCAACTGGAGGAATTACACGAACTCTCTTAGATTTGGTAACATTTTCATTCTTAAAATTAGTCGGTAATTAGTGATTAAATATTAGTTTCACTATTATTATTATTATTATTATTATGCTACTATTAATTAAGAAATATTATTAGTGGTGTAATTGTACTATGTAAGTAAGTTTTGTCTAAGGAGACTAGTATTTAATGTGAACCGTTGTGACCCTGCAGTCTTTCCTGAGAACTTATTTGGAAAGGATATTCTATCTAAGGAAATTACTAATAGCATTCTTTCCTGGAAATATTTCTTATGGGTACTATCCACAATTAACGATAAATATTGGTATCAAAGATGAGACTATAACTAATAAATAAAATGATAATTATTTGAAGTTATTAATGAGGAAGATGATAAAAAGATAGACACTAAGGAACGAAGGAAGATTCTACCAAGATAAGAAATAGGATGCGATGGCTAGTGGAGGCCTTGCATCACGAGACTACTTTTATGTTTTAGTGTATTGTATACTTTGAGGTTTGTTATGAAGTAGTTGTCTTGAATGGTATGCTTCGAGGATTGCTATCAGATAGTTAATCATATACTTGGAGGATTGCTATGCGATAATTAATCATAGATTTTGAGGACTGTTATGAAATAACAAGCTTAAATTACATACTTCGAGGACTGTCATGAAATAGATATGAACTGTCATTTATGCATCATGATAGGGTTTATGAAACTGCTGACATATGCATAGCATGTTAATAAATGAATCAATAAATGTAAATAGGTGTATGAGATCAAGTTGTAACGATCCAGTTTTTCGTAATCCATTTAAAAATACATTAAAATTTAAAACTTTTATGAAACTACTAAAACCCTCTTTATTTAAACTTTTTGAAAGAAATATCAGAGTGCGTCTAACGGGATCGCTACTAACCTTTCGAAAATTGTGGTATATTGCGAAATGTCACAGTTATAAAATCATTTGTAAAGCGTAGTGGAAGCAAATCGACCTAGCGGAAGCGATTATAAAAGTCTTTTGTTGAAATACTAACAAATTAATACTACTTAATTAGAAAACCATCTTTCTCTTTTATTCTTTTCAGCCTAGCTAGCCACGAGTCTCGGGCGTACAAATCCTTCATCCCTGCTTTGTTATCTTATTATCATCTTTCGCATTGATTCCTAATTCTGTGCATTGATTTCACGTACAAGTACCTACACATACAACATAAGTAAACTGTAAGCCCAAAGGCTTAATGCAACGTGAGATGCCTCTCTTTAGTCCTTTTTGGGATGGGGGCCACCCAAACCAACCTTTTCATTATGTCTTTCATTCTTTTATTACTTTACATTAATCCATTCGTTTGTTACTCGTACATTGAGCCGGAGATTGGGGGATTTTCTCGTGCAACGGTGTAGTAGATCGGATCTAACCTTTTACTTACAACTAGAACTCCCGTACCCTATGAGGGAGGGGCTTCGGCTAGTTGCAGAGTAGACCCGCTACCCATCTGCCCCCAACTCCCCCATTTCCTTCATTTACTTAACATATTACCTCACTTAATGCATATGTGAGTACCACCTAAAGGTGACACTCCCTATTTGTATCTATTAGTATGATGCATGATAACTCATTCTCAAACTAATATGACGTATGATGCATTATAACATATCATTAACAGTAATTGAAATGCACATTGAAACAAAAGTAACTGAAATTGAAATTGCGCACAGAAATGTATAACAGAAATTGAAAGCACACACAAGGACAAGTAGTAACAATGGAACACCCAATAAGGTAAAGCATATAAAGGAGACAACTTATAGAATTAATTAAACAGCGAGGGACGTCCTTGGATATGTAAATCACAATAATAAAAGAAATATAAAAGAATCAACAATCGATGTGCATCTGAAGTGAAGCATAATTTAATTTAACATGCTCAAGAGTTAATTATATGTTTTTACCCTAGTTACTTAGCATACTCAAGAAGAATTACAATTGTTATTCTAGTGAATTACTCTAGATAATTTACATGCTCAAGGATTAACTACATTTATCATTTCTAGTTAGACATCCTAGTTAATTGACATGCTCAAGTAGAATTACAATTATTATTCTAGTTAGTTAATTGCTCTAATCAGTTGACATGCATCAAGACATAACCGCGTAATTTAAACACGCTCAACGATTAGTTATTAATAATTCGACTAGTTAAATATGCTTGAACTAGTTATTTAACGACTAGTTAATTAATTAGATTAGTTAACATGCTCAACTTCCCATTCGGTTAATTACTCTATTTAATTAATGATTAATTATTATGAATTTCTAGTTAATAGTTCGTTGTTACAAGTATCAATACAAGCAGCTGAGATTAACAGTTGTGTTAACTAAACATGCTTAGATTAAGGAAGTAAAACTTCTAAGTAACACTAAGATATTAACCAATGAAATAGCAAAACCAACGGTAGCAGTAGGAATCAATCCAAAACAGAACACAATTATTATTAAAGAAGCTATCATCATTAACACACTAAGTCCTCATCATCTTCAAGCATTAAACCTTCATTACCACTTTAATCTCTCTCAACGTAAAGAATCGGATATCATAAAAATAGAGCTAACATTTTGAAGTAAAGCATTCGAGTCATAGAACTACCAATAAAACCCAGCTAACAATACAAAGATTTACAGAGTTAACTGCAACAAAGGGAATATAACAGGGTATTAAACATAGAGTTAACAATGAAGGGATGACGCTAATAACCAAGGGAATACTAAAGAGCATCAATAAAGTAAAGCATTTAATCATAGAACCACAATGAATTATCATAGAACTAATAATGCACTACGGAGTACTAACATATCAATACTATCAAAACAAGGAAATATCTACAACAAAGGAAATCAACAAGAAAAATATAGCAGGTAATCATCCAAGGAACTATCAATTAGAAACCAACTAACAGCAACTAGCAGTAAGCATTTTAGAGAACTAACATAAAACTCACTCACTCTATTTATGGGTAGGGCCTCCACAGACAAAGACACACCCATTTCCTTACCCGTTATGAAGGAACTAGCACCCATGGATAGCTACTCCACTGCACCCAGCTTCACTCCTCAGCTCACAGCAGCTTCATGAACACAGCTCCAGCTCACAGCAGCTTGAGCTTTAGCCTCACACGCCTACCACACTTAAACCCCAATAGCTACCCCACAATTTCTCTCACTTAGAAGCTCACTCACACGAATTTCCCCTCTCTTCAGAACTCACTCTCTCATAGGAACTCTCCTCTCTTGTAGAAGGAAAACACAGCTGAAGAAATTGGAAGGGAGAATGGCTAAATCGAAATCTATACCTGGTGAGGGAGGAGACAAAATGTATGCCTAGGAGGGTAGAGAGGGAGGTGGCTGGGCAGGGGGAGGGTGGTTCCTACGCTGGAGGGGACGATGCGGTAGGCAAGGGTGAGGGAGGGTCTTTTCCAGTCTCCAATTAATGGTTAAACGACAACATCCTAATGTTTTAAGCCATAATTTCTCGTAGGTCTAGGCTATTTTGGACGAGAGCGGACGCAGTGGTCTTGTCCGCATTCGTTCGCATGGGTAAAATCCTAAGGCAAATTTTGTGCATACGGACGAGAAATGACATCCCCTTCTCATCCGTACCGTCCGAATTCACTATTCGGACGAGGATGGAGTCCACAAACAGAGGTGACTCCCGTCCGAAGTCATCCGCACTAGCTACTCGAATGAGATATGGCGTCCGCAGCTCACGTCCTCATACGACCGAAAGTGCCCAGGAATTGGACAGTTTCAATGTGGATGAATTCACATGCATCTGCATTCGTCCGGAACTTCACAATGCAGGTGAAGTCAGGAGGCAAAATCGCGTCCTGAGTCATCCCAAGGTTCAGGGGCGACATGAAATGCACTTGCGGACGACACGTCTCTTCCGTAAGTCATCCGCATGCATCCGAAATTCTACTTTCAGATGCACCAGGACTCAAATTCTTGTCATGCTGCGTCCCAAAGTATAGGGGACGCCACGCAAAGTACTTGTTCATGACATTCCACGTCCGCATGTCATCCGCAGGCATCCAAAAATGCCAAGAACATCATTTCCTCTCCTTTTTCCCACTTAACTTTTGCCCCATAACACTTTCCCCATAAATACACGTCACAAAATAACACGTATCAATACGCAATGTAATATCCTAACTACCCCATTATTTAATTACACCACGTACACGGAGAAAACGTACCAGAAATACCCCATTACTTAATGCTTCAAATATGTCCTTGGTAATACCCCGATAGAAAAAATCGGGGTGTTATACAAGTGGTGACACCCCTAATGGATGTATTTCCGCATTGGAGTGACGGTTAAGCCACTAGACTGTATAAATAATCCAACTTCCCTAGACTGATGGATCTCATACATCTGGACTATTATGTGATACTTGTAGGATTGATATACACCTATAGAGGGGGGTGAATATAGCGTTTCTAATAATTTCATGCGATATTTAAATTCTCTAAATCCCTAAGTGATTTATCGAATACGATTAAATATGCAATCACATTAAATGCGTAAATTAAAGAGTAAGGGTTAGAGAAATGCACACAATATTTGTTTACACGGTTCGGGAAACTCACCTACGTCCGCGCTCCAAGTTTCACTTGGAGATATACTAAATAATTGGCTTACGGGTGCCAATAAAACCGTTTACAAATTGACTATTAAATAGGGCGTCACCCTTGACTAATTCTTAGGTCGTCAACCTTTGACTCTTATGAGTCGTCATTCTTAATTTGACTATTGCGGGGCGTCACCCAATGATTGAACTTAGGGGCGTTCAATCTAGCCTATGAGTATTTCGGGTTATCACCCTCGTGTAATGAATTCTTAGGGAATCACCCTTTACAATCAAGCACAACATAATAAAATCAGAAATTAAAGCTCAAATCTAGCTAATCCGAATTCTCCCAAATATAACTCGCAAGTTTATGGGTTGGGGAGAATTGGATGTACAACAATATTGAAAGCTCACAGTGATTGAATCGTGTATAAAATTCAGCAGGGCTTTGCCACGATTCCCGGTTCGTTGTTGAGAGCTTGGAGTGAAGTTGTATTTATAGAATTTTCACTTTCGGACGTCCGCATCGTCCGCATGACCGTTGTAAACAAAAATGCCCGTTGAGAAAAATAGCCGTTGCACAATTCTGGGCATTTGCGGACGCCATTCTCATCGTCCGCTGCATCCGTATACATCGTCCGCTTCACATGCAGAAAATGGCAGAGTCATATCGGACGCCTTTGCTTTGCGTCCGCAGCGTCCGCAGTCGTCCGTGTCCTCACATAAATAATGGGGACGCCAAAACAGCGTCCTCTTCTCCTTTTCCCGCCCGCACATTTGAAGAGCTGCGGACGCCATTTCACGTCCGCATCGTCCGCGACCATCTTTCTCTTTTCTCACTGAATGGGACAGAGGCAAATCAGACTCAAAATCCAGCGTCCGCATAGTCCGCTGCGTCCGCATCCTCAATGATCAGTAGGCAAGTTCAACCCTGAACTATATTGAGTCCCAAAATGACATGATACACTATATGGACTCAAATAAACATGTCAGCACATTTTAATACCCTCAATATGTGTATTATTGATAGATTTGAGTATAAATATATTGAATAAAACATTGAAAACATTATCAATAAAAACACAATTAACCAACTTATTGTTTTCACTAAATTAAACCATTTGGTCATCATCAAAATAAAACTAAGCCTAACAAAAAGGCTAACAATCTCCCCCTTTTTGATGATGACAAAATCCTATAAGTTGGTTATACTAAAATCTAAGCATGTGCATCAAATATTGCATATTAGATTTATCCAATTTAAGCTATGCAATTTATCAACAAATTAATTCATGCAACATGCTACTACATGCTATTCAACTCCCCCTAAAATATATTACAACTTATACCTTTCTCCCCCTTTTTGTCATAATCAAAAAGAAATGCTAGGGGATGGAAGTCGAAGGGCAACCAAAAATTTTATCAACATATATTCATCAAAATATTTGTCTAAGAAGGATCTCCCCCTTTAGAATTATCAACATGAGTATAAGAAGGGAACAAGCATTAGAGAAGTCAAAGACAAACTCAACAATTAATTCTATTGAAAACAAATTTCTCCCCCTTAATCAAGAAGTTAATCCACAAATCAAACAAAGGAGGAAAATAAGCATTAACATTCAATATATAATTTAATTACTCCTAGAGCAATTATCAACAAGTTAAAACTATCTCTCCTCTTAATCAAGGAATCTGACCAAGAAGCAAACCATGGAAAGAAATATAGATTCAATTTCAATTTGTGGTTAAAAGAAAAATACCAATTGTAAATAACCACAATCACAAAGATTTCTAACAAAAAACATTCTCCCTCTTTTCTATTAAGCAAAGAAATTCATTTGAGGGAATATAGACATTAAAGTTCAATGAGTGATAAAAGATAAGATATCAATCTAAGCAACCACAATCAGAATTCTATTTTAACAAAGTAGTCTCCCCCATTTTTCCATTAAGCATACACTATTTATTGGAGGGATTTAGCATTCTAATTCAATTTGTGGTGTATAGTATGATACCAATTGAAAAATCACCACAAGAAATATTCAATCAAAAATATTTTCCCTCTTTTTGCTCATTAAGCCTAAACATATATGAGGGTATTTTGTATTTAAGTTCAACCCATAAGCACAAAAAAATGAGATTCAAGAAATGAATACCAAATGTAAGAACTGGAATACATTTACATATTAAGAATTATAAACAAATTTTCAATTTCTACAAGGGATACCAATTTAAGAGTTAAGAAATCAACAATGGATACCGATTGATCATTCATAATTTGAACCCAAACAAGTTGTTCAAAAGTTTATATCAATTGTAAATCCAAACTTAAAATCAAATCATTTTGGCAAAGTATTGATACCAATTGTAAATTCAAAAGTGAAATTTCGAAGAGAGATACCAATGTTTAAAAACAAACTCAATCAAGTTATCTCTCCCCCTATGTTAAACACAAAAACAACCAATTTGGGGATATTCCACACATTAAAAATATTTGCTCTCCCCCTTAGAGCAACAATAAAACAAATTTAAATATTTCTCTCCCTCTTTAAAATTTTCAACAATTATATAAGAGGGTAACTAAATAAGAGATAGAACCATCCAAGTTTAAACAAAATATATACCAATTGAGAAACAATCTATGAATGAGTTCAACTTTTGGAAATAAATTTTCTCCCCCTATCATTATGCATAAAGTCAAATAGTTGGGAAAACTAAAATATGATATCAAATGAAAATCCTAAGAACATTATACCAATTGTAGAGAAAAATGATTTCATTGATACCAAAACAAAAATAATTTCATACATGATACCAATAAAAAAAATAAGTCCAATGATTTCAATTGTTGAAATTCAATCATAATAACAAAGATTGATACCAATTTAAAATTTCAAAGTATAGAGAAATTGAAGATACCAATTGAAGAAATGAAATCCAATTTTCAAAAATACTAATTGATATAAACTATCTTTCAAAGATATTCAAGGTAAGAACTATTTCTCTCCCCCTAAATCATTGCACACAATTAAAACATTGGGGATGGAAATCCAAGATAGATACCAATTGTAGAAGTTTAAAACAAAACAATTATTGATATCAATTGTGTGATTTCAAATCAATGGAGAATATTGATATCAATTTGAAAAACAACTACAAAACTTCTTTCCCTTTATAGATCTCAAAACTAAAAAACATTTGGGGAAACAAAGTTATCAAACAAAACAATAAGAATTTCTTCCTCTAAACTCTCAATGTCAAACCAATTCAAATCTCTCCTTCTTTGCATTAATCAAGTTAGATTCAAAGAAGAGTTGTCAAAGTCTAGGACTAGTGGAAGCAAGTTTATCAAAACTAAAAATTAAAATCAACATTTAAGAGTAGGGGTGGGCAGGAACCGATAAGAACCGGAACCGGACCCGGAACCGAGGTCGGTTCCGAGTTCGGTTCTGGTTCTCGGTTCCACAAAAAGATTTTAATCGGGTTCGGTTCTGGTAATCGGTTCCGAGTATAGGTTCACGGTTCCTTAAACAATACCCGATAAGAACCGATAACCGACACTCCCCCTCCCCTGTGTATCACTTTGTCCCTACCCACCCCCAAAAACCAGATCTGGAACGAAACCCACCCCCAAAAACAAAAGTCTCCCTCAATCATTTTTTCTTCAAGAACCAGAAAACGCCATAAGCCAAAGTGTTGAGTTGTATCCAAGTGTTGAGTTGCTTGTATTCTTCTTTTAGATTTACATCTCAGAATCATTGGGTTTCCTTAGCTTTTTTCCTCTACTCAAGGTGTTGCAGTAACTTCAGAGGAAGAGCCATATACAGGTCGGGCCGCTCTCTCCCATTCTGAAGCGGAGGACGAGGAGAAGGAAAAGCCAAAACCTGAGGAGAAGAAAGAAGAGGTTCTCTCATCTCTGTACATTTCCCTTAGATTTGTGTTCAGATTCATGAATCTCTCTCATTACAAATCTTACACTACAACTCAAAACTTAAAAAATCTCAACCTTCAAAGGCTTTCAGGCTTTGCCTGCTGACCTTGCGGGCGTAACCTTGTCAATGCATATAAACTGAGGACAATTTCTTGCGGCAGTGGAGGAGAATTTTCTGTAGCTTCATTGTTCTACCTCCCATCTTCGATTTTCTCTGCTCTCTTCTCCTCCGGTGGCTTCTTGCCCTGCTTATCTTTCTCATTTTCTTCTCCATTTTATCATCCTCATTTTCTTCTGTCCATTTTACCATCGGCTATTTTGTGTTTAGGAGATCTGGAACTTTCTCACCCCCCCCCCCCCTACCCCTATGGAACCGAGAACCGCCGGGTCTGGACCCGGAACCGACCTCGGTTCCGGGTTCGGTTCCAGACCCAAACGGTTCTGGGTTCGGTACCGGCTTCTTAGAACTGAGAACCGACTACTCGGTTCTAGATGGTCCAGAACCGGACCCGAACCCGAAATGCCCACCCCTATTTAAGAGCAAGTCAATAAATTCCATAGAAATTTATTTTCACATTTTTATTGGAAGACAAACAATCCAAAGGAGAATTTCACAACAAGTTTTCGGAAAGGCAAAATAATTTAGTCCATAGCAATAATCTCTCACTCTTCATCATAAAAAACAAAACCAAATCAAAAGTGTTCTAAATTTTCAAGAATGGAACATTTGTTGTCTAAATAATTTATGTCTTCCCCCTTTTTTTTATCTATAGCAAAATCAATCCGAAAAGGGAAAACCTACAACTTAAAATTGATATCAAACAATTCAATATATAAGACTAGAAAGCCAATTGTTGAAAGTCAAATCTCAAGCAATACAAGTAATCCAAGGCAAGAACTATCCAAAATTTAACTTAGAGATACCAATTGTAAAATACGAATTTCAACTTATAAGTTAATATCTTCCTTTCCAAACTTAAAAATATTGAAAATAAGTTCAATGCTATGTATTAAAGAATTTAAGTCAATTCAATTTCAATCAAAAATAGAAAGTTAAATTAAGTCAATTTAATAAAATCAACATTTTAAAACAAGTCAATGATTTCACTAAAATTCTATTTTCTCCCCCTATTTCGTTATTCAAATTTAATTCAAGGGAGAAAATAACAAAACATCATAGTTAACAATTTTCTACACTTCTCCTCTTATATCAAGCTAATTTTAATTCATGGGAGAAATACATTTTAAAAAAAGATAAAGCAATTTATTCCAAACAATCATCCAACTTAGCATCCAACAATCCAATATTTGCATTAGCATGTTCAATTTAGAGACTAAGTTGTTGGAATACAAATCATCAAAATATAGATTGAAGGAATATAAGGACATCTCAATTCCTAGATAACAAGTGAAGAAATAATCAAATTTAAGACCTATGATATCTATCTATTCACTCCAAAGACAATCAATTTATCTTAATGCAATCCTAAATCAACAAAATTAAACATCTAACACTTTTTAAAAAAATATGCAATTTAGAATCCAATTGTTGGAACCATTCATCAAAATACTAATTGAATGAATAAAACATATCTCAACCTACATATACAAAAAGATTAAAGCTAACAATTAATTTAAGAAGATGTTCTACTAATCAAAGTTAAACAATTTGATTCAAAACAATTATCTATTCCTTTATCGTTAAGACAAAAACAAATCATCGATGAAGCCAATTTATCTTAAAAGATTCTATATCCAACAATTCAACCAATTTATGAGTATATTCAATTTAGACTACTAATTGTTGGAATTCAAATCTCAAACAAAATATTAATTAAAGAAATAAGATAAGCTCAATTTAGGTACATCACAAGAATTTTTACCCAAATAAATTCAATATCATCAATTCCAAACCAAGAATTCAATTATCAAATTAAATTAACAAAAAAGAAATTGTGTACCTCCACCAAGTTTATTTCCATTTATAAAGCATTGGAGGCATCCTTCGAAGTTTCTCCCCTTTTGTTGGATATTCAAGTATCCAAATCCATTTAGCTCATTGGGAGAATCTTCAACCTACAACAAAACTCATTTTGCATATTTTGGAACCCAAGCCATTTTGGGTCCATTTGTTATAGGTTTGGTTCCTTTTGGAACCCACACAAATTTAGAATTCAAATTAGGTTTAAGATTTAAACTAGACTTAAATCTAGAATTCACATCCAAAGAATGAACAAATTTTGAACTAACATTTGATTTAAATTTAGAGTTTAACTGCAAAGGATAGACAAATTTAGATTTAACATTTGAATCCAATTTAGCATTCAATTTTAAAGGACAACAAAAAGATTTATGTCCAACACAATTGCAAGAATTACAAATAGATGAACTAACAAATCGATTAGTGTAATTCTTTTTCTTTGCAAAGGGTTCATAACCAATTTTGGCTTTATCGAATATAACCCTTTGCGAATTCAAGAGCATATTTAAATTTTTGCTCCTGTTAGTGAATTTAAGTACAACCAAGTTTAAATCATCATTTTTAACTTTCAATTCACTAATATTATTCTCAAGAGATTTAATTGTATCATTAGCATCTATAATAGATTTAGATTTAGCAATCAAATATTCAATCTCCTTTTCATGTGATTTGATCAAAATATTCGAATTATCATTTCCAATTATCAAATCACAAATCTCATGCTCATGACATTCAATAGTAGTAATCAAATCACTTTTCTTAACACTCAATGAGTCAATCTCATTTTCATGTGATTTGATAGTAGATTTTAATTCATCATTCAACAAATTCAAATTACCACTATCATGCTCAAAAGATTTCAAGGAAGCATTAGAATCATCAATCATGTTTTTCAATTCAACAATTTGATCCTCAAAAGATTTGTTTACACTAGCATGCTTTTTGATCAAATTGCTGTGCTCCTTTTTCAACAATTTATATTTATCTTTGAGCTCATTAAAACTATCTAGCAATTCATTAAATACATCATTATCATCTTCACAATTTGAATCGGAATTGCTATAATAGTCATTTACCTCAATATCGTTAGCCATGAAGGATACGTTGGCCACTTTCTCCTCATTTTTGGAGGATGAGCTTTCTCCACTTTCAATCTTTGGAATTGTGCCTACATGTGTTAGCTCAAGAGATTTCCAAATATCATAAGCACTAACACATGATTGAATTCTATCAAATTCATTTTTACTCAAGGCACTGAACAAAATATTCATTGCTTTGGCATTTAAATTCCAATTTTTTTTATCTATATCATTGAAATCAAAAGTTGGTCTAGGAAGAATTAATCCCTTTTCAATGATTTTCCATAAAAAGAAATCAATAGATTGTATAAATATTTCCATTCTACACTTCCAATAAAGATAGTTACTACCATTAAAATGTGGAGGTGTAGATGTGCATTGACCTAATTCGTACATGTTGGAGTCCATAGAGTGTATATATATAAAATTTCAAATCAATGATATTCAAATAAATTTCAACAATGAAATTCAACAAATTTTAGCAATGTGCACAATCAACAAAATATCACACAAAAATTTAAATACCCGCTCTGATACCAATTGTAGGATAGATATACGGCTATAGAGGGGGGGGGGGGGTGAATATAGCTTTTTTAATAATTTCGTGCGATATTTAAATTCTATAAATCCCTAAGTGATCTATCGAATACGATTAAATATGCAATCACATTAAATGCGTAAATTAAAGAGTAAGGGTTAGACAAATGCACACAATATTTGTTTACGCGGTTTGGCAAACTCGCCTACGTCCGCGCTCCAAGTTTCACTTGGAGATATACTAAATGATTGGCTTACGGGTGCCAATAAAATCGTTTACAAATTGACTATTAAACAGGGCGTCACCCTTGATTAATTCTTAGGTCGTCAACCTTTGACTCTTACGAGTCGTCACTCTTAATTTGACTATTGCAGGGCGTCACCCAATGATTGAACTTACGGGCGTTCAATCTAGCCTATGAGTATTTCGGGTTATCACCCTCGTGTGATGAATTCTTAGGGAATCACCTTTTACAATCAAGCACAATATAATAAAATCGGAAATTAAAGCTTAAATCTAGCTAATCCGAATTCTCCCAAATATAACTCGCAAGTTTATGGGTTGGGGAGAATTGGATGTACAACAATATTGAAAGCTCACAGTGATTGAATTGTGTATAAAATTCAGCAGGGCTTTGCCACGATTCCCGGTTCGTTGTTGAGAGCTTGGAGTGAAGTTGTATTTATAGAATTTTCACTTTCGGACGTCCGCATCGTCCACATGACCGTTGTAAACAAAAATGCCCGTTGAGAAAAATAGCCGTTGCACAATTCTGGGCATTTGCGGACGCCATTCTCATCGTCCGCTGCATCCGTATACATCGTCCGCTTCACATGCAGAAAATGGCAGAGTCATATCGGATGCCTTTGCTTTGCGTCCGCAGCGTCCGCAGTCGTCCGTGTCCTCACATAAATAATGGGGACGCCAAAACAGCGTCCTCTTCTCCTTTTCCCGTCCGCACATCTGAAGAGCTGCGGACGCCATTTCACGTCCGCATCGTCCGCGACCATCGTCCGCTTTTCTCACTGAATTGGATAGAGGCAAATCGGACTCAAAATCCAGCATCCGCATAGTCCACTGCGTCCGCATCCTCACTGATCAGCAGGCAAGTTTAACCCTAAACTATATTGAGTCCCAAAATGACATGATACACTACATGGACTCAAATGGACTCAAATAAACATGTCAGCACATTTTAATACCCTCAATATGGGTATTATTGATAGATTTGAGTATAAATATATTGAATAAAACATTGAAAACATTATCAATAAAAACACAATTAACCAACTTATTAATTTCATTAAATTAAACCATTTGGTTATCATCAAAATAAAACTAAGCCTAACAAAAAGGCTAACAATACTAAAATAGCATGAAGAGGAGATAGGTTCTTCTCTGAAACGACTGCATAAGCATTGCATGGTATACATTCTATTTATTGCTCGTGATGCAGGTATTAGGCTTAATGTTATTGACGTGAAGGAGGAGACATTGTCAAATGAACTCTTGGGTTATCAGTTGGATTCCACCTTAAAGGTTATGACTCAAAGAAAATAAAAAGAGTTGTTTAAATTATAATTTTATTTAAGTAATGTTTTGTAAAATAATTTATATTCTTTAATGCTTTAAATACTCCCGCTGCATTTTCTAAAATGTTTTCGAAGAAATGTTTTATAAATAGAATTTATTTCGCTAATTTACTCTGATATTAAACAAGTCTTTTAAAAGAAATAAAACAAATTTTTTTATTAAGAAATAAAGGGTTTTATAACGCAGGGCGTTATAGAATCACACGTGCATTGGATGTTGAGATCCTTAGCCTTGGGTCTCAAAGTGAAATTCCCAATAGGATCTCTTAAAATCAGCTCAAGAAATCTATCACCTATCTCGGTGTTAAGAAAATATGGCACAATATTCCCATTATAGTATGTGCACAAAGGTTACCATCCCCAAAATTCATGAAACGATTGATTAACTGTGGAGTGATTTTGATCTCTTTACCGTAGAGAAAACTCTTAAACTTTAGTGGTTTCGTTGAATATGAAGCATTGGCATAAAACATACGAATAGCTTTCTCAATATAGGGACCGTCCAAAGTGAACAACTTAAATAAGCCCAATCGAGTATACAATTCTTCTAAGTTTAAACTCAATAAACCCATAAATGATATTTTCCTAGACAAAATCAATGACCGATCTTTGAATTGTTCCTCAAACCTTGTTCTATAGTGATCATTAGTGAACAATCTGGACGTATTTACTAAAGGAATGATGGGACTACTTTGATTGGTCAAAGAATTCTGTTTACGAGAGGGACGGTTGGCCATTGAGAGATTTTTTAGAAAGACGAAGGCTGAAAATGACAAAGAAATGAAGAGAATGGAAGAATACCATAGAATACTGAGAGAACTTATGAAAATCGTGAGGAAAGAGTGCTGGAAATCACCAGAGTTCTCCAGAGGAAGAAATGGTCTTCTCTTTGTTAGGGTTCGGATCGACCTATAATGATAGTTTTAAAAACATGATCCAGTCGATTGAAAGTGGGTCGACCGAATATGGTCAAAAAATAGGCATATTTAAAAATTGTCATTTAATGGTTTTTCAATAATAACTCAATCCAAACTTATGCATCAAAATTTCATAACACTATACCGATCTAATGGAATTGAATTGGCATAAAAAGTTATGAGATTTCTTTAGGACGATTGATCGATAACATTAAACCTAAACAAATTCGAATAACACAAAATGTTTTCTCATCTAGAGGCTTAGTGAAAATATCCGCTAATCGATTTTCGGTATTCACAAATTCTAGAGCAATGTCACCCTTAGACACATGATCACTGATAAATGATGTCGAAACTCAATGTGTTTTTTCCGTGAATGAAGGATTGGATTTTTGGAAATATTAATTACACTTGTGTTATCACACTTAATTGGAATTTTCTTGAAGATTTGTTTATAAACTTCCAAAGTTTGTTTCATCCAAGGCAATTGAGCGCAAAAACTTTCGGTAACGATATATTCGCTTTTGGCTGTAGAAAGTGCAACCGAATTTTGTTTCTTAGAGAACCATGAGACTAGAGATTCTCCAAGAAATTGACACATTCCACTAGTGCTCTTCCTATCAACTAAACTTCTCGTTGTATACCCCACCAAATCGAAAGATGCACCCTTGAGATACTACAATCCAAGACTACTAGTCCCACTTAAATATTTGAGAATTCTTTTAACGACATTTAAGTGTGACTCTTTGGGAGAGGATTGGAACCTAGCACATATACATAGATGGAAGAGAATATCGGGCCTACTTGCGGTTAAGTGTAGGAGAGATCCAATCGTGCCACGATATTTTTTTCTATCTACATCTTTTTCATTTTCATCTTTATCCAATTTTGTGGAAGTGCTCATAAGAATTTTAGAAGATTTTGAAGAGTCCATACCAAATCTTTTAATGAGATCTTTGACATATTTTTCTTGATTCAAGAAAATCTCATCTTGAGATTGTCTAATTTGCAAATTAAGAAAGAATTTCAATTCGGCCATCATATTCATCTCAAATTCACTTTGCATTAAATCCGCAAACTCTTTGCAAAGTGTTTCATTGGTAGAACCAAAAATAATATCATCTACATAAATTTGCACAATCATAATATCTTGATCATTGTGCTTGATGAACAAGGTGGAATCTACTTTTCATAAAGTGAAATCTCTCTCTTTCAAAAATTTGTTTCAACGATCATACCAAACTCTTAGTGCTTACTTGAAGCCATAAAGGGCTTTATGAAGTTTATATACATGATCAAGTTTATCATAGACTTCAAACCCTAATGGTTGCTCAACATACACTTCCTCCATAATATATCCATGAAGAAATGCACTCTTCACATCCATTTGATAAAGAGTGAAATTCTTATAGCAAGCAAAAGCCAAAAGCATACGAATAGATTCTAAATGAGCGACCGGTGCAAAAGTTTCCTCAAAATCAATTCCTTCATCATGATTATACCATTTTGCAACAAGTGTCGCCTTGTTCCTAACAACAATTCCACTTTCATCCAACTTAGTCTTAAACACCCATTGTGTTCCTATAATTGAATGATCCTTAGGCCTTGGAACAAGTTCCCAAACATTGTTCCTTTCAAATTGGTTTAATTCCTCTTGCATGGCCAATAACCAATTTTCATCAAATTTGGCTTCTTTGAAATTCTTAGGCTCTATTAGAGAAATGAATGTCATATTGGCACACATGTTTCTAAGGGCGGATCTAGTTTTGACTCCCAAGTTTGGATCACCAAGAATATAAACTATTGGATGACTTTTGGCATACCTCCAATCTTGACAAGTCGTCATGAGCATCAACATTTGATGTTCCCTCTAAGAATTGATTTTGAGATTCTTGAGGAGGATTTTCAAGAATCTCTTTCCCTTTTTTCTCCTAGATTAAGATTTTCTAGATCATTCTCTAATGCAATGATAGGTTTCTCAACACTAGGAGTAGGAATAGATTCGTCAAAAGTAACATGCATGAATTCTTCTACCACTAATGTTCTTTTGTTGAAAATCCTACAAGATTTGCTAGAGGAGGAGTATCCAAGAAAGATTCCCACATCTGTCTTGGAATCAAATTTTCCTAATTGTCCTTGGTGTTAAGAATGAAGCACTTGCATCCAAAGGCTTTGAAATAACAAACATTTGGAGTCCTACAATTCCAAAGTTCATAGGGAGTCTTTTCTAAGATAGGACAGATTGAAACATAATTGAGAACATAGCACATCGTAGCAACGGCTTTCGCCCAAAAATACTTGGGAAGATCATTCTCATTAAAAATAGTTCATGCTAGTTCTTGAAGGGAACGATTTTTTCTCTCAACAATACCATTTTGTTGAGGGGTTCTAGGAGAAGAGAAGTTATGTTCAATGCCATATTTTTGACAAAGGGCATCGAATTGATCATTTTTTAATTTGCCACCATGATCACTCCTAATGTGACAATAATAAGTTCCTCCTCATTTTGAACTTTCTTCCTAAAGCTAGAGAATACTTCAAAGGTTTCATCCTTTGCTCTTAAGAAGAAAACCCATGTATATCATGAAAAATCGTCCACAATCACATATGCATAATGTTTTCTCCCTAAGCTTGAAACCTTAGATGGACTGAAAAGATCCATGTGAAGTAATTGGAGAGGCTTAGATGTAGAGATATATTGTTTGGAAGAGAAAGAGCTTTTCATTTGCTTTCCTTTTTTACAAGCATCACAAACTCTATCTTTTTCAAACAATATTTTTGGAAGACCCCTAAGTAGATTGTTTTTCAAAATCCTAACTAAGGTATCCATTCCTACGTGTCCTAATCTTATTTGCCAAGTCCAAGAATTGTTATAATCTTTTGCACTAAAGCATTTTTCAACATTGCATGAAACACTAGATAAGTCAATTGCATAAATATTTTCATGTCTATATCACATAAACAAAATCTTTCCATTCAAATCATGAATAATCATGCAAGATTTAGCCTAAAAAATGACTTTATAACCTTTTTCACTGTAATATCCCAGATTTTATCAGATTTAAATTTTATTATTTAATTAGAATAATTTTCTCCTGGGATAGTATATTCTAATTTTTCTCCTGGAATCTATAATGGATGTTATGGCTTACGGAGTATGTATTGTACCAATTATTGGAATAGAGTTAAAAGATTGATTAAGAATTTAACGGAGAATTAATTGAATGAAGGAAAGTGAGAAATTGATTAAGGTTTATTTAGTATTTATTTATTTATAAAAGAATTAATATTAATAAAAAAATGTTAAAGACACGAACAGTGACCGCCATTGGCTGGTGATAGACCACCCATTTGTTTTGCTAGCTTTCTTCTATACAAATTGTTCCGCCCACACGTTTTCTTTCTTGTTCCTTTTGTTGCACTAACAGATCACTTGCCTATAAATTGGCAGTGATTTGTGAAGAGAAAACCATCCCAAGCAGCAACGAGAGCAGAGAGAAACAAAGAGAAAGGGATAGAAGATTTCGGGACAAATTTAATGAATTTGTGGGGAGAATTTGCAAGGAAAGCAGGAACAGTTTTACTAGCAATTCGGGAAGAGATTCTTGGAAGGAGCAATTAATGGAGGAAATTCTTCAAAATGTAAGAAATATGATGCAATGGCCAGTGGAGGCCCTGCATCACAGGATTTTATGTTTTCACTTACATTAAATTGTTGTTGAAAATGTTGTTGGAATTATTCGTATAAATTAACGATAAAATAAATGTTGAAAATATCATTGGAATCAATCGTGAAAATTATCGTTAAAATAATGTCACGAAATAAAAAAGAAAATACGTGAACGTAAAAATGAATAAAAATATATTAATTGCCTTAATTTCATATATTGGCTGTTGTATTGTTGTTAATTCCATTGTATTGTTATGAACTGTACATACATCATGATAGGGCTTATGAAACTGCTGACATGTGTATAGCATGTTAATAAATAAACCAATAAACGTAAATAGGTGTATGAGATCGGTGGTGACACCCCTAATGGATGTATCTCATCAATGGATGTAGCTCATCGTCGGAGTGACGGTTAAGCCAAAAGACAGTATAATGGATCTAACTTCCCTAGATTAATAAGAACTCATATATCTTGACTGTTAAGTGAAACTAAAATAGCATGCAGAGGGGGTGGGTTCTTCTCTAAAAACTACTGCATAATCATTGCATAGCATATGCATACATTCTATTTCTTATTAAGCGTCAAGCTTATTGTTTTACCTGTGATACAGGTAAGAATATTAGATTAAATATGATAATGGAGACATTGCCAGATGAGATCTTGGGTTATCAACTGGAGTAGACTTGATGAGTTATGGGTCAAGTAAAATTGTTTATTTAAAATTATGATTTTTATTCAATAAATGGTTTGTATAATATGGACTACATTTATTCGACTAAATTACTCTGATTTCCTACTTAATATATGTTTTTAAAAGAATAAAAAAAAATTTAAATTATCCATAAAATTTAAGAAAGAAAGTGATTTTTATAAATCGGGGCGTTACAAATGGTATCAGAGCATAACTCGTTTTGTAGACTGTTGATAACGCAAGACTCATCATGGAATACTCCTCCAACTGTAAGTAATTTAATTATAATTTACATTAAATTTTGAGTTACCTTATAGTAGGAATGGTTAATTTAGTTAAATTTATTCACAATTAGTGGTGTAATTGTACTGTGTAAGTAAGTTCTGTCTAAGGAGACTGATATTTAATAAGGACCATTGTGACCACCCAGTCCTTCCTGGGAACTTACTTGGAAAGGAAATTTTGTCTAAAGAGTCTGCTAAGAGCATTCTTTCTTGGGAATTTCCTGATCAGTACTATCCTATCCACATATAAAAAAAAATAACAATAATCCAATAAAAATATGTAGGACTCTAGAAATTGCAAAAAGAGAAAGAGGTAACGTACCTATGAATGACGCCCACATGGAACAAGAAAATTTTGAGCACATGGATGCTGATAACCTAAATGAGAACGGAGGAAATGATGCTCTCAATCGAATCGCTACTATAGTGGAAAGACAATCCCAATTTATGGAACAACAGCTCAAGCTTATGACATGCCTCATGGGGAATGGAAATGGAAGTGGAAATGGACATGGGAATGAAAATGGAAAACCAACAAGCAATGGCGGTTCTTGAAAAAGATGGTTGGGAAAAGTTTCTAAAGCTCAAACCTCCTAGTTTTGATGGGAACTTGTCCGACATTGCCAAAGCAGAAGAATGGATCCAATCCATTGAAGACATGTTCGAGAATGCTGACATCGGAGAAACTGAGAAGGTCAAATGTGTTGCATATTTTTTGGTCTTGGATGCCCATTTTGGTGGGACTCGGTAAAAGCAGCAAGATATGTTCAAGCCCTTAATTGGAAAACCTTTATGGAGCTGTTCTACGGGAAATATTTTAACCATACTATAAGAACGTAGAAAATGGTGGAATTCATGAGACTGTGATAGACGGGGAGGGTGATCGAATATATCCAGAAATTTGAAGCTCTAGCTCGTTTTGCTCCACTCTTGGTGTCAACGGAAGTATCCAAAGTTAATCACTTCATCCAAGTATTAAAAATGGAAATCCTTGATGGTGTCAGGATATCAGGAACAGAGGATGTCCCTTAAGCAAAAATTGCTGCAATGGCCTTAATGGTGGAAAATGTAAAGACTATGGTAGCAAGTCAAAAAGTGTTTAGTCAAAGACTTTGGAGGAATAATCAAAACCCGCAACGTTCTGCCCAACCTATTAATCGTAGAGTAAAGAGACCCCTAGGTTGGATTTACAAGCCAAAAAAGATAAGTGTCCATTGGTTGAAGCATCCAATCAACCTAACCTTGTCCAAAGTGCCATAAAAGTCACTTTGACCCATGCATAGTTGGTTTTAGCCTTTGCTTCAAATGTGGAAAACCAAGGCATATTTCCCAATTTTACCCAGTATTGGATAAAAAACCTGAAGGAGTAGCTCCAAGAGTTTTCTCATTATACCGAGACGAGGAAGAAGCAATTGAGGAAATGATGAATGAAGGAATCGATGATGAAATACCCGCTGTTGTAATAGGTACTCATGACTTTTGATAAGTCTGTACCTTTTGTAAAACTATTATCCCTAAATCGTTAAATAAAAATGTTTTCATTCATCCTATCTGGTGTAATTTCTATTAATGGTATTTCCACATATACCTTATTCGATTTAGGTGCCACCAACTCATTTATTACAACCGACTTTAGCATGAACATAGGTTGCCTTTCGAACCTTGCAAGCTATACGCAAAAGTCCAATTGCCTTCTGGCCTTTATTTGACAGGTTGCGGTATTCTAAAGACACAAGGAGTTGAGATTTATGGTCACTTATTTCATGCCAATTTGATTATTAGGGATCTTAAAGGTTGCGACATCATCCTAGGCTTGGATTGACTATCTCAACATCGAGCTAATATCGACTGCAAAAAGAAAGAAGTACGTTTTTACTCTCTTGATGGCAATTCACATTTTTTCCGAGGAACTAAGTATAAGAGAAAGTTTGCCATGATATCTACAATCAAAGCCATACGACTATTGAAAAACGGTTGCGAAGTATTTCTTATCAATGTATTGAACTCTACGGCAAGCTCGAAAGCAAAATTAGAAGATGTTGTTGTGGTTTGAGAATTTTCTAGTGTCTTTCTTGATGATCTTCCTGGACTACCAACTGATCGAGAAATCAAGTTCACTATTAACCTACACCCCGGTACAAAGCCTATTTCTAAGAATCCATACAGAATGGTGTCGGCTGAATTGTGAGAGCTAAAGCTAAAGTTGAAAGAATTGGTCAACAACGGTTTTCTCCGACCAAGCTTCTCTCCCTAGGGAGCTTCAGTTCTATTTGTGCAGAAAAAAGATGAATCCCTATGGATGTGTATTGACTGTCAAGAACTCATAAAAGTGAAAATTAAGAACAAATATCCTTTACCCAGGATCGATGATTTATTTGATCATTTGCAAGGAGCAAGCGTATTTTCTAAGATTGATATTCGTTCGAGATACTATCAGCTTAAAGTTAAACTTGAGGATAGTCCAAAAACAGCTTTTCAAACATGGTATGGACATTATGAATTTCTTGTGATGTCATTTGGACTAACCAATGCTCCAACGACATTTTATGGATCTGATGAATCGGATTTTCAAAGAATATCTGGATAAGTTCATTCTTGTCTTTATTGATGACATCCTAATTTATTCACACTTGGAGGAGGAACATCGGGAACATTTCAGGATTGCTCTTTCTATTTTGGCCGAACATAGCTTATACATCAAATTCTCCAGATGCGAATTCTGGCTTAACAAAGTAAGTTTTCTTTGCCACGTGATCTCGGAAGAAGGCATCGAGGTTGACCCAGCAAAGATTCAAGCAGTAACCGATTGGTCCCAACCAAAGAATGCAAGTGAAGTGAGGAGTTTTATTGGATTGGCTGGCTATTATAGACTCTTTATCAACGAATTTTCAAAGATTGCCCTGCCTTTAACGAGTTTAACAAAGAAACATGCACGGTTTTTGTGGACGAATGAATACGAGGAGAGTTTCCAAAAATTAAAACGTCTATTAACTACTTCTCCTATTCTGGCACTACCGGTTGAAGAAGGAAAGTTTTGTATCTATTGTGATGCATCTAAGCTCGGACTCGATGGTGTACTAATACAGAATGGAAAAGTAAATGCTTATGCATCCAGCCAACTCAAACCGCACGAAGTTAATTATCCAACTCATGATCTTGAACTTGCTGTAGTTGTTTTCACTCTCAAAATCTAGAGACATTATTTATATGGACAACGGTGAGAGATTTACAACGACCATAAGAGCTTGAAGTACATTTTCACACAAAAAGAGTTAAATATGAGACAATGGCACTGGTTGGAATTCATCAATGACTATGATTGCGAGATCAAATACTATCCCGGTAAAGCCAATATTGTAGCTGATGCCCTAAGCGGGAAACTTACTATTATGAGTATCATATGCAAAGAAATGCCTGAGGAACTCCGAAAAGATGTTATAGAATTGGATGTACATTTAGTGCCTGCTCTTGTTGGATATCATTTTGTCAACATTAACATTGAAGCCTTCCATTTTGGAGCAGATTAAAAAGGCCCAACAAGAGGACAGCTTATGCAAAGATTTTAAGAGAAACCTGATGCTAGCAAAGTATAAGGATTATTCCATGTCTTTTGATGGAATAGTAAAGTTTAAAGAAAAATGGTTTATGCCCAGTGATTCACACTTACGGATAACAATTTTACAAGAGGCTCACTCTTCAAGTCTCTCTATTCATCCCAGGTGCAATAAGATGTACAAAGATCTCAAGACTCATTACTTTTTGGCTGGCAATGAAGTATGATATTGCAGAATATGTGAGATTATGTCAAGTTTGTCAACAAGTTAAAGCAGAACATCACAAACCTAGTGGAATGCTTCAGCCTTTGTCGATACCCAAATGAAAGTGGGGAGCATATCATGATGGACTTTGTTACTGGTTTACCTAGGACCGCCAAAGGACATGATGCGATCTGGGTAATTGGTGATAGACTGACAAAGGTTGCCCATTTCTTACCTATGGAGATGACTTACAAGCTTAACCAATTTGCCAACTTATATATTAAAGACATAGTACGACTTCATAGTGTTCCAGTTTCCTTTATTTCATATCGAGATTCACGTTTCACCTCGGCATTATGAAAAAGTTTAAATAAGGTCATAGGCATTGAATTGAAGTTCCACACTGCCTTTTATCCTCAAACTGATGGTCAAAGTGAGAGTACAATTCAAACACTAAAAGATATGTTGCGAGCCTGTGTACTTGATTTTCAGATTGGATGGGGAAAAATATTGCCATTAGTGGAATTCGCTTACAATAACACTTTTCATGCTACAATCGGAATGGCACTTTACGAGGCATTATACGGTAGCAAATGTAGATCTCTATTATATTAGGGCAAAGTTGGAGAAGTTAAATTCTTTGGCCCTGATATCATTCAGTAAACTGCAGAATCTGTTGCTTTGATCCGTCAATATATGCTTTTAGCTCAATGTCATCAAAAGAGTTATGTGGATCATCGTCGGAGAGATTTGGAATTTGCTGAAGGAGATTTGGTTTTCTAAAGGTATCGCCTTTAAAGGGAATTATGCATTTTGACAAGAAAGGGAAACTAAGTCCTAGATATATCGATATCATAAAGAGAATGGGGAATGCAGCGTATCAACTCCAATTGCCAGCTTCAATGGACGGTGGGCATAACGTGTTCCACGTCTCAATGTTGAAGAAATGTCTAGGAGACCAAACTCTGGTATTACCTCCTGATGATGTACAGATCTAGAAGAATCTTAGCTATGAAGAGAGATCGGTTCAAATCTTAGACTCAAAATAAAGGGGCTTCGAAACAAGCAAATTTTGTTAGTGAAGGTATTATGGTAGAATCACTCAACCGAAGAAGCTACATGGGAAAGGGAAGATGAGATGAAAGCCAAATATCCTAAGTTATTTAATTAGCGAATTTCGAGGATGAAATTTATTTAAGGAGGGAGGATTGTAGTATCCCAGATTTTTTGGATTTAAATTTTATTATTTAATTAGAATAATTTTCTCCTGGGATATTATACTCTAATTTTTCTCCTGGAATCTGTAATGGGATGTTATGGCTTATGGAGTACGTATTGTACCAATTATTGGAACGGAGTTGAAGGATTGATTAAGAATTTAACGGAGAATTAATTGAATTAAGGGAAGTGGAAAATTGATTAAGGTTTATTTAGTATTTATTTATAAAAAGAATTAATATTAATTAAAAAAAACGTTGAAGATGCGAACAGCAGTCAATCTCCATCGACCGTTGATCAGAGGGCAATTGACTGCCATGATGGCGATTGACCACCATTGGCTGGTGATCGACCACCCATTTGTTTTGCCGACTTTCTTCTGTACAAATTGTTGCGCCCACACATTTTCTTTCCTGTTCCTTTTGTTGTGCTGAAGGATCACTTGCTTATAAATAGGCAGTGATCTGTGAAGGGAAAACCATCCTAAGCAGTAGTGAGAGTAGAGAGAAACAAAGAGAAAGGGATTGAAGATTTTGGGAGAAATTTAGTGAATTTATTGGGAGAATTGGCAAGGAAAGAGAGAGCAGCTTTACGAGCAATTCGAGAGGAGATTCTTGGAAGGAGCAATTAACGGAGGAAATTCTTCAAGAGGCAAGAAATAAGATGCAGTGGCTAATGGAGGCCCTACATCACGGGATTTTATGTTTACACTTATGTTAAATTGTTGTTGAAAATAATGTTGGAATTATTTGTATAAATTAATGATAAAATAAATATTGAAAATATCATTGGAATCAATCATGAAAATTATCATTAAAATAATGTCACAAAATAACAAAGAAAATACATGAACGTAAAAATGAATAAAAATATATGAACTGCCTTAATTTTATATATCGACTGTTGTACTGCTGTTAATTCTATTGTATTGTTATGAACTGTACATGCATCATGATAGGGCTTGTCAACTTGCTGACATATGCATAGCATGTTAATAAATGATCAATAAATGTAAATAGGTGTATGAGATCGGTGGTGACACCCCTAATAGATGTATCTCATCGTCGAAGTGACGTTAAGCCACAAGACGGTATAATGGATCTAACTTCCCTAGATTAATAAGATCTCATACATCTAGACCGTGAAGTGAAACTAAAATAGCATGCAGAGGGGATGGTTCTTCTCTAAAAATGACTACATAAGCATTGCATAGCATATGCATACATTCTATTTCTTACTGAGCATTAGGCCCATTGTTTTACCCATGATGCGGGTAATAATATTAGATTAAATATGATAATAGAGACATTGCCAGATGAGATCTTGGGTTATCAACTGGAGTAAACGTGAGGAGTTATGGCTTAAGAAAAATTGGTTATTTAAAATTATGATTTTTATTCAATAAATGGTTTGTATAATATGAACTACATTTATTCTGCTAAATTACTCTGATTTCTTACTTAATACATGTTTTCAAAAGAATAAAAGAAAATTTTAAATTATCCATAAAATTTAAGAAAGAAAATGATTTTTCTAAATCGGGGCGTTACAATCACATCGTTTGCTACTACTTAACAAATTATGTTTCAATCCATCAACAAGTAAAACATCCTCAATTATGGGATTAGAGAAGTTACATATGTTGCCAATCCTAATTATTTTCCATTTTGGTTACCTCCAAATGTAACACTTCGTTTCTTGTCTTTGATGGAGGAAAACTTTGAGAAGTCTCCCGTCATATGTCTCGAACATTTGCTATCCAAGTACCACTCATCCTTCGCGGGAGAAGCTTCAACCTACAAACACAAGTCATGTTGACTTTTTAGGTACCCAAATCTTTTTGGGTCCTTTGGGATTAAATTCAGTTCCTTTTGGAACCCAAACAAATTTATCAACAATTTTATTTCTACTAACTTTTGAAGGATAAGAAAATGATTTATGATCAATTGTATTGCAAGTAAAACATGTAGACAATTTAACAAAAAAATTTCTATAGCTCTTTTCCCTTTGAAGGGGGTGATAGCCCAACTCGACTTTTTAAAAACGTCATCATTTGTTTTCCTAGAAGTATGTTCAAATTTTTGCTACCACTAGCGAAATTAAGCACAACTTTATTCAAATCCACATTTTTAGCCTTCAACATGCTAATTTCATTTTCAAATGATTTGACATGCACATTCAATTCAACATTTTTAGATTTCAAAACAATAATTTCTTTTTCAAGGGATTGTACACTATCAACATGCTTTTTCACAATACAATCATTTTCCTTTTTCAATTTCTTATATTTAGATTTAAGCAAATTGTATTCTCAAGCAATTCATCAGACTCATCACCTAAATCATCATCATCACTATTATCATAGGAAGAAGAATCGTGTACCTCATCTTCGTTAGCCATGAAGCACATGTTGGCAACTTCTTTAACCTCAGATGATGACTCTTGTTTGCTATCATCCCAAGTTGCTTTTAGAGCCTTCTTTTTTAAGTTTTTTTGTAGCTTTCTTTCCTTGTAGGCAATCGACTTTGACATGCCCCTGTTTTCCACATCCATAGCACATAACCTCCTTGTCATTATGTGGTTATTCTCCTTTAGATTTTCTCTTTCCTTGCCACTTTCTCCATTGGAGGAGTTTACTAATCTTCTGAGATAGGAGGGCTATCTCATCATCATCATCATCATCATCGTATTCCTCTTGTTTGCTTGAAGAGGTTTTGAGAGCGATGGTTTTCTTCTTGGGGTTTTCTTTCTCTTTGAGCTCCTCTTTCTGATTGGCTCTCATTGTACTCTCATGTGTCATGAGAGAGCCAATGAGTTCTTTCATCTTAAGGACTTTGATATCTCGGGCCTCTAGAATAGCCATCACTTTTGGTTGCCAATTCCTCAGAAGACATCAAAGGATCTTCCTTACAAGTTCTTCATTGGGATAAACTCTTCCAAGAACTTTCAAGCTATTAGTAATGTTAGTAAATCTAGTAAACATTTGAGTAATTGATTCATCTTTATCCATGGTAAAAAATTGATAACCATGTACAATCATGCTCAATTTGTTTTCTTTAACTTCATTTGTACCTTCATGCGTAGTTTCAAGTAATCTCTAAATTTCATGAACATTTTCACATGATTGTATTCTATTAAAATCATCCAAATTTAATGCACAATACAACAAGCTAATTGTCTTAGTATTTAGACTTAGTTTTCTCATGTCTACTTCATCATATTCATCATCCATTTTAAGCAGATTTACACCATTTTCAGTTTTAATTGGAATGTATGGTCCTTTAGCTATCACATTCCATAAGGCATAATCAATAGATTGAACATAGATTCTCATTCTATCTTTCCAATACACATAATTATTCCCATAAAAAAAATGGTGGCCTAGTGATTGATTGCCCTTCTACATTCATTGTATTCATGTTGTAAGCCATATGATTTTCACAAATACTAATTCAACAAATAATCACAACAAAGTTTCTAATCTGCTCTGATACCAATTGAAAGATCGAAATTAACCTAAGAGGGGGGTGAATTAGGTTGTTAAACTTTTTCATACGATTATTATTTTCTCTAACTGTTCATTACTTATCACAAATATGCAATCAAACAAAGCACAATAATAAGATATAAAGTTAGATATGTGACACCAATGTGTTTACGTGGTTCGGCAATCCGGTCTATGTTTGTGCTCCAAGTTTTCCTCTTGGACATCCTTACTATCCAATCTCACCAATTAGTCAAATTTGACTTCCAGGTGTCAAACAAACCATTTGCAACAACTGATTTGGAGGCTGTTATCCTTCACGTTCGATTTCTCTCAAAACTAAGCACTCAAGCTTTACAACAACCACTCAACTACAACTAATCACAATAGGCTTTGGAGGGTTGTGCTTCGTACTCAAAATGCAAGCAATAATTTGTGTCGATATTTTGGCAGAGTTTTGGTACAGATTTGCATTGGTTCCTCTATCCTCAGTGCCTTCTATTTATAGATTCCTCTGCTTTCAATCGACACAAACTTTTTGATTTGACCTCATCCAACCAATGAAAACTAGTCGTTACACATTTCTGTGCATTTTTGGTTATCTAGCTCGACCGGAGGCTCGACCACGTCTCGTCCGAAAAACTTTAGAGTTCTCTGTTTTATTCTTTTGGTCAAGTTATTCATCCACAGTTTCGACCGCGTCACGACCGAAAATCTCCAAAATGAAATACTTCACTTCCGATCTGCATATCTCGAATTCTCTAAGTCCCACAAGTATATTTACTCCCTACATTGACTTAGACAAACTCGTTAGACAACAATAATACCCTCATTAAGGGTATTTCCAATGTAATTGAAATATTTGTGTATAAAATAAATTCAACAAATAAATAACTTATTAACTTCATTAATATTAATCATCTTCAAAATACATATGCCTAACACTCTTAGGCTAACACATTCGATCTCATCATCTCTAGATGATGAGCTTTATTCATTATGCATCTTATAGGCTAACACATTCGATCTCATCATCTCTAGATGATGAGCTTTATTCATTATGCATCTTA
>CM039478.1:18165609-18232957 GCA_022433065.1 Begonia loranthoides
CCTCCTCACAATAGGAAAGTTTTTCCTCGAGTGTTTGTATGGGGAAGAAGCATAGTTCGTTGAACGTAGTTAGAGACGAAGTCATGAATCATGTGTTGATGAATGTGGGATAAAGTTTGTCTAAAGTGAATCTTATCGGTTGATGGCCATTTGCCTGGAAGGATGTAATTAGTGGATTCACGCTTAAAAAATGCATTGTAAAATTACATTTCAAATAAAGAGCTATAATGAGATTCACACTTGTTGACGATAGATGGAAAGCCGACATGCTTGTACCAAATGAGTGCAAACCCAATATTTAGACAGATGTTCCTTCCATCATTGAGATAGTCAGGAAGAGTTTCAACATTATCCTGAGTCTTGCTAGAAAGGCAAGGATTGAAATCCGAAAGTTGAACGAAGGGGATGGCGATAAACAATATAAATAACTATGGTCGTACGAAGAGGAGATTTGTAGATCCAATCATGGCATCACAATGGTTATTAGCATAGGTAGGAAAGATTTTATGCCCTATCTAGTATTTTAAATGATTTACATGTGTTCTATTATGTGCAAGAGAGATCTGCTGCAGTATTGTAGACTTGTCATTTGCTTGGATGACTGCCACTTTAAGGGTGTGCCCAAGCTATTTGCTCATAGCCGTCAGTATTGACAGTGTAACGCCCCGCGTTATTATTTACTTATCTTTCTTTAGTGTGTAAATTTTTTTTTTTATTTATTTAAAACATACAAGAGGAAATAGATCAAAGTGAGTAAGCGGAATTCATTAACAAAATCCAAAACATGGTTTGAACATTTAACATAAATCCATAGTCCACATAATAGTTATCATTTTCAAACCATTTCCAAAACATTAGTTTTACGCCCTGTGAGCCATAACCTCATCATGTCAAATTCGCTGGGTAACCCAAGTGCTCAACTAGCAATAGCTCCTCCTCCACATTAAGAACGCTGACATCGAGACAATCACCTACACCACAAGCAAACTGTGAGTCTAACGCTCAATAAGAAGTAAGAATGCAGTATGATGCATGCATATGTCTGATTATGTTAGAAAGGAATCCACCCAAATCTGTCTTTTACTCATATATCATTAACTCATACATTGAGTTGAGACATTGGGAGTGAACCTTCACCCAGGAGACATGCTCTTGCATCCTACAGGGGAAGGGTTTAATCTCAAGCCTCCCGATTAAAATCCAAACGAGGAGAATAGTTTCTGATCGGAAACTAACTCTCAAGATACAGACTCTCGCATCCCGATGAGGAAAGGGTTTAATCTCGAGTCTCCTTGTCAGAGTCTAAACTACCTCCCCAACCCCCAATTCCCATTATATTCATTTAGTCTAGTTTTTATCGTGCAATGCATGTGAATACCAATCTCATGGTATTACTAATTGTTTCTATCATCATGATGCATTTCAGTGCAATATATTTATCACAACAATATATATATCAATATCATTTAACTAGAAATAAAACAATTATGCTCAATCAAGCCCAGGCCACAAATTAAAAGCAAGTCAACAATCTATATATCACCATGAAAAATAATATAAAAAAATGATTACGAGTAATAATCTAAATAACTAAGAAAAATGATCTAAATATCAGAGAGCTAACATGACACAATATAATGTGATTGTAATTAGCATGACATGATTTTAAATAGAAAAACAGCAGTAAAGCATTGAACAAGGTATGAAATAATTGCGTGCTATAGCATGAAGAGATATTCAACAAATGAATATTTTAAGGCTATCTAAATAAAAGCTAACAATTTATTTTATTATGGGAAAATAACAAAACAACCATCATCCTTTTTTTCTAACAACTTAACCACTGACCTATGAGAAAATGTCGCGGCAACTGTCGCTGTTATGTTTATCGTTAAAGACGACAAACTGCGGTGGCTTGACGACGAACTACAAAGGCTTGATGACGATGAATCACGGAGGCTTGACGATGACGAATGGAGATGTCCAAGGCAGCAACAATGGGTGACGTCCGTCAGAATTCATCAGCCAAGGACCATCGAACGGAGACGTCCAAGGCAAGAACAACGAGAACGTCCGTCAACATTTGCAGGCCAAGAACTATCAAACAATAATTAAACAGACTGACGAAGGACATCAATTATTGGGGGACGTCCATCGTGCTCGTTAGAATGATGATTCATGGCCATTGGATCGAGAACGGACGTCGCTTGATTGGAATGGACAGCTAGGACGGAGTTTATCATTTTCCCAATGGCGATGACGGACGTCCCTAGTCTCACAATAAACGTCCCTCGGCTTAAGACCACGTCGTTCAGTCTGCAACGGACATCCATCTTTGGCAGATGGACGTCTGTTGTATGTTCGCCAGACTTCTCTAAACGTTACATCAATAATCGGGGGAAGTCTGTCGTGCCCGTCAGAACGATGGTTCATGGCCGTTGGATCGCGTATGGACATCCCTCGATTGGAATGGATCGCTAGGATGGAGTTTGTCATTTTCCAAATGGCGATGATCGACGTCCCTACTCCAACAACAGACGTCTCTCGACTTAAGACTACGTCATTCAAGCTGAAATGAACGTCCATCTTTGGCCGATGAATGGTTGTTGTATGTTCGCCAGACTTCTCTGAATGTTAAATCTGCCTATAATAGCGAAGGACGCCCCTTGAACATAAAACAAACGTCCCTATAATTCATTGAACTTAGTTCACCGAGCATTTCGTATTTTGCGGTACTCGTATGAGAGTATAGTAGATTCTTATTTAGGCAGACCAATGCACGATGATCAGCAGCGGGATCATCTTCAGACTGCGGTGGTCTTTCACAGACCGCGACAATGTTGCGACTATGTTGTTCTGCCATAACGACATTGTCACAAGGACGAACATTCCATGGCAGAATTGAGATACTAGATGATGATGACGGTGATGAAAACTGCTTTCGACGATGAGAAGATCATAGAAAAACTAAAAAAGTGAAAATTGTGGACCGAACTATGTCGGAGCTTCTCGACATCATCTTCTCAATTACCGTCGATGAAATCATAATCAAAATCAAAAGTTCACCAATAATGCCACTGGGAAACGTGACTGTGAAGATGACTGCAAAGATAATGTTTCTGGGAAACGTGACTGCGAGGTTATCGACAGACATTGACGGTAAACGTAACAGTGATGGTTTCCGTGACGTCTTTTCATAGTTTAGTGGTTAAGTTATTAGGAAAAAAAATGATAGTTGTTTTGTAACTAACAGTAAAAGATGATAGTTGGTTTGTCCGTTCAGTCTGCAACGGACATCCATCTTTGGCAGATGGACGTCCGTTGTATGTTCGCCAGACTTCTCTAAACGTTACATCAATAATCAGGGGAAGTCTGTCGTGCCCGTCAGAACGATGGTTCATGGCCGTTGGATCGCGTATGGACATCCCTCGATTGGAATGGATCGCTAGGATGGAGTTTGTCATTTTCCAAATGGCGATGATGGACATCCCTACTCCAACAACAGACGTCTCTCGACTTAAGACTACGTCATTCAAGCTGAAATGAACGTCCATCTTTGGCCGATGAATGGTTGTTGTATGTTCGCCAGACTTCTCTGAATGTTAAATCTGCCTATAATAGCGAAGGACGCCCCTTGAACATAAAACAAACGTCCCTATAATTCATTGAACTTAGTTCACCGAGCATTTCGTATTTTGCGGTACTCGTATGAGAGTATAGTAGATTCTTATTTAGGCAGACCAATGCACGATGATCAGCAGCGGGATCATCTTCAGACCGCGGTGGTCTTTCACAGACCGCGACAATGTTGCGACTATGTTGTTCTGCCATAACGACATTGTCACAAGGACGAACGTTCCATGGCAGAATTGAGATACTAGATGATGATGACGGTGATGAAAACTGCTTTCGACGATGAGAAGATCATAGAAAAACTAAAAAAGTGAAAATTGTGGACCGAACTATGTCGGAGCTTCTCGACATCATCTTCTCAATTACCGTCGATGAAATCATAATCAAAATCAAAAGTTCACCAATAATGCCACTGGGAAACGTGACTGTGAAGATGACTGCAAAGATAATGTTTCTGGGAAACGTGACTGCGAGGTTATCGACAGACATTGACGGTAAACGTAACAGTGATGGTTTCCGTGACGTCTTTTCATAGTTTAGTGGTTAAGTTATTAGCAAAAAAAGAATGATAGTTGTTTTGTAACTAACAGTAAAAGATGATAGTTGGTTTGTCATTTTCCCTTTTATTATTAATAGGGCAATACAACATGAATTACAGGCAGCGAAGTGACATAGTAAGTAAAGTGAGCTAAACATTGGCAGAAGATACGTACTAAACAGCATGGGATAAGCATGAGACAAGTAGGCAGAGGCATCACAACACATAGGAAATGAAGTATCAGTGCGGAGTATAACAAGCATTATAATGGACAGATGCATTATCTAACAATTAACTACACAAGGAAGGATTAAACTTAAAGTAGCAGAGTCTAATAAAACCTAAAACAAAACAGAAACCTAGCAATCAATAACTATGTATCAACTAACCAGAGTGTCATGTGGCAGTATGTATGATCATGTAGAGGCTATAATTTAACAGGGAGCAATATTAGCAAACCTACAAAAATAGGCATTTATTTGGTAGTTTAATGTCTAGCAAAACTACACAGTGCCAACAACAACCAAGAAACAACAGGGCATCAACTAGCAATCCAAGAGCAAAGTAATCAATCATCACCTACGATCTTCAACTTAACGGAGGGCACTATCACCAATTCATAACATTATGCATTGATTAAGTAGGAAAATATTTAGACATAAGAAATGTTGAACCATTCATAGAACATTAAGGAAAACATATGCTTCAAGTGGTGTAGGGCCTCCTCTGGCCACGACTTAATCCACTTCTTACCTCACTAAAGATTCCAAGCAGCTGTAGATTTTGTGCACTAGACGAACTCCTCACACAACCCATGGTTTTCCCTTCAATCCAAACCAACAGTGGCTTCAACATCACTCACACATGCATTCAGCTCTCAAAGAATATAGCTTAGTAAAATGTAGCACCACTAGAAGCAGCAACTTCACACACACAATCCTCCATTTATAGATAGAAGAGAGAACAAAACTTCCAAGGGATGTGTCAGGTGATAGACAATCACCCATTTCAAAGGAGGAGGTTCAATATGACGACCTCACGTGGCAAGCTCCATATCCTCTTTGGAGAAAAGAAAAAACATTGAGAGAAAACAAAGAGAAAGGCGGCAATAGAAGCAGCATTTTCATTAGAACTAGACTTTTCAGCCAAGGAAGTCAACTAAATTGTCAATTGCAGCATCGACCGATTATTCCAATTTCTCCTATGTTTTACATTTCAGTCGAGGAATTTGACTGAATCTTGACCAAATGATCCGACCAAAAACCAAAATGCAATCTGTAATGCATTTCGGTCGTGATATGCGACCACAACCAAGATCGTCGTCCAATCAAAAACCAGAATTGCAATCTGTAATGCATTTCGATCGCAATATGCGACCGCGACCAAGACCGCTAGTCGACCGAAACCAAAAATGCATTCTGTAATGCATTTTGGTCGACATGTTTGACCCGACCGCGACCTCAACCGCCAGTCGACCGAAAATGCCAATTACACTTTAATTAATCCAATAATATTTTTTTCTCTATTTTCTCATTGCATTATATCCTTCCCACCGCATTATATAAAGTGTATACTAGAAAATTTTGAAACGCATCCAATTGTTCATTCCGTAAAATCTTTTAAATCGTACATAGAGGATTTGTCTGGATATTACAGACAGCAATGATGGAATTTATCCACTTGCCATAGTGGTGGTTGAAGCAGAATGCAAAGACTCATGATCTTAGTTTATGCAATTGTTGCTCATGGATGTAGATAATGCTTCAGGCAGGGAATGAACATTTGTTTTCCACTGATAAAAGGTATGGTGCATTGCCTTTCTAATGTATGTTTGTGTTATGCGTTGTATGAAAACGTTCGTCTTATTATGCCAGATTATTTTTGTAGGAGTTGGTGTCTGCCATCAAAGAGTAGGTCGCCTCAATGAGAATGTTCTTCCTCAAGTCTTTGAATGGGGAAGAAATATAGTTTTCTTTAACACAATGAGAGAAGAAGTCATGAATTATGCATTGAAGAATGGGGGAGGGATAAAGTTCGTCAAAAGTAAATCTCATCGGTTCACAGTCGCGCGCAAGGAAGGATGTAATTGGCGATTCACACTTCAAAAATGCATAGTAAACTTATATTTCAAATAAAGAGCTATAACAAGATTCATACATGTTCATGACAGATGAAAAGCTGACATGCTTTTGCCAAATGGGTGGCAACTCAATATTTGGATAAGTTCAAAAGTTAGGCCACATGGAATGTTACTTCCATCATTGAGACAATAAGGAATTATTTTAATATAAAAAGTTTGCCAAGCATTGCCAGAAAGACAAGGAATGAAGCTCAAAAGTTGAACGAAGGGGATGACAACGAATAATATAAGTAACTATGGTCATATGAAGAGGAGATTTACAGATCCAATCATTGTCGCACATTGGTTATCAACATAGATAGGAATGATCTTACACCTTATCCGATATTTCAAAAGATGTACATGTGTTTGGCTGCGTGTAAAAAAAGTCTACTAGAGTGTGGTAGACCTATCATTTACTTGGTTGACTGCCACTTTAAGGGCGCATCCTAAGGTAGTTGTTTATAACTGTCAGCATTGATGACAATGATGGAATTTATCCACTTGCCATAATAGTGGTTATACCAGAATGCAAAGACTCATGGTCTTGATTTATGCAATTTTTTCTCATGGATGTAAACAGTGCTTTGTGCAGAGGATGGTAATTTTTTTTCTAGCAACAAAAGGTATGGTGCGTTGCCTTTCTAATGTGATGCACTAGCAGATGGGGTAAAGAAATAACCTGTAAAATATGTTGGTAAAGTGTTGTTGTAAGTGGTTGAAGAAGTGTTGAAGAAAGGAGAATGTTGGAGCAACTAAGTGGGCAACTCCTAGAGGAAACGATTGACCTAGTGGTTGACCTTAAAAAGGTCAAAAGCCCAAACAGATCACCGAACAAATTGTCCCGTGCAGGTGGTTGAGCAGAAGGTTGACCTGTCCTTCTTATCTTAACTTTCCTGTGAATTCAATTATGGAAAGTACGACTTTGAAAGCTTGTAACTCCTTCATTTTCAAAACTTTTGAGCTGAAATTTTTACCATACTTTCTTCGATGAATAAGGCTCCTTTAAGAACTTTGGAAATAACCTTCTAGAATTAGGAAAAATACTGAGAAGGATTCAAGTGGTTAGAAATTGCAAATATAGAAAACGTGTAAAATTTAAAACTTTTCTTTTCTTTTATAAAAACAACGGAAGACTTTTTGTTATAAAAATCTTTTTTCATAAAACCTTTTGGAAAACGTAGCGGAAGCATAAAACACATCATTTAAAATACAATACATAAACCTTTTATATTATCTTTACAAAACCTTTTACGATCATTTTCCCTTAAATGCCTTTAGCCTAGCTAGCCACAAGATCCACGCATGCAAATCCTTCATCAACTGCTTCTTAACATATTCATCATCCTGATCACGATCGTATACCTATATCACAAGACTTAAACTATTAGACTAACGCTCAGTAAGTGAATTAAATCAAATCTAGAATGCACATGTCATGCAGCTTTTAAAATTAATTTTTGTTTTCTATTTCTGTTCTGTTTCAGTATCATTTATGTTTACATTATCTATGCGGTTACTAGGCTCCCGCTTTGCGGACCAACCTCGCCACCTCGTTTCCACATGAGAGCAACCTCTTCAGTATCTGAACTCACGTAGAAACACATCCATTTACATTTTTTCATAGTCTCACAATAGTTTAGAACATTGGAGATATCATCAGACGAGCATAGATATATCCGGGGGATCTTGCCTAGGCAGAACCGTCACCCACCCCGATGAAAATTGAGATACCTCATCTCGTAGTTCTCCTAGACACCAAATCCAAGAAACCAAAGCAGAATCGTCACTTAATTCTGACGGAGATAAGATACATCATCTCGTTGTTCTCCCAAATATCACCATCATTAAACCCTCCGATCTCTAATGTCTATTTATGTTTATTCACATTTCATTTCTGTTATCGTTTTTCTTTTCAAAACCATGCATGAAAACTATTTGCATATCGTTTTAAAAACCATGATGCATGATGCTCGTGAATGCATACATTTCAATATCCTCTATATAGGCCTCAAAACATACTTAATCTCATTATCACTATCTTTAAGTCAAAACTAATAAACATGTTATTAAAAGAACCTATCTCTATTAAACACGTAGCAAACATCAATACAATCCTCGAAACATGATTTCTATCATACCCTATAATCCTCAAAGCCTAACTTTATCATATTAAATATATAACTTAAAAGAACCTATTTCTAATAAACAGTCAACATACAACCCTAATTCTTGCGATGTAGGGTCCGAAAACCAAAACACACACGTATCACTTACCAGAGTCCTTAGCATGTTAGCACTTAACGTTGTTATTCACAAAACCTATTCATTAATAACAATAGTGTATCATTAATATTTTCAGCACCTTAACACCCAGAACTATCCTCAAAACATGTTCTTCAATAAACAACATCATTAACCTACATATCGCAACCACAGATTCTCGACTAATATCATCAACAAGTTTGCTAAGTGGAACATCGACAATAGGTTTAGGAGATATATCACTAACCACAGAGCATGGCATCCAGAACTTCACATATTTAACAACAACCATTAACCACAACCTGTCCAGTACTTCAACAGCATCGAGCAATATCTCCATAATTTAGTCTTTGCCAAACAGTCTATCAAGGTCAACACTTCCTCGAATAGCAGCTTATTCCCAACATGAACCTCAATATACTCCAATAGTTAATCACAGCATATCAGAACATTATACATGAATATCATCAGAAACTAGCAGCAAAGCAACAAAATATCCTTAGCATGAACAATTCACTATCATCTTCCTCAAAGTAGTAACTAATAGAGTGAAATTTCAATAACAAAGCACCACTCTAACAATTAATCCATCAACAAAATCTAAATCCAATCTCCAGAATGATAATCAAAATCATATTATCCATAAACAACCAATATATTCCCTTACCTTTAAGCTTCACAAAAATCCTCTCTTGTTGAGGTTTCTTCTTGTACCGGCAGTACAACGACGTCCTCCCTTTCTCTCTAACCTTTAGGAACTCACTCTAACTTTTTAATATTTCCTCTAGACTCCTTTCGTTCCTCCATTATTTATAAGGGCGAGGAAGGCAACGCGTAGTATCTGTTAAAAATCTATTCATTCGTTTTCAAAACAGTTTGTGTTTCCTTTGAAAATCTATCCAACGTCTTCAAAGTATTTCATATTTTCTATTAAGATCAATCTGATGTTTTCACAGTATTTTGTATTTCCTTTCTTTCGGCAAAGAATGTTCGTCTACACCATTGTTGTATGGGATGTCCATTTGTAACAACCCGATTTTTCATAACCTTTTAAAATACACGAAATTTAAAAGCTTTTGTAAGATAATTAAAATTCTTTATAATCAGAGTGCAAGTCGGGCCATTAGAAACCATTTTCTTCGTTAAAACATAGCGGAAGCGTAAATCATTTACAAAGAAAATCTTTTGTTTTACTTTATTGCTACAAAATTAAATATATTTTAATTATAAACTGTTCTATTTCTTACTCACGTAGCTTGACCAATCACAAGCTCCTTCACATGCAAATCCTCTATCAACTACTTTGTGTTGCGTTCATCGTTTCTCTCGTGCATACACGTATACCTACACCACAAGTAAATTGTAAGTTTAAAAGACTTAGTAAGGAAAAGGGAAAATGCATATGCAATGCCTATCTTTAGTAGACTTGGAATGGGTTCGCCCCAAGCCAATCTTTCATTACTTTTCATTCATAACTCGTACATCGAGCTGGAAGTTGAAGGAACACGTACTAGATGGAATAGTTGACCAGTCTCTAACCTTATGTAGGCTAGATCCGGGCTACCCATCCGCCCATCAACCCCCCATCATTCATCGTCGTTCATAGCATTCGTTCATTCATCTTATTTTCCTCACTCATGCATGTGAGTATCATCCGTAATGGCACTCCCTACTTGTTTATATTATCATGATGCATGAGACATACTAATATAATAAAATAAAAAGCAACAGAAATAAGTAACTGATAAAATCAAAGAAAGGAATTAAAACAACAAATATAATTAAATGAAAATGATTTAAAAAAACTAGCTACGCATATAGCACATATAATGAACAACCATAATTAAGAGCGCACAATGAAAACAATCATAAAAAGAATTTAACGCAATGATTAACATGCTTGATTATACAATTTGCTATCACGAGAATCACAATAGAATTTTGATATCAATGATGTCGAGTTAATATGACAAGAAACGTGCTAAACGATTTGATACTAATTAAAACAAAGATACTTATATTTCCTAACTAGAACCAAGAAAACAAATAATATGAGAGACAATATGCAAAATAAAGATTTCAAAATAAAATGTAAAGAATAGAATCATCGTGAATCACATTCATAACTCATTCAGGCTTTTCACATCATCCTATAACTTTCTATTGGTCATTCATTTTCTTCTCTATTCCTTTCATTTCAACAATTTCAGTAGAGTAATTTACAGAAAGTAAACACACAGCAAGACGAATTCAATACACAATATAAGCAAGCAATGAACATTAAGGGAAAGCAATACAATTCATACAATACTTGTGGTGTAGGCCTCCACATGGCCACGACTCAATCCAATTCCTTACCTCAAGTCTTTATCGCGTATTAGCACCAAATCTTTATCTTCTATCTCTTTCTGATATCTTCATGATTTGGAAATATCCAGTCATTACTATAATTATTTAATCTACTCGTTAACTTACTCATTAATCTCATAGACTTAGCTTAATAATTAATCCTAATAATCATGCATAACCAATTAACAACTCGTCCTCCAACAACGTAGTCCAAGTCCACAATATAACTTCCCAACAATAGAGTACATTAACAAAGCTTTAACGAAACAAGTTTACACCCAAGAAATTAACAATTCCAATATCTGATTTTCATCAACAGTTTAACAAGCCTTTACTAACATCTCTGTTAACAACAATAACAGTACCTTCCAACTTAACAAAATTCTTCATTTTATCTCAACATCATTCTTCAACAATATAGCACTCTAACCTCCATCAATAGAGTTAATTATCAGTATAGTTTTTCTATTAACAAAATCCATTAACAGAATCTAGACATCCAAAACTCCAAAATACAAAGAAGGAAATCTCACCATGAGAACAGGGCAGGTTCGAGAGTAGGTCCTCCTCTTCAGCCCTCACCCTTCACGGCCACCAGCTCTGGAGAGCTTCACAGGGGAAAAGTTCATAGTACATCACCATTTCAGTTATTAAATCCTCACTGTGAAACTATTCACCAACACACATGCCACTCATAGTCATTAAACAAATTACTCATCCATACCTCCACAATCGGTAGTGGGCAACCAGTTGGAAAGGACATGGGTTTTCAGTTCAGCAGGCAATAATCCAACCCCGACCCGACGTTGGAAAAGCCGCCAGCAGCATCCCTAGCCCGAGCCACTGCAACCCGTCCACCGAACCCCCAATCAAAGAATCAATTTACAAAACACCAATAATCAATACCCTTACCTCGATCAATCACAAAGAGAAACACAACTCCAATTCGTTTCTCATTCAACCGACCCTCGCACAGACTGTCCGAGCGTTCCACACCAACAGCTCGCTGGACATCTCGCGACGTCGACAGTAGATTGTTTGTTCGCCGGACGTTGCCGCCACGAAGCACTCCTACTGGATCGTCTTTCCCGAGCCACCGCGATCTCCCGATCGCTCGTCTCCCTCTCGTCTCTCGTCTCTCGTCTCTCGTCTCTCGTCTCTCGTCTCTCGTCTCTCGTCTCTCTCTCTCTCTCTCTCTCTCTCTCTCTCTCTCTCTCTAGTTTTCTTAAACCTAAAAATGGCCAAGGTCAAATTTCTTATCTCCTTTAAAACCCTAAACTGCCCAGCCTTCATCACATTCTTAAACCGAACCAAGGTCTAGCTTGAACCGGACCGGTCCTCCTTCCCATTTTAATCTTTCTTTTAAATTCTTAAATTCTAACTAATCAATTTAAATTTCCTTTTAATTTAAACCATCTTTTTATCTAATTAAATTCTTCTTTAATAATTTAATTTAATCCTTCATTTATTTAAATTATTCTTAACCCACTACCAATTCCTGAATTATTCCAATTATCACTCGATGATAATGATTGCAGATTACGTCTTTGGTAATATCCCAATAATTATCCAATTTAAAAAGTCTTGGTGTTACACCATTCCTCTAGAAGAGACGTTCGCCAGCCTCCACATTCCAAGCGCCGGTCTTTCCTAAGAGATGCTGTTAAATTCTTCCCCCCGAGGGACAGGACATCCGTAGTCTTCATATTTTCGATGTCTGTCAGGGACATCCGTCTTCTCCATATTTTAGACATCCGTCTTTCCTTTCCATCAGCTTCTTTGCTATAAGGGACATTCGTTCCTCTACAAGGGATGTCTGTCTTCTTCTTATTTCAAACAATTTCCTTCTTTGTTCCAAATGATGCTGTTCCACTTAAACTTAATGCCGTCATTCTTTCTCTTATCTCGGACGTCCTTTATCCCAAACGACCCGTTCTTTAAGCTGTCTACTTTTCCCTTATTTTGGATATCCTTTGTCCATAAGGGACGTCCGTCTTTACTCCAAACGACATCATACATGTTCTATTTCTTTATTTCAGACGTCCTTCATCCATTAGGGACGTTCGTCTTTGCTCCAAACGACGCCATACCCATTCTATTCCATTCAATACCTCATTGTGAAGAACACCCGAGAATAGCTTATGCTCTTTCTTCTTCTTCACCTCTCGGCCTTCACTTTCTACTCTAGTACACTCACGATTTATAGCTCTCCAGAGAGATCTTTCTCCCTCTTTGTCTCTTTTCTTCTCTATAATTCCATTCCTTCAGCAAGCTTCCCACGCCCACTTCAAAATGCCAACCAAACTCACAGCAATTCCACATCAACAGAAAATGGATAGGGAAGAAACCATATCACCAAACAGAACTCAACATTCAAAACCAAACTGAGGAAATCAACAATGCTCGGCAATGGAGACCTAGAATCATCACACAAGGGACCCACCTATCACTGGCATCAGAGAAGACCGCCCTTGCCATCCGAAATCCGATCCCTCGCTTCGCCAATATTCACCTCGGTCGGGCGCTGCAACACTCTAGCTCGAGGGAGCTTTGCTCATCGCCAATTTCCGTTCGAGCATGCATTCCCTTCTCTCCCACGATCGTCTCCCCTGTCTCTCTCATGAGTCTCTCTCTCTCTCTCCCTCTCTCTCTCTCTCCCTCTCTCTCTCTCGACATGGCTGTGTGCCATCATAAATCTTCCCCCCTTTTTGTCTTCAACCAGGCCGGTTCAAGGGATGAACCAATATAATTCTCTCCTCTTCTCTTTTAATTTCTTCATTTATTTTAATTAACACTTTTATTAAATTAGCCCCCCATTTATTTCATTCACATAGAAAAACAATATATATATATATATATATATGTGTGTGTGTGTGTGTGTGTGTGTGTGTGTGTGTGTGTGTGTGTGTGTGTGTGTGTGTGTGTGTGTGTCTGTAGCCCCCCATTTATTTCATTCACATAGAAAAACAATATATGTATATATATGTGTGTGTGTGTGTGTGTGTGTGTGTGTGTGTGTGTGTGTTAAATATACGTATCGTATATTAATCGACCCACATTCTGAATTCCTAACTAATTCCAAATATCACTTGACGATGATTATGGGTCCAACTAAAATTCTCCAATTTCGTTTCCTAAATTAATTTTTCATAATTCAAAAATAATATATCTGTGATTATTACCATACGTATTCTAAGTTTAGTATGACCCCAAAAGTTTCGGGTATTACACTTGCAACTGCCAAATGGATGACTTGTTGATGGAAATGCCTCTTGATGGTTGGACACCACTTCACACAACCTTTTCCCAAGGAGTAGGGCTGCAAGTGCCAATAAGAGAACTCACTCAACTCTAAGTGATTCCAATCTTGTGATATTACTCACACAATGACACTTTGGATATAACTCACCAAAGTGTTTGAAAAAAGAATCACTCCAATTTTGAAAATAAGCCAAAGTTTTTTTATTATCAAATTCAACTCCCTTAAACTTGTACATAAGGTGGCTTTAAATAACCAATTACAAACTATAAAATAATAGTAAACTAATTAACTAACAATAACCCCAATCGGCTTATAGAATAAGTTGTCCGATTTTCTACTTAATAGAAACTTGGTTAATTAACTAAAAGAATATTTAATTAATATCTTCCTTTCTTCTTCTCCAAGTTTAGATGTATTTTTACAGCTAATCCTTGTTGGTGCTCGGTCACTTGGATGGCTTCCATGTAGAGATTTCTTTGGTCTCCAAGCTTTGACACTTGGAATTTCTTTAATCTTTACTCTTGGTTTCATGGGATTTTTCCATAGCAAAAAAAACTCTACATTCAATGATCCAACCCATTCCAGAAAGCTTAGGAAGTCAGCTACAATCTTCATGAAGCTCTCTTTTTGAAATGACGTCATTTCAAATGCCAAAATAGTCAAAAACTTGTCAAAGGTCATAAAGAAGACAGTTTTGGAAAGTCCATCAAATATTTCACAATTGTCCTTGGACTTTCACTTATGTTTGACATTGAATCTCTTCATGCTAATATTGGAAACTTGATTAATGATGAAATGGATCCTTAGTCCATCATAATACCTATTTGTGTGTGTTGTATGTTTAATATTCTAATTTTCCATAACGGAATTAAGTAAAAATAATTGAGAAATTAATTGGACATGATAGGATAATTAAATATTTATTTGATGAGAAAATTAATTGGAGATTATTTGAATATTTAATAAATAAATGTTAATCATTTTGAAGGTTTTTATGTGAAGAGAATAAAGTTCTAAACGCGCCACGAATTGCAGGTAAGTGATATTGTATGTGCTTTGGTCTTCAAACCCTACATCGCAATAATTAGGATTGTGTGCTGCATGTTTATTAGATATAGGTTCCTTTAATGACATGTTTATTAGTTTTGAGTTTTGAGTTAAAAATAATGATGATGAGGTTAAGCATGTTTTGAGGCCTACATAGAGGAGATTGATATTGTATGCATTTATGAGTATCATGGTTTTAAAACGATACAAAAATGGTTTTTCATGCATGGTTTTGCAAAGAAAACGAATGACACGAGAAAGATAAAAATAAATGAAATGAAAGATGAATAAAAGATAAACGTGAGGAAGTGAGCTGTTAGTTGGTCCTCGATCGACGTCGTGGCTGGCCAAACGCAATGGTGTATATGAGGCTGTTTAAGCGTTGATGCACACAGCCGCGAGTGTGCTACGATTGATGTCAGAGCTGATTGTTATGCATTGATGTGTACAACTGCTAACATAGCATATGGTTGCTGTCGAAGCTGTTATACCGGGTGTGTGGGGTCACTGTGTATTGATGTACATAGTAGCTAACATGCAGGTCGATCGATGTTGAGCCCTTATCACATAACGGTTACAGATTGACGTCGGAACCAAGTGCATTGATGTGCACAATTATGATAGTTAGCATCATTGATGCCAAATGAAAACAAAAAGAACAGGAAAAGAAACAACAACGGAAAACGAAAAAGGATTTAAAAAATGCATAGCATGTTTACTTTTATGTTATATCACTTACTAAACATTAGGCTCATTAATTAAGTCTTGCAATGTAGGTATGTACGAGAAACAAGAAAACAGGTCAATGACAATTGATGAAGGATTTGCACGTATGGATCTTGTGGCTGGCTGGGCTAAGAGAGTAAATAGAAATTATTTATAAAAGATTTTGTAAATTAATAGTCTTTAAATGTTTTGTTTTAATTCCGGTGCGTTTCATAAAAGAATTTATAAAAGGTTTTCAAGAAAAGTTATTCCGCTGCGAAAATGTTTTAAATGATTATTTCTTAATTTGATAAATTGGAAATGAGTTTAAGTAAAGGATTTAACACTCGGTTTTAAAAGAAAAATATTACTCTGATTTTATAAAAAGAAAAATTTTTAATTTCACGTAATTTTTAAAGTAAATAAAAACCGAGATGTTACAGTATGAGAACATTTTTCTTGTTATGTCTGATTATTTTTGTAGAGGTTGGTGTCTGCCATTGAAGAGTTTGCACCATCAATTGAACATTACTTCTACCTCAGACACTTGTATGCCAACTTCAAAAGACAAATTTGAGGCAAGTTGTATAAGGACACAATGTGGAATACATCTAAGGCCACAACATTAGTGCACTTTGAGAGAGATGATGAAGAAGCTATTTTTGATTGACCAGACAATACACACATATCTGCAAAACACCAACCCAAAATTTTGGTTGAAACATACTTTGAGTTCCATATCCTAAAGTGTGACATAAGCCTCAACAACTTGAGCGAGTCATTCAACGCTTGCATCTTACGAGCTTGGGACAAACTGATTTTGACTATGTTTGGGATGATAAGAAATGACTTCATGTGTAAGATCGTTAAGAAACATCAAAGATGGCTGATGCGACAAACCTATTGTGTTAACTGATCAAGAAGAAGCTTGTCAAGCTACAAGATGAGTCTCAAATTTGGGTCTAACATTTGCAAGAGCTGGTCGATTTGAGGTCACTGACGATAATGAACAGTATGTGGTCAATTTGGATAGACATACTTGTAATTGTTACAAGTGAGAGCTGACTGGAATCTCATGCGTGCATGCAATCCTATGTATGTATTTTATGAGGAGGTCAGTTGAGGATTACATTCAGGTATGCTATCATAAGGAAACATACATGAGGATATACTCCAACTTTGTCCAGCCTGTCAGTGGCCAACACATGTGGCTTGAGATAGATCAGAATCTAATTTTGCCACCAATAATAAAGTGATAACCAAGGAGGCCTCAAAAATGAAGAGTGAGGGATGTTGAGGAGTTCCATAGCTGGACAATCCTGAGCAGAAGAGATGTCACAATGTCATATAGTCAGTGTCTGGTGTGGGACACAATACTCACACTTGTTAAGGTGGAGGCTCAACCACTGGCGAGACTAGTGGTAGCTATAGGGCTATAGGCAGAAGTGGCAATGGCAGAAGAGGAAGCTCAAAGGAAAAATTTTATAGGTTTTACCACTGCTGCCGGGACGCAAGTGAGTACATTATTATGCTTTAAAACATTATTCTAATGATATATAGTTTTTATGACACAGTATTGCATTTGTTATGCAGGAGTCCATCGTGCCAGGTCCATATCTTTAACTATGTAGCTTCATTGTACTATTTTTAATTTTTAGAAACTTAATTTAATTGTACTTAATTGTACTGATGTCATAATTGTGCCATCATTAAAACAAACCCAAGTTTGTTAATTGGTTGTGTAGTGATTCTAGTAACCTTATATGTTCTTCCATATTTGTTGTATGGACATCCAAGGATTGCACAATGACGTTCGAGGGAGTCCCTTCAACGTCCATACAATGAATAATCAAGAACATATGAAGTTACTGAACCACTACACTTCCAATTAACCAACTTGGGTTACTCTTGATGCAAATTATTTTAAGGCAAATGATTGACCATTATATTTTAATGCAAGCATTATTCGCTAATTGGCCAAATGATTTTGTCTTTAATAATTAATCAAAAAACAATGTTAGATGAATTCATAAATAGAAGTACTCTCATATGTATCAAAAGCATCTTGTATGGCTAATCCTCAGACTTCTCTTGGCGTTGGCATGTTCAGCCTTTGACATCCCTCGTCGTTGAAGGATGTCCAAGGCCAGAGTCAGATATCCCTCGGCATAGTCATGTGCTACCTTGGACATCCCATGGTATTGACATATGTAGCCTGGGACATCCCTCGTCGTTGGAGGACATCTAAGGCCAGCGTTGGACATCTCTCGACATTGGCATGTGCAACCTCAGACATCCCTTGGTGTTGGCATGTTTAGCCTTGGACGTCCCTCTTCGTGGGAGTCCAAGGCCAATGTCAAATGTCACTAAGTGGTTCCTTAGCTTTTCTTAGACGTCCCTTAGACATTTTTGAACATCTTAGGCCACTGTCAGACGTCCCTCAACTTTTGTCGGATGTCCAAGACCAGCGTCAGATGTCCCTTAGCATTATCAAACATCCGAGACTAATCATTGGATGTCCCTCGGACTTCCATGTGCAACCTTAGATGTCTCTCATCATTGGAGAATATTTAAGGCTGATCCTTAGACATCCATCATCGTTGGAGGATGTGACGTCCATGTGCCATTTCACAACTAAAATAATCAAATCGAAACACAAAAAAATAATAATGAAGTAAAGAGGTTGTTATGATAGATTACAAATAATTAAAATAAATCAATTAATTATGTCAATAATAATTATCATGTTAAAATATAAAAATTAAAAATTAAAATAAAAGAAATTAGAAGATAATTTTCTTCCAAAACACGGATATCCGGTTTTTCGTATTTTCCCTCTTATTCGACGTTTCCAATGAAGATCCACCACGAGTGTTATTTCGATTTGGATTTAGCAAAAAAGCAAAAAAGAAGCTGTGCTTGAATTTGGATTTGTGATCTCGAGAGTCATCTCCTCGATTTGAATCAGTTGATGGATCATAGGAAGATTACAGCAGTCTAGAGAGTTCCGCGAAAATGGTACTGAAGCTGTTCAAATTGTGCCACTGAAATTGGCCGATTTGGTAGAAGAAGAAGCTTGAATGTTATGCGGGGTGCGAAAGGGAGTCAAACTGCTACCCGAAGGATTTGAAAGCATGAAACTGGTTCTTCGGGATGTAAAAGCAAAGAGAGAGATGGATGCAAGTGTCAAAACTTGGGTGAAGCAAGTGCAAGAAGTTGCTTACGACGCTGAAGATGTTCTTGAAGAATTCTTATTCAATTAGACCTTCCTTTTGGCAGTCAAAACTTTCGCCATTACATTCAGAGTATTAGGGTACGGTGTAGTTTGGGTACACAATTACAATGTATTAAGGAGAATCATATGTTAGGGCGATTTTCGATGGAAGAAATGCGTTTTCATTCAGTCAAACAGATGAAACGACGAACTGCAGTTCTTACTTTCAGCGCTGGCATGATCCGCGAGCAGCTTCTCTTTATAAACGGAATCTGAAGTAATGGGGATTTGTTATTTGGTGGCTGAAGGAAGGGGAATTAGATTTCAGTGAATTTCTGTAGTAGGAGTGGATGGTATGATAAAAATAACTTCAACAATAGCCGACTGGTTTAAAACTAATTTGGTTGCCAAGCTTAAGACGCCGTCTCTAAGTCGTTAACTAATGTTGAACTATAGCAGATTACAATGAAGGGATTCTTGGAGGCGACAAAGATCCAGTTCCAGAATCAATCAATTCAAAGGGTGAGTGGCAATCAGTTGAAACTATCCAAAAGTATCTGCAGAAGAGAAGGTATGCACTTCCTGATCCTAAATGCTGGAGATGGATTGTTTTCGCTATCCGTCATTGCGATATTAGTTAATCATTGAAAACCGATATGAACATTTACCATCTTCTGCTTCTTCCCAAGTTAGAGGGTTGGAACCTATTTTGGATGAAATCTTTCCATGGAATGTAGCATAAATGCCTTTGGCCTTAGATTTGGTGGAGTTATATCGTAGTATTCTGAAGAAGTGTGGAGGTCTGCCTCTTGCTATTGTCGTAATTGGTGCTTTGTTGTCTAAGAAGGATGATAACAGCTTTGAAATGGAAGAAAGTTTTAGAATGCCTTTGCGGTAGAGATGAAAAACTATGGAATATTATGTCTTACAAATTTAGAAAGGCTTGGATGTGGAGAAATTAGTGAGAGCATAGCCGAAAGAATTAGGAAAACTGACTAAGCTGTAGAGGTTGGGTGTTGGAAAATTAGAAAAAGAAGATGGTCTCATGTATGCCCTTGGAAAAATTGAGACAGCTAATTTCTTTATACCTGGTTTCAATTGATAACACTGAATCTATTCAGTTGGAGTCTGTCATCGCTCTTAAAGTTTCCTAAGCGTCTTTGTATCAAATTTGGCTTCGTAGCTTTGCCTCAATGGATTACTTCTCCTCAACATCTTGCCAAGCTTGTCCTCCAAGATGCAAACCTAGATCTTGACCTATTGATAACTTTCCAGAATTGCCTAACTTGGTGATCGTTGAACTTCGCTGCTCCAAAGGAAACCATGCCCCTGGTCCACAGGGAATCTGCGCCTGAGGTCACCTCATACCATGATTTGCAAGAAGTTCCTTTGGGCACTTAACAACGCACAAGGGGCTGTTATGAAACTTGACCTATAGATTTTTTAACCTGCAAAGAAGTGTCGAAGGCTCAGCACATTTTGACAATCAAATTGGTTTATGAGACAGGAGGTAGATGGGTTTGTACAAAGTCTTTCTCAATTCAGGGATGGGTTCATCACCAGTACACCTGATTTTAACAGGTCTTACTACACTTTTTGCTTTATGAATTACTGATTTTCAAAGTACAATTTAATTGATAGTTTAGTTTTTAGTTATCAAAACTTGGGCAAACTTTTTTTAACGTTGAGCATGGCTCATCATGATCAACACCGTTACTTATGAAGATCTTAAGCATAATTTGCTGGAGCTTTGCCCTGCAGATGCCATGAAATTTGCTGCCAAAGACAACGGTTAGTGGAAACTAAAGCCTATTGCCAAGTCAACTTAGCAAGCTACAAGAGTAAATATTGTTATCTGCTGTGCCTTTTCAGGTGATTATAGAAAGTATAGTTTCAAAAAAGATTGATTGAAAGAATAAAACCAGTCAAAAAGTAGAAGCAAGATGGGCATGGTGAGTAGCTCGATGTCAACAAGTAGCGGCTGCTAAGCAATTGCTCACAAGATCACTTTTACATGTTCTTCAACAGAGCCTAGAATCATCATCTTGTGCGTGTCTCTGAAATTATTTGCGTGCTTGATTCACACAAAATTCTTGGTTATCCAACAATTGGCCCGGTCCAGCTTAGTGTGAATATTTATCCTCAATCTTGATTGGGCCGAGGCCTACTTTCAACTTCTTTTTGTCATGGAAGAATATGCCAAGGGAAAAAATAGTTTAATGCGAGAAAATCTGCATAAATTAGAGAATCAGGGAAGATCTAAATTCTTAGCCCGCCTGCACAAAACAGTACAAATTCTGTCGTATCAAGAAAATAGAATCCCAGGAAAAGAGGAAAGCTTGTAAGTTTTTTGTTATGTTTTGCAAAAGAAGGTGAAAGACGCAAGTGAAAGTTCCTCGTCGTCAGATTGCCCAAAAAGCGATTTGTCTGGCAAACTACTTGGTGAGGTCCATGCCAAAGGATAAACATAAAAATAATTATCTTTTTAAGAAACACAGCAGCTCAAAATTTATTGTAGTAAATTAGTAATTGTTTCGTTTCACTGTCTTGCTTTCCCTCTAAGTAATTAAAACGCGTGTTTTTAATTATTTAAATTGATCATATTCATTGCAGCTGCTGCACTAAGAAACAAGCTACAAGCCTACATCAGAGTGAGGCTGCCTTTGTGACAGCAGATCTGGACTTGCCAATGAGGTAAACCTGTGGAAATACAATAAGGAGTGTGTGTAGATAACAGTAAAGACCTTGTCTGAACTCTAATGCTTCCACATTGTCGAGGGTTTAGATTGTGGACCGCTTAGCTTTGTCTGTTTGAAGGGTAGGGGTCCTGTAGCCTCAAGTTGCTACCTTAATTGTTCTGACTAAGTTCACTGTTTGAAAAAGTATTGCTCTTACACATCTCGCTGTTCTTTGAGGTTTATTATCTTAACCCCATTGCTTAAGTAAATACGTTGTTGTTTGTTTGTTGTGCTGTTCTTTTTAAATGTTTACGAAATTGCATTACATGCTGAATTTCTCTTTGACTAGTTCCGAGTCTTGTTAGAATGTTGGGTGGAAGACACTTTTCTTCCTCCATCTATATTCCTTAAAGGATTCAAGACGATCTATCTAAACTTTAATTGGGGCTCTTACTCTGGTAAATTAAGGTTTTCATTTCATCCGATTCTGCCAAAATTGATGCCTGCAAAATGCATGTCACTTGCTATGCCTAAATATTTTTTTTTATTGTTTTTATTTTGAATTTGGCTCTTCCTTGTTTCAATTTATGGTGGAAAAAAACTCTTGTATTTGGACATTATTTTAACAGGCGCATAGCAAACGCATTCGTTTTTAATGGAAAAATGACAATATTGAATGGAAATATACGTTCACCATGACATGTTGGTTAAGGGTTGGATCAGGGTTGGGTTTTAAGAGTGTAGTTTACCCTAGAATGTTACAGGGAGCTTGGAATAATGAAATAATGACGGGTTTTTATTATCTTCCAAACCCCTAGATTTAGACTCCACTGTTTTTTCCCTTTCCTTTTCTTGCACATGACCTGCTTCCTTCTTTGATTTAATTCTCTCCAACTTGACCATCTAGAAAGCATATATAAATTGCCAACTATGGTTGCAGTGCTTTAGTAGATGCTGATGCTGTATGACGTGAAAATTGAAACGTATTTGTCTTTTTATTTTATTTGATATTTTTCATGGAAATATGAAGTATTTCAGTAGCCAAACCACATGGAGCGAGTTCCTAATTGTGGTTTCGCGCAGCAATCTGGATTGAATTTCAATCAAGCTAATTTGGAGCAGTTTTATGGCTGTTTAAAGGGTCAACGTGATTACAGTTTGAATATGGATTGATTAGAAGTAGGAAGACTGCAAATACTATATGATAATGAGATGCTTGATGCCCCTAAACAGAAGTGGGTGGTACTGAAGAGTGCTTTGAAGTGAACTTTAATCTTTGAAGTTGCTGTCTGAAAGATAGAGACTACCCATTGCTTGGCTTCTTCTACTACCCTTGCAGAGAAATAGATTACTCAGATTGCCAAAAGTGCCATCCTTTTAGTACTTGGGATACTTTATTTTTTGATAATATAATAAAGAGTAACAAGAGATCACTTATATCGATGGATGAAAAAGTTTTAAGTTGGTCAAATTAGATGGCATTGCTTGGGATTCTTTTAATACAAGAGCTTTGTTAGGCTGATAATCTCTTTTTAGAGAGAGGAGAGAGATGGCGGGGTGTCTATGAGAATGGCCTAACACTGGAGTCCAGTTTGTACGTTCCTCTCCTGGAGAAGATGTACACCAATTTGCCCACCAAACAAAAGGAATTCATGCGCTTATTGAATGGGAGTCTCGTGTATTAAGATTGTTATATATGATATTGTGACTCTTCTTGAAACTGATACAGACAACAATATTTCCCGTATGATAGTTGTGTTACATCGCCAAAATAATTTAAAGCTTCTATTTTAGAAAATAACATTGAAGCGGAAAGGCTGTCAGTACATAAAGTTATTTGGATTTGCCTTTGTTTTTTTGCAGTGAAATAACCATTTCGGACGAGAAGAGTCAATAGAGAACAGCTTTTAAAAAAATTAATGAATTGTCAAATTCAGTGCCCTAAAACTAACCCTTTTAAGCCATTTTCACATTGGTGGAAAGGAGTTACAAAATGGGTAAACTCTCACCCTAGGACATTGAAGCTTAAAAGCTTGGATAATTGATTGTTACCTAAGCCACAAAATATAGGTCCATAATTTTAGATAGCAATGAAAGAGTGAGAATGAAGAATGAGTATAACAGGCAGATGACAACGACTACGAAGATGATGATTATGATTATCGTGCTGTACGGCCATGTGAATGGTTCAAGGCATCACGAACCTAGCTGTTGTTTGTTTTGGTTAATTCCAATGTAGTGTAGAGAATGGTGGTTTGGTTGGATTGATTGATAAGTCTCCAATGTTATTTCTCAATCGTTTTCGTGTTTGAGATCATTATGACTAGGTCAGTAACTTCTAAATTTAATGATAGGAGTCGAAGTATATACAAAATACAGCTGAAAAATCCATTTATAAAATAGGAAAATTAACACCGTATACCTTATAGTTTGCAATCAACGATAAGTCAAACTCTGAAGAAATTTTGCTAATAATTAAAACTTTGAAGTATGAGAAATTCTTGCTAGCGAGCCTGTAGTCACATTTCCCATCCAAATCTGTTGATGTTAACGCCTCTGTTTCGTTGAAAGGAGGGACCATCAAACAAAGAGGAATGACGTCAATTATCGAGGGGCGAGGGACGTCCCTCCTGCCTGTTATTGGGCATCAGAATGATTATCGGGCGATGGTGGATGATTGTCAATGGCCGTTGAATCGAGGAAAGATGTCCCCCGCTTGAAATTGATGGCCAAGATTGAATCTGTCAATTTCCAAAGGCGATGGCAGACATGGCTGTTGGATCGAGCGAGGGACGTCCCTTATTGAGATTAACAATCAGGATTGAATCTGTCATTTTCTAAAGGCGATGGCGAATGACATTCCATGCCAATTGGATCGAGCAAGGGTCGTCCCTTATAGAGATTGATGACCAGGATTGAATTTGCCATTTTCCAAAGGCGATGGCGGATAAGAGAAACATTGTCGTTTAGTGTTCAGAGAATGACATTCGGTTAAAAACGGACGTCCCTCATATTAAAACAGATGTCCGTTTCATATTGAACGATGACATCTTAAGACGAGAGAAGCCCATTGCTGGTAGAACGATGTAGTATTGGTCGAGGGATGTCTGTTTCTCGATGAGAGACGTCTGAAATAGGGCGAGGGACATCCGGTATGGAAGAAGGACGTCCGTCTTAATTAAGGGAATTAACGCATTTTAAAAACGCGTATGTCTTGCATGTGACCCTTCAATTAAAAAGAATTTGGAGTCCATCCTGAGCGTCCATTCTGATCTAGGGACATTCCTCGCTCGATCTAACGGTTATGGATTGTCGCCTACCATCGCCTTTGGAAAATGGTAAATTCAATTCTGGCCATCAATCTCGATAAGAGATGTCCCTCCCTTGATCCAACGGTCATGGATTGTCATCCGCCATGGCCTTTGGAAAATGGCAGATTCAATCCTGACATTCAATCCTATAAAGGACGTCTCTCCCTCGATCCAATGGCCATGGACGATCATCCGCCATCGCCTTTGAAAATTGACAGATTCAATTATAGCCATCGATTCCGAGTGGGGGACGTCTTTCCTCTATCCAACGGCCATTAACAATCGTCGTCATCGCTCAATAATTGTTCCAACGCCTGTCTATCTTCCAACGGGCAAGAGGGACGTCCTTAACCCCCCCTCCCTTCCCCGGGATAATTGACGTCCTTCTCCTCCGTTTAACGGTCCTTCCCTTCGATGAAACGAAGGCATTAACGTCGGCATATTTGGACGGAAAACGTGACTGTGAGGTCACTAGTGAGAATTTCTTATAGTTCAGGGTTTTAGTTGTTAGTAAAATTTCTTGAGAGTTTGACTTGTCGTTTATTCCAAACTATAGGGTCTGTGGTATTAATTTTCCTATAAAATATGAAATCCTTATCACCTTTTCAATTTTAATCTCTCTTATGTTAATAGTGTAAGGGAAAACTCTTGGAATATTGTAAATATCGAGTTTGATTTCTATGAATTTTAACTCAGAAGAGAAAAGAGAGTTAATTAAAGATAGGTATCATTAGGAGTGTGCAAACAAAACCAAAATCGAATAATCGAACTGGAACCGGTCAATTCAGTTTGGTTCGGTTTGGTTTTGCACAACTACAAACCAAAATTCGGTTCATTTTAGTAAAAATTGGCTCATTTCGGTTCGGTTTTTAGTTTTGGTTTCTCAAAACCGAACCGCAAGCCTTTAGGTTAGGGTTGTTCTATCGACTGTTGCATTTCTGTCTTCTGCCCAAACGAATGATTCATTATGCTCTTCCCAACTCCCGTGTCCTGTCATCCGTTGCGTTTTTTATCGTAGTCGTCTTCGTCTTCGAGTCTAACTCTTCGTCATTCGTTCGTTTCGTCTTTGGCACCCTGACCACTCCACTCTTCAGTCTCTAGCATTTGCCGCTTCAATCTGCAAGTGCTTGTTGTAGAAGACATAGACAAGTCGCCAGGTTGCTGTCTCGGTCGCTCTCGAAGAGTCACCTTTGCCCTCTTGGCCACCACTCGCCAGTTGCCTCTCGCCTAGTTGCCTTCAACCGTCAACCCTCCGGCTCCAATGTAGTGTAGATTGCTTGCTTGGTAAATCTCATTATTTCTATTTTCTAATTGCTGTGATTGCTTGATTCTAAATATGATTTTGCTATGATTTTGGAATGATTTTACTGTGATTTTGCTGATTCTAATTCTGCATTTGTTGCTGTGATTTCTAATTGTAGTTATGATTCAAGCAATATTGCAATATTACAATGTTGCTATGATTTTTCGAAAACTTGGAAATTGTATGTCTGATGATCCATTCCTAACTGCTGTGTCTTTTGAAAATATTGGAAATATCCAAAGTTTGTGATTGCTGTGATTTTGAAAATTTTGGAAATAGCTGACTAACTCTATATTGGAAATTGTATGTCTGGTAATCCATTCCTAACTGCTCTGATTTTAGATTAGTTGATTGTTGTTGCCGTGATTTTGAAAATATTGGTTTAATTATTTGCTTATGATTGTAAGTCTTTTAGCATGTCTCAAATGTGAGTCATTTAGCATGTTTTTAACTTTTTATGTTTGATGGATGTTTTTTTTTCTGTTTATTTCTGAATTGAGGATTTTTCATTTGGCTAAAATTGATTCTGAATTTTTTTTTTTATGCAGGATTTCTTTTGGTTTTTATAATTGTTCTTGTGGTTTTCGTAGATTTTTTTTTTCATTTTATATGTTATTTATTTATTTTTTTCATTTTCGAGAGAGTGAGAAAAAAAATTCATTATTTTTATATTTGAAGAAAAAAAAGTGATATGCAGACGGTAATCGAACCAGAATCGGAACAAGAAATGAAATTCTGGTTTGATTATGAATAACTGAAAAATCAGTTTCAATTTTGGTATGTCAAAAACCAAAACCAACCAATTAAGGTCGGTTCTAAATTAACATCGAACCGAAAAATGAACACCCCTTATTATACTTTCATTTGAGACAGGTAGCACAATGGCCATGGCCATACCTAGCTCCATGTGCTTGTCTTGAAAAAGAGAATTATTTTTAGAAGAGAGAAGAGAGAAGATGATCTGTGTTGTCATGAATGTGCAGCAAAATCTGTGTTATTGCCTGCATGAAATGACTGTTAAAGAACCTTCACACTGTTCATAATTATTATCAAAAATCATAACTTCAGACATACTTTGGTTGGTTGTTGAGGGGAAAGTTGCTGAGTGTGTCTTTGACTTTTTATTTCTATCTCACGCACATATGTATCCCAGGCATATAATATGTCACGTACTGGAAGGACCATCTAAAATTAAACTTACTTATATTAACAAGCAGCAAAAAAAAACATCAAGATGATTAAAATAAATAGAGATCAAATAAAATGGACTAATACATTGATCCAATAATGACATTAAATAAAATAATATTGTAAGTCTATAAAATAAATGTACCATAAATAAATTAGATGATACAACTTAAACTGAATCATAATTATCAAGGTCAAATTATATAAAAACTCATATTTAAAATAATTAAAAGTAAATGTCAAACCCACCGTAAATCGATGTTTGATAATCCTTTGAATTAGATCCTAAAGAAAAATATCGTTGAGATATATTGACTAACTCAGTTGAGATAAACTTTATATTCAACAATATAAATATAAGAACATGTGAGAAAGCTATGTCAAAACATGTTATGCAGTATTAAACAAAACACAATTGGGTACATTTTCAAAACAACCCATTATAATGTGGTACATAACAAAAAATAATTCACTATTATAAATTTCAATGAAAATAGAGTAACTCACAGACTCTAAATATATCATGTTATCGGCAGTAACAATAAATGTGATACTCAACGGTTGCAACAGTCACAAATGATCCTGATCAGATTTAGGGTTTTGCGCTTAGGTTTAGGTTTAGGGTTTTGAGATTAATATTTTGAATGACTTGAGTTGTGTTATTATCCATGTTGAAGACCGAAATAGAGAAGTGAGAAGCAGGTGAAGGAAGGTCTCTAGGTATGCTCTAGAGTCCGCGGGTGTTCTGCAGGTAAATGCTGCTTGTTTCATTCAAGGATTTTATGTGATGATTGTTAAGAGTATATGATAAAGAGTAAAGGATGTCTTAGATGAATATGTTATGGACTTGGATGGATACTTATTCTCTGTTAATTTAGAGTTTATTTCTGCACTTCAAATAATAATTGCTGGATATTGATGGATATTACACCCTGTTGATTTTACTGTATTGATGAAATTTACTGAGGATAATGCTCTCTCTTCGGTTATGTTTGGTAATGCTCCTTGTGGATTACTGCTTCTGGTTTGGTCAAGTGTTTACGAATGGATAAATCATTTAGCTACATCCATATTAATAATTGATACTTATGGATTTAAAGAAAGTTGATAAAAGATGGAGTTGCCTTGGGTCTCTGTTGTTTGAATAATGCTCCCTGTGTACTGTTGGTGAGCATGTAGAAAAGTTAGAGTTATTTTCTGTGAATTACAGCTTTGTGGGATATTGTCTAGTTGAGAAATCAAGTATGTTTTTGTGATGTTAGTCTCCTGATGCTAGAGATTGTTTGTTCGACTACAAGTACGGTATCAAATATGAGTATTATTGTGAAATGGAATATGATGTGGGTTCCTTACTACTTAGATGATGGAACCTTGTGAATAGTTGTTAATGAAATGAAGTTAATGATTAAACCTCATTTATTTTGAAGGTATTAAGCAGGATAACAATTAAGTGCTGATACACGTTAAAGCTTCCAAGTAAGTGATACGCATATGTTTCGGTCTTTGGGGCTTTACATCGCAAGAGTTAGGAATTGTATGCTGATTATTTACCGCTTTATTAGAATAGTAAGATATTGAGCATGTGTACTGCTTTATTAGAATAAGCCAGATATTGAGCATGCTTTACGAATTGTACTGTTGCTTGCCAGTTGTTTAATAGGATTAGGTTCTTTTAGTGATATATTTAATATATGAGCATGTTTAGAGATTATAGTAATGATATAATAGATATTGTATGCATTTACGAGAATGACACGCATCATGGTTTTCAAAAGATACGAAAATGGTTTTCATGCATGGTTTTGAAAAGGAAACGAAGAAGAAACGAAACACTTATGAAATGTAAAGAAATGAACGTAGATGGGTGGGATGATATGTGAGGTTGGCCGCTCATCCTCGTCAAGTTTAGATATCTCTAATGCTTTGAAGATAAATTAAAGTCAAGATTAAATTAAATATAAATATAAAGGGGTTGTCTGGGGATGCGAGGTTGAGTTGGCTGCTCCTTCTCGTCAAGTTTAGACATCTCCAATGTCTTTCAAGATAAAGTAAAGTAAAGATCAAGTAAAAAAAAGAACAATAAAGTAAAGTGAAGATAAAATAAAGTGAAGATCAAGAAAACGATAAAAGAAAAAGAAAAGAAAAGACAGAAAAGAAACAGAAACAGAAAACGAAAAAAGATTTTAAAAGCTGCATGACATGTGCATTGTACAGTTTTATTTTATATCACTTACTGAGCCTTAGACTCATTAAGTAAGTCTTGCGATGTAGGTACACGTAAGAGAACATGTTAAGAAGCACTTGGTGAAGGATTTGCACACATGGATCTTGTGGCTGGCTAGCCTAAAGTTATTTAAAAGAAAATAATTGTAAAAGGTTTTATAAAGATAATGTAAAAGGTTTATTTATTGTATTCTTCAAATAATTGATTTTATTTATAAAAGCTTTCCACTGCGATTTGTAAAAAAAGTTTAATAAAAGAATTGTCTTCTGCTGTTTTACAAAAGAAAAAAGAAAGTTTTAAATTTCATGCGTTTTCAAAGATAATAAAAATTGGATCGTTAAGTCAAGTATGTCATTCTGTGTGTTATTTTATCTTTTAATAGAATATTGAAGACAATATCTATTTTAAGTTTACAAGTATTTGAAGTGTGCTGAAATTGTTTTATATTGACTTGTTTCTCATATGTTTTATTTTTTTCTATTTTTTATTAGTTTATTTTTTGCTTTAACAGTGTCTATGATAATTGTTTTGTTGGTTGGTCTTAGGGTGAGCATGCTAATGTTTTATTTACTAGCCTGAACCTGTGTGGATGGAAATATTGTTTTGACAAATTCTATATATTGCAAATTTAGTTGAAATTAATTGATATTTTAGATTTATCTTGACTCTGAATCATTTGAGCACGTAAGCTTTTACCATTCAACTATGTATGATATGAAATTAATATACACATGATGCATGAAAAGTAATAAAAAATGGTTAAGTTATAATGTGATGTTTGTTTGAATTTTACTTTGTCAGTATTAAATCGTTTCATATTGAGAATTTGTTGACTTGCATGAATCATGAGATTTATATTTATTCTTGGTTGTTTGTAGAAGAAAAGAAGAATTTTTTTTAAAACAATCAAATAAATAAATTGAGTGAGCTATTTGTAACTTTGCATTCCTTTCTCCACTTTCAATTTTGAGTGAGCTATTTGGATTTTCAATGAGTGAAAAACTTTTGAATAAAGAAAGGACATTGAGAGGAACTTTGTCTCTAGCTATATATTTTTTCAAATATGTAAAATATAATTATTACAATTTCCTACTTCATTTTCAATTTTAAGTGAACATTCCGAATACTCATGTAATATCCAAAAAATTTCTAAGTTCAACGTAAAATATTCTTTATGCAATGTGTTTGGGTAATTATAATGTGGTTAGAATCAGAGATAAATAAATTGAATGTGTTGAAATTGTGATATATGATGTAAATGTGGGAGTTTTGTGTTATGGCTTAAGGAGAAGTGAAGATTCAAATGGTTATGAGATATTTGGTAGGGATAGTGGTCGACTAACTTGGAACTGGTCGACAAGTTTTGTACAAATTAGATTTTAGGTGGCTCTTGGGTTGTAAAGTGGTCGACCAGTATAGCAGTGGTCGACCAAAATATTGACAGACTAGAAATATGGGGCTTTTGGGTAGAATAGTAGTTCACCAGTGTGAAAGTGGTCAACCAGTTTTATGAAGAAAATGATTTTTGCAAAGAAAAGTGGTCGACCAATTTGGAAGTGGTCGACCAAAATGTGAAAGGTCACTGACTTAAAGTTGAAATGTCACGATTTTACTTGAGAATATGAATTGTGACTCAACACTTCTTTGCTAAAGAAGTGCTACTTCATGCTTGATGGCTGAAGGTGGTGTATTTAGCACTCTTTTGTTAGGAAAAGAGAAGGAAAAACCTAGTGAAAAGGAGATTAAAACTATGGAGTGGGAGTGGGAGTGGGAGTGGGAGTGGGAGTGGGAGTGGGAGAGAGAGAGAGATAAGAGAAAGGTGAGAGGAAAAGAATAGAGAACCGTGAAGGCTAAGGGAAAGAAGAGGAGAGAAGACTTTAACCTGGAAGAAATTGGAGAAAAAGAAACCCTAGGAGACTTGTTCTTTCTTCTCAACTTCTTCAAGGAATTCAAGGTAAGAAATTATGTTTGTGTTTTCCTTTTTTTGGGCTACATCATAAGAGATAGGTTTGTTTTAATTCACTAGATAATATGCTGGTTGATGTTGTGTTTGATAGCTATTAAGATGAAATTGCTCATATGGTTGCTTGAGAATTTGATGGTTGTGCTAGATAGAGATACGTTTATTGATCATGTTGTTGTTTAAAGACATGTTGTTGGATGTTTATGCTTAATAGATGTTGAGTTCAAATGATTGTATTGTGGGTTGAGGATTTTATATCTTAATGATATGCTCGATAATATGAGAAATTGTATGCATTCATGTACATTCATGCATCATGATTTTCAAGTAAAGAAAGATAAAGAAGATTAAGAACCTAATGATATGTAGAGCCTTTGGACAGATTGTCCCCCCAATGAGTTAGAGGCTTGGGGGACAAGTCCCCATTGAGAGGTTTCGGATACCTAACTCATTGATAGAGGCTTGGCGGACGTGGTCCCCATTGTTAGAGGTATTGGCAGGTTTTCCCCTAATGATTGAGGCTATGAGTTGAGTTCTAATGATAAACACAAAAGGGAAAAGGAAAGAAAGGAAACTAAATGGAATTGTTTTATGTAAAGTGCATTTCATGATTCATAATGTATCTCATTTTTTACTAAGCATTATGTTTATAGTTTAAGTCTTGTGATATAGGTAAGCATGGTAACAAGAATAGGAGCAGCTAATGGAGGATTTACACGTTGTGGATCTTATGGCTAGCTAGGCTAAACGGGAAAAGAAAATGTAAATGGTTTTTAATTTGTGAAATGTATGCTTCAAGGATTTAAAGAAAGAAATTTGATTCATGGAATTTATTACATTTTTCTCAAATGCTTTCATTTCGAAAAGTCTTCTACTGCGCCATGTTTTATGAAATAGAAAAGTGTTCCAAATCCGTACGTTTTGAGTGTATGAAAAATGTGTTGCTACAGTTATGATATCAGAGCACTCGGGTTTTAAAATTAGTTCTGTAGACTGCCTGCCAGCACAAGTCTCAACGTAGAAATACTCCATTAACTGTAAGTATGTTTCTTGTGTTAATTGATTGTTATGTTTATTGAATTTTGGTTGCATAGGCACAATATTGGCGAGGGAAACCAGACCAAATAGAGATCCAAGAGATGAGATAATTAATAGATTGATGAAAGTGTTGGAACATTCAAATTCAATATATGGAAAAGAATAGGAATTGGAAGAACAAAGAAATCCACAACTTTTCGTTCAAAAGGACTTAGGGTGTGAAAGATTTTGACACTTAAAGCCACCACATTTTAAAGGAAATATATCTGATCCAACAAGTGTAGAAGAATGGGTTCGAGTAGTAGAGAGTTTGTTTGAGTATGCTAAGATTGAGGAGAAAGAGAAAGTTTCATGTGTTGTGTTTATGTTTACAAGAAATGCTAGATTTTGGTGGGACTTCATGAAAAAAAAATATATGATGTGCAGAGTATGTTGTAGGAGAAATTCAAGAAAATTTTCTATAAAAAATATTTTGATCGTACCACTAAGACAAGAAAGATGATAGAGTTTGCTCAACTACGTCAAACCGAAACAGTAATAGAGTACAGATGTAACGCCCCGATTTTTCTTAAGTTTAAAATCGCGTGAAATTTAAAACTTTTCTTTTATAAATATAGCGGAAGACTTTTCAACAAAACATTTAAAATTACAATAAATAAACATTTGCAAATCTCCCGAACCCACACATGCCTATTTACATTTATTATGCATGTCATGCAATATGTCAACAATTTCATAAGTTCTAATCATGATGCATGAATGTTATGTAATATACAGTTCACAATAGAATATGGAAACATAACAACACAATAGTAGCGTACAATTCATATTTCAAAGGAAGGAAATTTACTTAATCAAAGAACATTATTAACAAAACTGTGAGATACTTAAAAGGGGAATAATTGTGAAGTCAAGGAACCTTTTTCAATGTCATAGAGGGAATAGTCAAGGGATCCATTTAGTGAAGAGAAATTATTAAAATATCTGCGTAATGAAATGACTAACTATCGGCAGAGATTACGACACAGAAGCAATGTATTCCAACACAACAACAACGCTTATGGGAACTAATAGCACCCCTTTTTAATCCTCTTGGGTCAAACAAGGTGTAATCGTCTATTCTCTTTAATCCCTAGGGAAAAATCAACAAGGTCCATAAAACATTTTCCTCACTCTTCAATTAGACTATAGATTGGCTAATAACAATGCGTAACCAGTGACAATAACTAGAAGTAATTTCAACCCAAGGCAACAGCTTAGAATCACATGTCAATACTTAAATCAATTCCTTCTTGACTACCTTACGGATAATAAGAAAAATCACAAAAGTAAATACTCCTTCAAAGTAAATAAACAGGGAAACAAACTACCTAATGACCAACAAAGTACATTCCACAGAAACCAACCCAGGTAGTGTTGAACAAAATTAAAGACTGCACACTTCTCAACTCACCGAAATATTAGTATCAACTACCCATTTCAAACCTCACAAGCAATAATCCCCTTATTTCTTTTCTCCATTTATCGTGATAATTTTAGATTCTATCAACAACAGCTTAATAACAATTATCACCAGGAAAATCAAGTAACAATCCAAACTTTGCAGCAATAATCCAAAATAGAAGAAATTGTAAGAACCAAAACCCATACGTAGTCCAACAACAAAGGCAGTAACAACTAGAACAATTCATTTCACATCCTCACAGATGGCAACCTTCCCATTTCTTCCATCCAACTATTATTGAAAATTTTTATTTCTCTTAACAACAGTACAATCAAAATTTTCAGTAAGAATTCGAGATAGTAATCCAACATTTTCAACAATAACCAAAGCAGAAATCAAGACAAACAAAATCCGTGATGTAGGGCCTCCCTTGGCCAACTACATCCAAATTCTTACCTTTAGCAGAATGTCACTCCATAGTAGCACACTTCACAGCTGCAACAACACACCCAGGAGATTTTCCAAAAAAAAAAAAGAAAACAGAAGCTCGCTTCTATTTTTTCTACAGCTCACAGAATACTCCCCACACATAGAAAGAACATAACACTCTTACCTTTCCTCTTATTCCTCTTTGTCGCAGCTCACACCAGGGCAGAAATCAGAATTGCCCACTCAGCCATTCCATCAATTTAAAGGCAGGAGAATACCCACGTGAAAGCTGGAGATTGATGGACAGTTGCCCATCCCAATGGAGGAGGTCCAACACAAGATGGACACGTGGAAAACTCCCAATCTTCTCGGGGGAAGGATTTTTGTTGGGAGGAAGAGAGAAATTTCAAGGAGGAGAGAAGAAATTGACTAACAGAAAATGGGTTTCTCACTTTATGTTGGTTTTTCGGTCGAGGGAATTGTCTGAAACATTGACCGCAAACGATCAAAATGTCAAAAATACGAGTAGAGGCGTATTTCGGTCGAGAACCTCGACCAAAACATGCGACCGCACATCGACTATAAAATCTATGAATTTGACAGATTCAAAACCATCACGTCCGCAACTCAACTACGTCGTCGACCGCAGTGCGACCAAAAACCACCTAGCCCAAAATGCTGCCGTTGTTTCTCCTTGCATTATTTTATTCTTTAAAATTTTAATCCAATTTAATTCTTTCTTTATTTAATCCATCACTAATTAATTTATTCAAAATAAATCCTCAACCAATTTCCCACTTCACCACTTCTAATAATTTCCTTCCATTAAATCCTCAATAATTATCCATATAATTATACCCCAACTTTTATTTTTTCCAAACTTATTTTTGGTGTAGTACATCCCATAAAAATTTCTCCAAATAATCCTATTATACCCCAAATAATTTTTTAATTATCCTTACTAAATTTTATTATGGAAAATTGGGGTATTATTACATACGTCAGTTTGAATCATTGTCATGTTTTGCTTCCCACTTAGTAAGTACTAATGAATATAAAGTGCACTAATTCATTCAATGACTCAAGTTGAAAATTTATAAGGGTGTGAGGATTTTCAGTACACATGGAATATTATATGTTGATATTGTACCAAAAGCCTTCGAAGTAGAAGAAGTAGAATTTTAGGTTATGAAGTTAGAGTGTTTAATAGAAAAGTGGTGAAGGAAGTTCAATCACATCAGTTGAGGGAGGAACAACCAGAGATAAGGGGATCTAAAAGATCTTTCATTAGATAAGAGTCACAAGAGAATGAGAAACGTAATCAAGGATAAACTTCTTTTTAGAAAAAAAATGTTGAAGCTTCACGAGCTAAACATTGCTCTAGGTGTTAGAGAAATCATTTTGGTAAATGCTTGGCTGGTTCAAGGAAATGTTATAAATTTAATGAGAGTGGCCATTTTGTCAAGGATTTTCCACTTAAGGAACAAAAAATAGTTGCACCAAGAGTCTTTTCTATTTTGGAAAATACGAATGAGGACTGAATCAAGGGAATGTAACAAGAAGTTTAAGACTAGACTAGTTATGTAGATAAGTTAAAAGTGATGTGTAATATGTAATGTCAATGTTTTGTTTGTAATGACAGTGAAGATATAATATGAGAAATGTTTGTTTAAATTCTCTTGTTGTTTATGATTATTTATAAATAGTAAGATTGTATGCTATACATTTTACGTAAATTTTGAGAACAAAATTTTATTAAGGAAAGGGGAATGTAATATCCAGAAAATTTAAATGTTGAATGTAAAGAATGGTTTATACAATGTGTTTTGGTAATTAGAATTTGGTTAGAATTAGAGATAAATGAATTGAATGTGTTGAAATTGTGATATATGATGTAAATGTTGGAGTTTCGTGTTATGACTTAAGGAGAAGTGAGGATTCAAATGGTTATGGGATATTTGATAGGGACAGTGGTCAACTAGTTAGAAACTGGTCGATCAGTTTTGTAGAGAATAGATTTTAGGTGGCTCTCGAGTTGTAAAGTGGTTGACTAGTATAGTAGTGGCGACCAAAATATTGACAGATTAGAAGTTACCAAAATTTGAAGATACCAAAACTTGAAGAAAATTCAAAGGAAAATGCAGTTTTAAAGAGAATATCTCACAAATATTCTGGTATTTTTGAAAAGTTTCTATCATTTCCTAATCTATTAAAGGAGCATACTTATAGAGTTTAGTGTGATTTGAATTGTAGTTGGGTTAGATCGGGTCGAGCCTGTAACATCCCATAACTTTTTATCGTATAAAAATTTTCTTTCCGTTAAAACACTCATGAGGAAAAACCAGAGTAACAAATAGAGGATGTCTTAATCATATAAAATATTACAAATTAGTAGTTTAAAAGCCATTTAAACAAACATTGCTAAAACGTTAACTTAAATTAGTTTAAGACCAATAAACACTTGAAAGTATTTTGAAACTCTTAAAACATTTAAATACATTGGTTCCATTTCTGTAACGACCCGATTTTTATTTACTTTAAAATCGCGTGAAATTTAAAACTTTTTCTTTTATAAAATCATAGTGAAATTTTTCTTATGAAAACCGATCGTTAAAAAACTCTTTACTTAAAACATTTTGCAGAAGAAGTAATAAGAATTCTTTTATAAAACACAGCGGAATTAAAACAAAACATTAAAGAATATTAAATAATTTACAAACTATTTTACAAACCATTTCCTTTTAAAACTCTTTAGCCCAGCCAGCCACAAGATCCACCCGTGCAAATCCTTCATCAACTGTCTTTGACTTGTTCACCTGTTTCTCGTACGATACCCACATCACAAGACCTAAACTAATGAACCTATTGCTTAGTAAGTGATATAAGAAAATAAAACGCAGATATGATGCATGATCATGCGATGCATTACAGAGGAGAACCGTATCTCATCTGTTAGTCGGGACGATGGATAAGTCAATTGCTCTCGTGGCTTAACCTATGGTTCCGACGAGGAACCACGCCAATCGGGGTGTCACCACGAGCCATACCTAGTCGTTTTGTTGAAGACGTTAGGGGTTTCAGAACGGGGTAAAGGTGAACCCTAGCTTCCACGTAGGTAACTCTAAACCTACCACTCCCTACGTGAAAGGAATACTACAGTATGGAAGGGTCGCTGATCACCCGAACCCCCACACGCCTATTTACATATATTAGGTATGTCATGCAATATGCCTATGAATACCTACAGTCCTATATGATTGTACAAATGTCTAATAAACATATCATTAAAAGAACACACAGCAGGCAAATTCTAATTCTTGTGATGTAGGGTTCAAAGACCAAAACTTAGTAAGTATCAACTTACCTGGCGTCCACAATGCGATAATGTCATTCGCCTTAGTACCTTCAAAACCCCTTCAAAACCATTAAATATACCATCATCAAAATCACATATTATCAACCTTACTTCTACAACTCACTTTCTTAACAAATTCTAATATCTTAGCAAGTGCAATTGGATAGCAACAACTCACAATAGTTGCTCATTCCATCAATGTGACCTGATGGAAGATAATTTACTTTACAAAATCGAATCAACAAAATAGAGAACCATTTGATTCCTACCTTAACATGGAATTAAGTTAACTTCATATACTTAATCATTAATCTAATCAATAAGACTCTCAACCACTCGATACCATTATCCTTTATTCATCTGTAACAAAGTATCATAATCAAATACTCTAATTCCCTTAACCATTTTACCACTCACAACCCAATAACCAACAATGAAGCATCATTCAACAACAGAGAGCAGTAATCATTTAACAACAACCATCAAGAGAGAGTAACATTTCCGATAAAACTAATCCTAAAATCAACATGGCATATAACTCTCTACAGAGAGCATACATTCACTCACCTATTCCCAAAGACAATTCATATAACAGTTATCTCAAAGACAGTTCATACAATAGTTAAGGTGACTCTGTACATCCACAATTAACAGCAAAACCTCCATTCACTAAGCAACCAATCATCCTTGAACAACATAAGTCACATACAGTGGTAGAACACCCTTCACGACAATCGGTAATCACACTCCAGCATCATATTCTTCAATTTATTTATCGGCTGAAGTAACAATAAAATGGCAGACCCATCATAAAAAATAGAATCCAACACATCCAACATTGCATAGCATCAAACCAAAGATTAACAAACATAGATAAATCTTCCAACCACATAGATTATTTGTCCATTCTATTGATCACTAACAAAGTAGTACATAGAAAACAAAGGACACCCATTACTGACAGAGAGCAGACATCCAAAATCAACAAACAGAGAAGAAGCTTACCAGAAGCCCAAGGCCAGGGTTCTCCAAAGATGACAAACAACTCCCATTCTTCCACTTCCTTCTATCATTTCACTGAAGTCATACAAAACACAGCCACTGAACTCATACAGAACAAAGCAAACCCGAGAGGAAGACAGAACACAAACACTTCATTGCCAATTCTCTTCATGTAGCAGCTCGCTCCTTCTCTCACACTCTGTAACATTCCAGAAAACATTCCCCCCCCCCCCATTCGTTGATGCCATTCACTTATAGCCGAGGAGGAGGCCACGTGAAAGCTGAGGAAAATTGGATTTTTTCCCATTTCAATGGGGGAGGTCCAATACCCAGACTCCACGTCGAACCTTTGTTATCACCTCGGGGGAAGCTGCTGAAGAATACCTGCCAGATAAGGGTCTGCAATTGACTGGTTTAGAGCAAAACGAAGACCAAGCCCATCGCGAACCAACCCACTCCAGCCCTGCCTGATTCGTCCCTTCACACAATCGGCCAACTTCATCCTGCGATTCAAATGATACGAATCACGGCCAATTCAGGCGGCCGGAACGTCCCATTTAGAATGCCATAGAAGAGAATCGAAGTGTAAATTACCGACTTACATGGCCGAAAAATTCGTGGCGTCACCGGAGGTTGCATTCTCGAGCCCTAACCGCTGCAATCAACCATCCACCGAAGCCGCGACCAACCGACCACCGCAGAGGAGTACCCGGACACGTCGCCGTCCGACGCCATCGCCGTCTTCTTCGTCGTCTCCGTTCGCCGAGCACGCGTCGCCTGTCTCCTCTTCTCCCTCTCTCTGTTCTTCTCTCGCTCTCTCTCTCTCTCTCTCTCTCTCTAATGGCCGAAGGCCACTCCATTTAAAATTCCAAACCGGATTGGTTCCTTCCACTTTATTTCTTCCTTAAAATTTACTTCTTCCTTCATCTTTTAATTTCAAATTTTCTTTTATTAAAATCTATTTCTTATTTTATTCTATCTCAAATTAATCAATCTCCATTTGAACAATTTAATATGACGCATATCCTTTTATGCGTCAAATATACGTATCGTACCTTAGTCGACCTAACTTCCAACTCCTGACTTACTCCAAATATCGATTAACAAATATAATGGATCCAAATTAAATTTTCTCATTCCATTTCCTTAATTAATTTCCCCCCGGCCAACCGGACAATACTCAATCAACTACGATTTTTATAAGCTTTATTCCATTAATCAGAATTCTAATCCAACAACCACCTTATCAAACAATTCAATTCAATAGCTTATTCTTCATTATAACCCAATCGGATACACAACTAATATTTCTAAAATATGCTCATTGATATGCACTGACCAATTTCCATACAACTAGTATAGTACAGAACCAGGACATAACCGTCAATATTGCCAGAATTACTCTAATACATGCTGTAATAGACTCGTCCTCATTTTCACTCTTCCATCACATAACCAACACAGTTTATCCAATTGCTAAAAGTGTTGTGTAACCAACAGAAATCACATCTCATCATACATATTGAACAAACCCTTAAAGTAGTAGTATCTTATTGCTAAGCAGTAACCAACTGAAGAAACCAACTCATCAACAATAACAGAAACTATTTCATACAATAAACTCCTTAAGAAAACATGAGTGAAGTCTGCTTACCTGCATCCAAGAATCGGAAACCAAAGAGAACTCATCTTCTCTCTTTAGCACCTCACAGTTCTTATCTCTAAAAAAGAGAACTTAACAGCCACACTAATGGTCTCTGTTTCTCTTTTGTAAAACTCTCACTCAACCTTCTCTATCTCCAAAACCTTAGCCAACCATTCACACACCTTCTCTTCCTCACAAAATCACAGAATCTCCTCCCTTAGACCCTCACGGTTTCTCTCAAAATTTCAGCAGATTTTCCCCAGGGTTTTCATCACTATCATTTTCTCGTTCCCTTCCCTCTCTATATATATAGGCCACAACCTCAACCCTTCATCGTGCAGATGAAGATGGAAGGCCAAAGGGATGGATGTTCCATCGCATAGACGTGTCCAACATTAACCTAGAAGTTTCCAGACGATGGCATTTGTATTTCCAGGTGACTTTCTGTATCGCCAGTCGATTGTTTCTCCTTCAAACGATCGACAACCAATCCAAGTCGATCAACCACTAAATTCCAAATCACCGATCGATGAGGCAGACGATCGACACTATTGACAACTGACTGCCACGAACGTCTATGGTTTATTTCTTCAAATTATGTATATATATATATGTTATTCCATAATGTGATATTTATACATACATATACATTGTAACCACAATCTGAGGTCTTAATTGTAATTGTAATATCTTCCATGCAACTTATACTAAGGTAAGTGGTCCTCCATGTATTTTGTTTGAAAAGGCCTACATGATGGGAATTAGGGTTTGTTTTTTTGCTTGATTGTTTGAATTGCATGTTTATTAGGTTTAGGTTCAGTTCCTTAGTTAGGATGGATCACGTTTTGAGGATATGATGATGAACACGTTAGATAAAATTGCATGTGCAGAACAACGTGAAGACTTAGAATCCTAAAGCCTACTAAAGTGAATAAACCTAAATAGGTGGTTAGAGATGTGAGTTCTTGAGTTGGTCGCCTAGGTGTGTGCCACAGGATGGTTACCTTGTGCATAAACCGCTTTACCTTGTCAAGTTGACATCTCTAACACTTAGATGGGTAACTAAAACTAAATGAAAATGGATCAGTAAACAGAATTAAACAGAAAACATAAATAGTTGTTTATGTGGTCCGGTTGGGTACGCCTAGCACAGAAACAGAATAAATAACAGTAAAAGATAGGAATAGTAATAGATAAGTAAAACAGAAAACTGTATTACAAAAGTTGTATGTGTATTTTATGTTTTATATTTATACCGCTTGCTGAGCTTTAAGCTTATAGTTAGGTCTTGCGATGTAGGTAAGGAGCCAATGATGGGATAAAACTTATAAAAATCGTAGCTGATGGAGTATTGCCGGGTTGAGCGTTTGTGCTGTTGGCTGATTGACCTTAGGGTTATGGCTCACGGAAATGGAACAAATATATTTAAATGTTTTAAGAGTTTCAAAATACTTTCAAGTGTTTATTGGTCTTAAATTGTTTTAAGTTAATGTTTTAGCAATGTTTGTTTAAATGACTTTTAAACTATTAGTTTGTAATAGTTTATATGATTAAGACTTCCACTGTTTATTACTCTGGTTTTCCCTCTTGACTTTTTTAAAGGAAAGAAAATTTTTATATGGTAAAAAGTTACGGGATGTTACACCTAGAGTATGACACATCCTCATTACCATATATTTTTATTCCTCGATATATCTTGACTTTTAGTCCTTGAACGAACTAGTACACTTTAAGATCATTGGTAGCCATCAAGTGAGTTGCAAAGCGAGATAGTACCTCGAACTTCCTTATGTACTCAGCAATTGAGGTAGTTTGGCAGAGACTCATAAACTCGACCAACTCCTGAGTCCTGACCATTCGGTTGAAGTACTTATGAAAGAAAATGTACTTAAATTGTGTCCAATTCATTTCTCTTATATCTTGAGTTGACTTAATAGTGTCCCACCAAAACCGTGTATCTTGAACCAAAAGGTAGGCGGCACATGGAACCTTTTCAGCTTTGTCAATTCTTGCATACTCGAACATGTCCTCAAGGGATCTAACCTATTCTTTAGCAAGGGATACCTTCCCATCAATGCTTGGTGGCTTTAATCGTCTAAAATTTTTTCATCCGGCTTTTTCTCGTGCCACCCATGGGCCAAGATTTCAATTCTCCTCCCTTTCCATAAGACGTTCAAGCTACTTATTGTGTCTCCCTGCAGTGTCTGATTCTCCTCAAGTCCTTGACCAACAAGTCCATTAATTCCTTGTTCAGTAGGTCCATCATTATTTTCCTAACAAGCAAGTTAATCCCTTTCAACATTATTAGTAGGTCCAATATCTTCTGTACTTACTGGTACACCATTGCCACCAACATTATTGATAGGTTTGTTATTCTCTAGATTAACCGATACTTTATTTCTTCGACCAGTGGGGTTACCCCTTCCAACATTATTGTTACGGGCGCACCCTCTTCTTCCCCTCACCATTTTATTTGCCTGGAATTTAGTTCTCAAAATTAAAACTCTATTATTCATAAAACACTATACTTGATACTTACAGTTGATGAAGCATCCCCGCGTTTAGTTTTGTACTGTTGGTAGTCTACAGAAATGGTTTTGACTTGGTTATGCTCTGATACCATTTGTAACATTGTAACCATAATTTGAGGTCTTAATTGTAATTGTAATCTCTTCCATGCAACTTCATTTTCTCCAAATCAGTATGCACTAAATCCATATATATATATATGAACATATGTATCATGTAAACTATCTTTAAACTTATACTATATGTTCCATTATTCTTCCTTCACTTTTATCCAAGTCAATTTCCAATAATTCTTAAGAACCTTATTATTCTCAACCTTTCAATAACCAATTATATCTAAATATATTTTCTCTTATCAATACCTTGAATAAAAGCTTCTATCTCTCACCTCAAATTTCACTGACTATCAATCACAAATCTAGTTCATATCGTCCTATCGAACTCCAAATATCATCAAATAATTCTCCCATAACCTTAATCTTTTTCCCAAACTAAGTATGAACATAATTTGGGTATCATAGTTCACTTTATCCAAATATTATTTCACTTGACTAATATCTTAACTTATCCAAATTAATTCCAAAAAATCTTAAATCATCCTCCTAAGCTTAATATGAACATAATTTGGGGTATCATAATTCACTTCTTCCAAATATGTTTCTTTTGGTCAATACCTTAATCGTCCATTTTAGCTCCAAAAACCCCAGAATTATCACTTAAGTCGTATGCTTAGCATAACAAAATTTTGGGATATTAACGGGCCCATATCCAATATTAAGATTTTCAATTTACTTTATATATTGATGATTGAGTCGCAAAACTCTTTGTACTTTGATTTTTCATTGGTGAATTTCTCCTATGCCTGTGACTTTTCTCTAAAAGATTTTTTCACATAAATCTCAGTGTCTCTGTTTTCTGTGTTTTTCTTTTTATGGTTTTATGTTCGATTCTCAACAATTGGTATCAAAACAAGGTTAAGAGGTTTTTGTGCTTTGATCGAATAATTTTAGAGGTTCACAATTTTGTGGAAAGTTGCAATTTCAAAAAATGAAATTTAAAGAAAAGGAAATAGGAAATACTTCTGTTTACGTCATTGTCTTCTTCAACGGAGGAAGAAGACAACCTTTCCTTGCTACCAACCATCACAAATGAAAAAAGTTCAGCACTGTAGGTGGAGTTGTGAAGTTCAGTAGGGCTGCTCTAGTTCTATTAAAGGAACACAGAAGGTTTGCAAATTTGTATGTGATATAGGGTTCTACAGTAACGAGAAATCAGGCTGCAAAGTTTGTGAATTTACCTTCTTTAGAGAAGACTTAGAAGAAGTCAAGATCTCAGGTGAAATTCAAGTTGAGATATGAATCTACACCAGAGCTGATATTTCAGCTTATTACAGATGTTTAGGGTGGTACAGTCACAACATCGTTAGCAATTATAGTTTCAATTTAGAGTGGTATCGTCAAAGGCAGATCTAAGAGGAAGGTCAAAAGCTGCATGACGATATAGTAAAACTAGTTAAGTGGATTATGCATTGAGTGTGTGATGCACCAACGAAAGGGAAAAGAAATAACCTGTAACTATTAGAAGAAATTGATGAATAATTGTTGTACTGATCGATTTTCTTTAGAAGGACTGAATAACCAAAGTAGAAGTGATGCGGCTAATTAGTGCACAACGAAAATTGACTAGGAATAAGCTAAATTGACCATCTAGAAATTTGTAGCAGCATGGGGCGGTCGATCATCAATGTGGAAAATAAAACTGAGACAAACATTTTCTTAAGCGGTCGATCGGCTTAAGTGAAGGTGATCGACCGGTCTTTCAATTTTTCCTTAAATTGCTGCAAAACTCAATATAGAAACTTCAATTTGGGAAAACCATATCTCCCTCAATTTAAAAGCTTTCTTTATGAAATTTTGAACACAAACTCTTGGATGAAGGAAGAAAGAATCCCTTCAAGAATAATAGGAATAACCTCCATGGATTAGGAAATATGCTTGAGAGAACTTGAGTGGCTGGAAATAGCAAGTATGCCCACAACCGTATGATGACTTTGTGAACGAGAACATTCTTGATGGTTGGACACCTCTTCACACAACCTTGTTACAAGGAGTAAGAATGTGGATACCAAAAAGAGAACTTACTCAACTCCAAGTAAGCCCAATCTTGTGATGCAACACACACAAGGAGACTTTGGATGCAACTCACCAAAGTGTTGAAAAAGGAATCACTCCTATTTCAAAAGAAATCAAAAGCTTTTATCAATCAAACTTCAATGTCATAAGCACACATACTAGGTTACTTTATATAACAAATTGCAAAGCATAGAATAGGAAACAACATAATAAGAAACAAGCTAGGTATTCGGTCCCTATATGGTCGGTTACTATACTAGTAATTAGGTAACTTTCTAAAGTGACTATAAATCATTCCTTGCTGGCTTGGGTTCCACAATTTGGTGGCTTTTTGGCAGCTTCTTCCTCCTCAAGTTTGGCCACTTGGATGGTTGCCAAATCTAGGTAAGAATCGGCTATCATTGGTCCACTTGCATGGGCGATTATGGAAGGTTTCCATATCTTTATTTTCTTTGCTCTTCCTTGCCCTTAAAGCTTGTCCTCTTGGCTTCTTTCCATAGTAATAAGTGTGTGGGCTTCCCTTGGTCATCATGGGTGGGAGGCTCCTCCATTTGGGCCATAATTGAGCTTCCTTCCAAATAGTTAGAAAGGTAGGTGTTAATGAGTCACTGGGCCCTTGTTCTTGTAATTAGACCTTATAGTTCATCATTCTCTCTTGGTTTTTGAGGATTTTACATCAAATCTTCTTCAAGTTCAGAATCTTTAGGGGTCTCCTCATCATCAACATATGAAAACAGGTATTGTACATTAAAAGTGGTTGAGACTCCATATTCTCCTTGAAACTCTATTTTGTAAGTGTAGATGTTGATTTTTTCCAAGACCTTGAATAGGCCATTGGCTCTCGGCATGAGTTTGTACTTTCTTTATTGGGGAAATCTATCTTTGCGCAAATAAAGCCAAACTAAGTTGCCTTCATTGAATATCACTTCTTTCCTTCTACGGTTGGCCACCCTTGCATAAGTCATTATTTTTTTTTTCTATAGTTTTCTTTGCTTTTTCATGTATTTCTCTTATAATGTCAACCTTCTTTGCTCCATCAAAATTATCAAGTTCTTTGTCTGTTAAGGCCACATGATCCATAGGAGTGTAAGGATTGAATCCATATACTATCTCAAAGGGTGTTCTTTGAGTACTTCGGTGCACACTTCTATTATATGTGAATTCAATGAATGGTAGGTGCAAGTCCCAATCCGTCAATCTCCCATTTAGCATGCTTCCCAAAAGTGCTCCCAACGTTCGATTTACCACCTTGGTTTTTTTATGGGTTTGGAGATAGAATGATGAACTATATAGTAGCTTGGTCTCCAATCTCTTCCAAAGGCTTCTCCAAAAATTGCTGAGACATTTGGTGTCACGGTTAGAAACAATGGAGCAAGGAATTCCATGCAATCGCACCACTTCTTTGAAAAACATGTCGGTCACATGAATAGCATCATCCGACTTAGAGCATGCAATAAAGTGAGTCATCTTGGAGAATCTATCAACAACGACCATGATGGAATCTTTTGATCTTGAAGTGTGAGGTAATCACAAGATGAAATCCATACTATCCTCAACGCAAGGATATGTTGGAATTAGAAAACGTAGATAGAGTCCTTGGGGTAGAAGTCTACTCTTAGCTTTCTTGCAAACAATGCATCGCTCTACAACCCGTTACACATCTTTGAGAAGGTGGGGCCCATAGTAGTTTTCATTCACCACTTAATGAGTCTTTTCTCCAAAGTGAGTAGCCAATCCCCCACTATGGGCCTCTTTGATTAAAGATTCTCGAAGGATACATCTTGGAATGAAAATCTTGCCAACTTTGAAGAAATACCCATTCATAAGATAAAATCCACTCTCGGGCCATTTTAGACACTTTTCATACCATTGCTCAAAGTCTATATCATCTGTGTAGGCACCCTTTATCCAATCAAAAACATATAGCTTAGCATCAAGTTTGGTGAGCAAGGAATTTCTATGAAGTATGGTGTCAGTTAATACCAAAGTGCTTTCCTTTCTTGTCACAAGCATGGTAGACTTCATCTTACTTTCCTTTAGTACTTCATAATCTTTGAAAATTTGCTCCGGTTGGAGTGGAGCTAGTTTGACCGTCTTCCCATTGAGCTTGAATGTAAAACAATTTGTTAAGCCATTGTGTGTAGTCTTTCTATCATATTGCCATGGTTTCCCCAAAAAGTAGATGACTAGCGCTCATAGGAACCACATCGCATAATACTTTGTCCATGAAACTTCCAATAGAAAACTCAATTGAAGCTTTCTTACTATCCTTGATGTCCTCTTTGTCGTTTATCCAACTTCACTTGTAAGGAGTCGGATTTATGGTTGTTTCTATTTTCAATTTACTCACTAGATCTATAGAAACCACATTAGAACAACTCACTCCATCAATAATTATCTTTGGCCATCATCAATGCTTGCTTTGGTAGTGAGTGTTCTTTGAATGACCATAAGGAGGGTACCCCCTTGAGCATAAAGAGTTTTAACTTGTGCTTCCTTCCCGTGTGTCTCTTGTGCTTCACTTTCACCCTCACTTTTAGCCTCATTGGTACCTTCTCTTAATACCATTACTTTCATCTTCAGATATTGGTAGGCATAGTGTCTGATTCCAAGGCGTTTGAAACACTTGATTTCTCTTATCTTTGGCTTTGGTGCTTATAGGTAGCTTTTTGTTGTCACTTGGCTAAGTAGTAGCATCTCTCATGTTCATACCTTTGTCATCAAGTTTAGGCGGTGGCTTGGAGAAGCTTTCATTTCTTTGAGGGAATCGATTAACCCTCTCATTTTCTTTAATTTTCTTTTGCATTTCAACCTTTAGAGCCAATTTGATCACATCCTCCATGGTGTTATGAGATTGTAACTCAATAATATCCACAATATTATAGTGAAGTCCTTGGATGAATCTTGCTATGGTTTGGTCTTTCGGCTCTTACAAATCACATCTTGTCTTTAAAGTTTCAAATTTGGCCACATACTCTTCTATTGTTGAGGAACCTTACTTGAGGCTTTATAACTGATAATAGAGCTCTTGCTTGTAATGACTTGGAACAAACATTTCACACATGAGTCATTTTAAAAGTTGCCAAGTCCGAATTTCTTCTCCCTCATGCCTCCTTTTTGAGCTAATGTTGTTCCACCATAAGCTTGTGTATCCTGTGAATTCAAGTGATGTTAGCATGATCTTTTTTCTCTCCGAAAAGTTGTCACACTCAAATATCCTTTCAATCTTTTCCATCCATTCAATATATTCATGACAATTGCTAGAATCGTTGAACGAGAGGATGGATACCTTAATAAGACCCGAGTCATCTCTTTGTGTTGGTCTCCTTCTATGATTTGGGAAGTCTCCATATTCGGTTTCCTCCTTTATGAACTCCTCATCACTATTTGAATGAAAAAAAAACTTTCCTTTGGCCTTGTGGAATGAAGACTCCCTCTTTGTTGATTTTGAGACATCATGTACAGTTGGAACATGGATTGTAGCTTATCAATTTGTCCTTGTATGCTTGACTCGACTTCTCGCGTTGATGGTTGCTCGGTGTTGGGAATAATATTCGAATTCACCTCATCTTTGTGTGCTGCCTTTGTTGCTCCTCGTGTCATCATGAAGATAAGAAAAATATAATTAGGAATCCTTTTAGCTCTGATACCAAAGGATGCTCCAGGGGAAGGGAAAAGAAATAACCTATAACTATTGGCAGAAGTTGATGAAAAACCACTGTAGTGATCGCTTGCCTTTGAAGTGATGCGGTTGATAAGTGCACGGCGGAGATCGACCAGGAATAAACTAAATTGATCATCCACAAATTTGAGGCAGCATGGGGTGGTTGATCGTCAACATGGAAAATAAAACAGAGGCAAGCATTTTCTTGCGCGGTCGATCGGCTTAAGTGAAGGTGATTGACCGGTTCTACAATTTTTCCTTAAATTGCAGCAAAGCTCAACGTAGAAACTTCAAATTGGGAAAACCATATCTCCCTTCATTTGGAAGCTTTCTTTATGAAATTGGGAACACGACCTCTTAGATAAATGAAGAAACAATCCCTTCAAGAATAATAGAAATAACCTCCATGGATTATGAAATATTCTAAGAGAATATGAGTGGTCAGAAATAGCAAGTATGCCCACTAGCAACTCCTGTATGGATGACTTTGTAAATAAGAACCTTCTTGATGGTTGGAGAGCTCTTCACACACCCTTCCTCCAAGGAGTAAGAACATGGATGTCAATAAGAGAACTTAATCAACTCCAAGTAAGCCCAATCTTGTGATGCAACACACACAAGGAGACTTTGGATGCAACTCACCAAAGTGTTGAAAAAAGAATCACTCCTATTTTGAAAGAAAGCAAAAACTTTTATTAATCAAACTTCAATGTCTTAAACACACATACTAGGTGGCTTAATATAGCCAATTACAAATCATAGAATAGGAACCAAAATAATAAGAAACAAGCTAGGTATTTGGTCCCCATATGGTCGGTTACTATACTAGTAATTAGGTAACTTTCTAAAGTGATCATTAAATCATTCCTTACTGGCTTGGGATCCATTATTTTGTTGCCTTTTGGTAGCTTTTCCTCCTCAAGTTTGGCCACTTGGATGGTTGCCAAATCTGTAATGTCCGGGGTATTTAAATTCGTGTAATTATTGAATTAAGCGAAATATGAGTTATTGAAATTTTATAAAGCATTGAAATTTATATATATATATATATATATATATATATATATATATATATATAGGAGCTGAACATTTAAAGAAATTGTAGAAAATTAGATGAAATTTAAAGGAGCGGGCGGTCGATCGCATCCTGGGCGATCAAACGGTGCGATCAGCTGGTGTTTCTAGGAGTCAATTTTGGCGGACATTCAATGCACAGGTGGTTGATCATCCTTCAGCTCAATCGATCAACTATCATTAATTTACGTCTGGAGGTGATATTAAATCGCTAAAAACACTGAACGCTCGACCCTTGGCATTCTAGTGTCGTCCAATGTCTCCCCTGACGTTTTGTCTTCAATGAATGACTGAAAATTCGTTTAGAATGTGTATAAATAGGACGTGTGGTGAAGTTTTTCCTTGGAAAAACTGGAGAACGAGGGAAACTTCACAAAGGGTATTCTGTTCGAGTATTGGAAGCGAAGGAATTGTGAGTGTTTGGTTGGACTGCTGGAAGAAAAGGGAAGCGCAATTTCTGTAAAATAGTTTAATGTTTTTATTCCGTGTAATGTATTCTGATGTTTTTTCAATTAAGTATATTTTAAATGAAATTTTAAAATGTTCAAAATTTTTCAAAAAATTCATAAACGAAAATGGGATGTTATAAAATCTAGGCAAGAATTGGCTATCCTTGGTCCACTTGCATGGTAGATTATGGAAGATTTCCATATCTCTATTTCCTTTGCTCTCCCTTGCCCTTCAAGCTTATCTTCTTGGACTTCTTTCCATAACAATAAGTGTGTGGGCTTCCCTTGGTCTTCATGGCTTGGAGGCTCGTCCATTTCTGCCATAATTGAGCCACCTTCTAAATAGTTAGAAAGATATGTGTTAATGAGTCTTTGGGCCCTTGCTCTTGTGATTAGACCTTGTAGTCCACTAGTGTGTTTGAGGGAAGAGATTTCAGTGGAAAGTATTCAACATATTCACATATAGTTCATTGCGATAACTTAGATAACTTGGTGATACCATGGAGGGGGAGATGTGATTCCTTTTTGAGTTTGTCTATCATGCTTAAGCAGTTCTTAAACTTGATCGGTATCGGATGCTAAGTTAGCCCTATAGGTGCTTTTGTGAAAGAGGAGGTTATTTTTTGCATATTTATACCATACATTAGAATTTCTTTGATGACACGGAATAGAATGCAATGGGCGGCAAGTGTGATAGTTGGCTTGGGAAAAGGTTGCTAAAGTTACAATATTTTTATTCTACCAAAGAATTTCCTCTTGTTTAACAAAAAGGGAACACACACTAACAAGTAATGAGAGTTTAAGAACAATCGTACTAACGAAATTTGCCAATAGAAATTGGCTAGAAGATTGCATGAAAAGACAAAGCTAGAGTAATACTCACAAGACTCAAACTTTTGTGTTTCACAATCAGTAGGATTCAAATCAATCCAAGAGAATGCAATAATAGCCATGGCTAAAAGAGGGGTTTTAATTCATCAAAAACTAAACTTTCATAAAGTCTTGATGGGGTATAAATATCCCAAAATAAAAGAAAAGCAAATAAACTAAGACAGGGTTCATTTTATGCAAGTCCTTAACCATATCCTATAATCTATCTAGAAATTTAAAATTACTTAAATTTAAAAAGGTCTAAGAAAACTTAAAATAATTTAAAAACTAACTAACTAAATATTTAATCAAATTTGTATTTCACTCAAATATTTAAATGAATTCAAATTCATTGTATTATGGTTCAAATCCAAAGTTTTCCTCCTTGGTGGATTCCTCTTCAAATTTTCAAGTAAGCACATATTTTGGTATCTCTTGATCCACTTCATTAGGTGTGCTTTACAACTCATCTTGTATCTTTGAATCTAAAAAGTAACAAATTGAGTAATAATTTGAAAGCCTCTTTGATTGAGATGTTGTCATAACTCCTTGCGGCACATTAAATTCCGAGTAAGAAAGAATGAGCTTCCTTGGGAGAAACGTAGCTCTTTGTTCAGGGACCTTTTGGCATAGCAAAAAAACTCTAAATTTAACCAAACACTTCATTCTAGAAAGCTTGAGATGTCAGCTGCAATCTTTATGAAAAATATTTTTGATATAAGATAGGTAACGTTGACAAATCTACCAAATAGTATTCAAAGGTCAGATCATTGATTTTTCATTTTGCAATAAGTCTCTTAATCTTGTTCTTGATTTTCCACTTATGCTTTATCTTGAATAACACCATTATATATTTGGATGTTTGATGAATGTAATTCATCCTCTTTCCCATTTGAACACCTACAAAATAAACACTAAAAATATTGTTAGAGAATCTCTTTGCTTGATTGTGAATTGAGGGAATCCGTGACACATCATTTGAAGATGGAAATTGTCAAAGTTTATTGTTCTAGATTCTTTTTCTTTTTATTTGGGGGGGGTTGTGGACAAGAAGCTTATGTTTTGAATCTCGTGTTTGGAATTTGTGTCAAGGTAGAGATTGTTAGAGTTTGAAGTGACTCGAATTCTAGTTGTGCTAGATCCAGCTCATATCCAATATTAGGTTTTTCAATTTACTCCGTATATTGATACTTGAGTCACAAAACTCATTATACCTTGATTTTTTATTAGTGGATTTCTCTTTTGCCTGTAGTTTTTTTTTTTTCAAAAGGATTTTTCACGTAAATCTCTGTGTCCCAATTTTCTGCATGTTTTTCTTTTTCTGATTTCGTGTTCAGTTCTCAACCCATATAATCATTAAAGAGAGGGAGGTTGGAGATTGGAGAACACAACAACAAAAAAAAAAAAGATTTTTGATGACCAATCATTGACAATCCTCACGAAAATCACATTAACACATGATGAAATAACGAAACAGAGAGCAAACTAGTTTCATCTTTTTTTTTTCTCTATTTTTATTGTCATTATGGTTTTCATGGAGATTATTTATTCTATTATTTCTATTGTTTCTCCTTGACTTAATATGAACTAATTCTTAGGATTATAATTTAAATTCTACATGTAGTTTAATTTATTTCTTTCTTTTTCAGTTTATCAATTTGTGTTGAGCTTCTTTATGCTATTTGGAACTTAATATTAATCTAATTAAATGGCCCTAATTAAGTTAATTTTATGACATGCAACAAATATGGAAAAAAGATTTGTATGTTAGATACAAACAGTATTATAACATATGATTATCGAGTGAAAACTGTAAGTTTATGTTAGATAGAAATATACTAGCATAACATACGTAATTTTACTTCTCAAAGGAGTATAATGAATTGAATTTACAACGGAATATCATAAGAGACTTAGATAGTTAGGGCTTTTTGATTAACAAACTCATACAAATTCATTAATTGAAAAACATTGATAGTTAAACTAGGTGAAGTGTAGAGGGGAAATTATAATTGTAGGTTTTATTTCATAGAAAGTCTCTCGTGTTTAATTTCTACTTTTATTTTATTAGTTAATTTAATCTCATGAAATCTTTATTTCTTTGTTTAAACAAAATCAAGAAAAGTATATTGGTAATTAAAAATTTATCTGTATCCATTTCATGTAGGTTCAACATCCTTTTGTACTCTATATTATTTATGGCGACAAGTGCATTTGAGATGTGTATTTTTACCAACAAATTCCAAAATTTTGAGAGAGAAACTGTCGAAAGGGAGAGGGAAGCAATCGAGTATGAGAGGGATGAATTCTTTCTAGTTTAATTTCGTGTCATAGTTTTTGACATAGGAAATTAGGTCAATTTTCCCTCTTTTGTCATCTTTTTGTTTCAAAGAATTGTGATCTAAAAATTTGGAACTTCACCAAATCGAGGAATTATTTAGATTGAAGTAGAATCTATCTTGGGAAAGTGTAAACCCACTACCAATTAGAAAAGGTATCGTGATTTCTGAATTGATTTCTCTATTTTCTTTTTAAGTTTGGGGTTTGGTTTGAAAGACTAGATTTTTGGTTATTTAAGTGGATATTGAAGGACAAAAATATTAGATTTTTAAAGAAATGAAGTTAGAATTGTTTTTTTGTATGGATTTGAGCTGTTTAGAGTCAGAAAAAGTTGAAGTTATTTGGAGCTCCAAGGTAATATATCATCATAGTGGTTGACCGAAGGAAGTGCTCGATCAACCTAGGGTCAACTGGCCAAATCAGTTAATCAGATTGAGTGGTGGTCGACCAGTTTGGTCCACCAAATCTAAAGGTTGACTGATTCAATCAACCACTTGAACTGTGGATGATCGATTCGGCCGTCCAGGGTAGAGGAGTGCCAAGTTCAATTGATCGGATAGTTTCTAAGGTCAACCAAACATTTTGGTGTTTGACTGGTAGTGTTTTGATGTCATTTTTGGCCAAAATTTTGTAGAAACGATTCTATAAAATCCTCGATTTTTTTCCTTTCCCGGTTATGGGTTTCGACAAACTTTCTGAGAGTCTTGGAGCTTTCTACTAAACATATTGTTTTAGATACCAAGAGTTGACTTGTTTATTGGACAATTTGGACTTCGAGATTGTAGCAGCGGTATATCTTGTCAAGGTAGAAATTTAATCATTATATTCATCAATACAGAGACATTTTTCAAAACCCTATTTTCAGACGTGTTCTCATATTTTATTAACATGTCATGTTTTTGGGACATGTTGGATTTTATTATATTTATGATTTTCACTACCATGTTTTGTTTGAGCATGCATTTATTATTTTTAACTATTGATCAACTCAATTGTGTGAATTTAGTTTGATCGACCTGTGTCAGGGTCCTTGTATTGATACATACATTCAATCATTAGAGGATGTGATTATGTTATGTGAAATAGAGTAATAAGAGAACTAACTGTTTTGTGTCCTAGGGTGAGAAACCCTAAACCTGATAATAGTTATTTTTTTTATTGCAATCATGAATATTGCCTTTCCCCTCATGCCTTGGGGATCATGTGCTTAGAATTCATGAGTAGGTCATTTTTCTCTAAGGCTTTTACAGTAGTGGTATACTTTTGTTACATACCACAATATAGTAGGTTATCTCTGATGTTGCCCTACTGATGTTTTTATCCTCAATTTTTACCATATGACTTTGATGTTAGCATGCTCATGTACATTTTATAAAACCCTATGTATAACAATTGAATATCTATTAAGTTTAGTCAACTCATTCTAAAAACATTCCCTTTAAGAACATAGTTAGAGAGGCCATCGGTGTCTGTTGTAGGATTGATCGGTGTTTAGTTCTTTAGTTATGTTATTTTCTTTTCTGAGAGTTTATTGTTGGTGAAATAAACTCCTTATTTTGTATTTCCTCTTTAGTTAGATTACCTATTTTTCTTTTCGCACAGTTTGTATTTAGATTTATATTTATGTTATCTAGATGACATAATTGGACCTTAAGTTGAACCCAACATTTTGAGCCTTGACCTATTTTGTTATTTATAAATCTTCCACTGCAACATTGTGAATTGATTGTCCTTAAGGGTTGGGCTTTTTTATATTTCTAAGTTTGATCGTTTCCTGTATTGTCGTGGGTTTCTTTCGGGTTGTGACAAAAAATTTGATATCATAGCCAAATTGACAACTTGAAAAAGAAATCACTAGATAAAATAGTGTAATAGTATTTAAAAGATTTTTAGTTATCTGGGCAAAAGAATGTTTTATTAACACCTCACATTATTGTATACGTAGACAACTATACCATGAAAATATGTCAACACTGTTTTCAAGTCCAAAAAAGTTATCAGTGAAAAGGGATTATCACGCAAGGACCCATTCGACACTCATCAGAGAATAGGTAGCCATCCGTCAATAGCAACACCACATGAGGCAGAGGAAATAGAAATGATGGTGATCCGGAGATCCAACGCATCACCCAAGTTGTCGACAAGCTAAAGATCCACGACAACACCCGTGTAATCAAATAAAATGGATAAGGTTGCCGGCGAGGGATTTCTCCTCAACTAGCTACCAACAGGTTCCAAATTGACGGGGGTTGCTGATGATTGGAGCTACGAGCCATCACACCACCCACCAAATGGAATGGTACTAGGATAGCAAAACTCAGCTACTAACAACCTTCTTATTCGTGTGACTAAAATCCTGGATAGATTCTTGGGCTCAAAACTCAAGAACGCATCATCACCGTCCTATCTCAATTTCGATTTTCGGGGCTCGAAACTAGATGAAATGTCACTAATGCCCCATCCCCATTTTGTACATACAAACAATCAAACTTCACGCAGTAGAAGGTTTTACAGGATAGGCTCATGATGCTTTAGCACCAGAGTGCCCAAATGATGCACCATGAGGTGCAAAGGAGACAACAATGGAGATATCCAGCTAGTGACTCTTGGCAAACAAAACACCTGATTTAGAAAGACTAACTTTCAAACCAGAAATCTAATGTAGGCCAAATTTGGAGGGAACACCAAAATAACAGAGTGGAGATGCTCCACAAAATTTTGCAATTGAAAATACAAAGATGCATAAGTTATACTGAATAAACTCCACTGTCTAAAAGGGTGCCAAGGGACACAGTTTCAAACACCCAAATTGAAGATGCCATAACTTTCACTCCCAATGTCCAATTGCTACCAAAATTGAAGGGTGTGTAATATTAACAGAGGTAAAGGTCTTCACTAAAAATCACAATTCAATTCGCAATGAAGATAGAGATATGCAAATAGAACCAGACTGCCCAAAGAATAACCATAAGAAACAGATTAGGACTCCAATAACAAAAATGGCATAAAATCTTAAAAACAATTCCAATCAGCATCGAATTTTAAACACTTCATTTCAATTGAAGGAGCAACAATGTCACAAAAATCCAGAGACAAAATCACAACACAAGCAAGCAAAAATACAAGCTGATCCGATATTACCAAGAACCGATAATACCGACTTCAATGGGCCTCTTATGCAAGAAGATACTCCACCTTGTTTTCCTTTGATCTTCTAGCACCTCACACCTTGAAACACCTCTAGAAGAGGTGAGGAGGGACTAGTATAAGGGTCTCTCTCCAAGACAAACAAGAACAAATAAGAGAGACGATTTTTGGTACAAGTATTAGATGAAATCCAAGAAACAAGTGACCGAGCGGTTCGAGAGGGAAACCTCCAAAGGAAAAGCTTCATCTTAGTTTTTCAAATTCCAATTTAGGGTTTAGGATAGCCTTAAGGAAGCTTAAATACTTCCATAAGGGATGCCCTAAAAACCACAATTACAAAATTACCCTTAAAACTAAAATCAAACATGAATGCTCGGCTAACATACTAGCCGAGCACTCTAAAATTTCCACAATCAAACAAACCTAAATCTATCCAACAAACATCCAAAATCCAGTAAACCAACAAAAGATAAAGTGAGCAAACATATCAAACTATTTTAAGGACATATCTTTAGCCAGGGGATCCCTTTTAGGCTCGGCACATGGACGTCAATTTGCTCTCGGTCATTTTGCACTAGCCGAGAGGTTGCAAGGGTGTTCCAAATGAGTGTGTTCTTTGGCTTCTCCTTATCATCTTGTTGAAGCTCCTCTTCAAGACCTTTAAGTGTAATGCCCCTGTAAAATAATAGTTTGTTAGCAAAGCAACAATCTTCTTGGCTCGGGCCCGAGAAAACGGGCCCTGTGGTGCATCATTCTCCCAGGGTGAATGAGGATTTGACCTCAAATCTAAACTTGGCCCACTTTTTCTTTTTCTTTTTTAGCATCTTCTTCTCCTCCAAGTGAGCTTACAACATTTCCATGCATGAATTTCACCCCCTTTTGACCCTTTAGCAAAGATGTACTTTCAACAATTTTGTAGACTCTTTCACACATGTGTGACCCAAAGAATAAACTCCTCATTGCTTCACATAATTTCTCTTTGCCCAATTAATTTGATAAACTTTCACTATGAACTTCATTCTCCATGATATGATAAAGTTGCAAGTCAATCAACCACCAATAATGTCTTTGAGTAAAGCACAAATATTGAATCGACATATTAACATCAATCAAGGAGACATTTTTTAGCTTAATTTTTTTTTCTCAATCACAATATTAGAATCTTCTTTCCAAAAATCTAAGACAACACCAACATCAAAGGAATGTCCAATCCAACCAATTCTAAATAGCCAAGTAATCAAATTGTTTAGTGGTGCATACCTTGAGTACATAATTTTGGCTAGTTTGCTTGTTTCTCCACTAGTGTAGACTAGCATATGAAGATTCCGGTTGTGGTAATTCCTCCACGTCCAAGTCCTCATCCATATGCATGTAAACAAAGTTGATATATCTCCTTTCATTTGTCAGCAAGGAAAATACTTTGTCCATATTCCAACAAAGGTCATAACAATTTTGTTCGCCTTGAGTTTTCTCTTCTTGGCAAATGACAGTAAAAGGACTTTCTATTGTCAAGAAAAAAAATTCCTCTTGACCATGAGTTAACTCCTTAAACTTATTTCCTTCTTCAAAGGTTTCTGCAAAGAGTTCATCTCCATGCTCCACTATGTATGTTTCTTCCATTTGATACAAAACATTTGATTTATGCAAAGTAGAGGGCTTTCCATCCTCCATGAGGTGTGTTTCTTCTAAGGCCATGAGTGTCTCCCCTTAAGGAGGAGCTTCTTCCTCAGTCACTTTTAACTTTGGTAACTCCTCATCAATAGACAATCCTTCAAGACAAGCAAACAAAGAATCGTTAGAAATACATTGATAAAGCAACTCTAGATAACCAACATTAACTTCTTCTCGGGTTTGTAGAGTTAGATCCCTTTGGAGCACCACATGGAGAGGTTCATCTTGAGCATAAAACATCTCCTCATGTTTCAACTTTCCTTCTTTAGTTGCTGCCAATAATTCTTCTTTATTCTCTTTATAATCAACTTGAAAGATTACTTCTTTTGGACAATATTCCTCATTCATTGGAGACTCCATCATGAATAATGGACCTTCATGAGCATATATAAGTTCTTCTTTCAATTCTTCTTCTTCATTAGTTGCTGCCATGGTGTCTTCTACACAACCTTTATCATTTGAGTCCTCCAATAACATCATAGCCTTTTGGTTTAGACATTGTGATACAATGTGTCCAAGCCCTGGGCACTTGGTGCACTTGGTCTCTCTAGACTTGGGCCGAGAGCTTCACTCCATAACTTTCTTCTCCTCCATCCCTTTGCTGGTCATAACTTTTAAAATAAAAGGTTTATCTTTAGTTCAACTTGTGGCTTGGAAATATTGGAGAATTTATGGCTTGGTCGAGAATGATAAGTCTTGGAAGATTGTTTTAGTTACCTTGCAATTTGCATGCCTAGTTGAATCACACTATCCATCATTTCATAGGGTTGAATCTCCACCTCATCCCCAATCTCTCGATTTAACCCTTTGATGAATCTTGCAATGCTATGCTCCTCCGGTTCGACAAAACCACTCTTTTTTTAAGAGTTTCAAACTCGGTTACATATTCTTCCACCGAGAGCAACCCTTGCTTGAGACTTTGCATTCGAAGAAACCAATCTTGTTTGTAGTGGTTTGGCACAAATCTCTTCCTCATAAGTCTCTTCATCAATCTCAAACTATGGATTTTATCATCACCATCATGCCTCCTCTGATTTTTTAAATCTTTCCACCACAAGCAAGCACAACTGGTTAAATTCAAAGAAACTAGCTGAATTTTCTTCTTTTCCGAATAATTAGAACATTCAAAATTTTTCTCTACTATTTCCAACCAATCAAGAAAGTCATAACCATTTCTAGAACCTTCAAAAATAGAAATGGATAGCTTTAAATGTCTCAACTCAACACAAGAGTTGTTTTTGTACCTTGGACTAGATGGTTCATAACAATCAGTTTCCATATAATCTTCATCTTGTCTGCTCTCTTCTCGGCCTCTAGTTTTAATTGAGGAACTAATTATTTTTCTTGGATTAATGGTCCTAAGGCCCCTCACATTTTGATTTCCAGAACCATCCAACCTTTGCTACAAATTGGTAATTCTTCAAGTTGGTTTTGAAGGCTTGTCTCAGCCACAAGTTGTTTCCTCTTGGGTGGCTGATTTATATCTCTATTTTGAACAGAGTTGATCCCCCTTCTTGTATTCATTTTCTCAAAATAATTGTAACGACCCAGTTTTTTGTAAATCCTTTAAAATGCGTGAAAATTTAAACTTTTGTAAAACTGTTGAAATCTCTTTTAAAACAAATCAGAGTGCGACGCTAAACTGGATCGCTACTAATCTTTCGTTAAAATCCTTATGAAAATCAAATTAATGAATTGTGGAAGAGTTATAAAATCATTTGTTTAAAACATTGTGGAAGCGTAAATAAATTTGTTTAAGGAAGAAATACTCGACAATTGAAATACTGCGTTTGAGGAATCAAAACTAACAATTAAATACCATTTTCATTACAACTGTGCTCTCGTTTACTCTCTTTATGCCTGGCCAGCCCCAATCTCGCCCGTGCAAATCCTTCATCCTTGCTTTATTATCTGTTCATCGTTATCGTCGTTTTTGCATATAAGTACCTACACCTACACCATAAGTAACTGTGAGCCCAAAAGCTTAGTAAGGAAAAACGTTTAATGCATTCATGAAATATCTCTCTTTAGTCCTTTTTGGAATGGGGGCCACCCAAACCAATCCTTTCAAAACTGGAGATGGAGGTTGTCCTTTGAAATGGCATAGTCTGGTCGGCTTCTAGCCTCCTGTGTGCACACTAGTCCCTTTCCCAACAAGGTAGGGGTGTATCCTAGCAGCCAAACTAGATCCGTACTACCCATTTACCCCAACTCCATTTTCTTCTTTCATTTTCTAAACATTTTACCTCAGATAATGCATGTGTGAGTACCACCAGATGAGACTCCCTATTAATTTATATTAACATGATCATGAACATACATTCTCATCCTAACATGATGCATGATGCGTTGTAATATAACATTAACTTAAATTACACATTGAAATGAAAGTAATTGTAATTGGAATTGCGCATCGAATGAATAACAATAATTAAAAGTGCACATAAGGACAATAATAACAAGGGAGCACCCAATAAAGTACAACATGTGAAGGAAGCAATTATAGAACTAATAAAGGAAATATAACGGATCAACGAGTCACGTGCATATGAAAGTAAGGCATAATTTAACTACCATGCTCATGAATTGTTATTACTTACAACTAGTTGGTTAGGTGTGTTAAGAATAAGGATTTAGGGTATGAATAATGTTGAGGTTACTAAGTTGTGAATACTGATGGTAAATGTTATTAACTATGAAGGTACTGAAAAGAGGATGAAGGATAACAATTAAGTGCTGATACACGTTAAAGCTTCGAGGTAAGTCGATATTGTATGTGCTTTGGTCATTGAGGCCCTACATTGCAAGAGTTAGGATTTGCATGTTGATTGTTTACTGCTTTATTAGATATTAAGATATTGAACATGTTTAGAGGTTATAGTACAGATATGATAGGACTGTATGCATTCACTAGTATTGCACGCATCATGGTTTTCAAAATATGCGAAAATAGTTTTCATGCATGGTTTTAAAAAGGAAATGAAAAAGAAACAAAATGGTTATGAAATGTAAATAAATTAATGTAAATGGGGGTGACGAGATATGAGGTTGGGCTAGCTGCTCATCCTCGTCAGCTTTAGACATCTCTAACACCATCAAGATAGAGTAAAGTCAAGATTAAGATTAAGATAAATGTAAAGGGGTCGTTCGGGGATGTAAAGTTTAGTTGGCTACTCCTCTTCGTCAAATTTAGACATCTCCAACGCCTTTCAAGATAAAGTAAAGTAAAGATAAAGTGAAATAAAGATCAAGAAAACGATAAAAGTCAAGAAAATGGTAGAAAGAAACAGAAATGCTAAAGGAAACGGAAATGGAAATGAAAACGAGAACAGAAACATAAATGGATACAAAAACGAATACGGAAACGGATACAAATACAGAAACGAGAAGGAAAATGGAAAAGAAAACAGATACGGACACAGATACGGATACAGATACGAAAATAGAAACAAATAAGAGACTAAAATGTAAAAGAGAAAGGAAAACAAAAATAGATAACCACATATGGTTTTAAAAGTTGTAATAGCATGTTCACGTTGTATTTTATATCATATACTAAGCCTTAAACTCATTAGTTCAGTCTTGTGATGTAGGTATATATAAGAGAATATGAGAACAAGTTAAGGAGCAGTTGATGAAGGATTTGCACTCGCGGATCTTGTGGTTGGCTAGGCTAAAGGATTCAAGAAAGGAAAATGTTTTGTAAAGTTTTTGAGTTGTAAAAGAAAAGAAGTTTATTTATTTCTGCTGCAATTTGTAAAAGGGATTTTAAGAAAATGATTTTATTTATAATCCTTAAAAAGTTTTATTTTATGTATCGCATCTTCAAATAAAAGTCTTCTACTATTTTTATAAAAGAAAAGTTTTAAATTTTACATGTTTTCAGAGGAAAGAAAAATCAGGTTGTTACGGATAGACCCAAAATAAAAGCAAAATTAGAAGAGACAAAGGAGTGTGTCGACTCGGTATCAAACAATAATCTTGCAAAAGAATGGGAAATAAGAGTCATATCATCCACTACGCCATGATCATTCTGGCTGTGGAAATAGTCTGACCCTTCAGCTACATACGCCTAGTTCGATGCCATTTACTTCCCTTTTTGGCCTCTTCCACATGTGCCTTTGGCTGAACTCGGGCCAGCACCACTGCTTTGGAAAGACTGCTCTCTAGTATTTCCCAACCTCTATTGTCGGTAGGGGTTGGAACCATAACTCTGTTGATAATTAGTCAAACTCACGAAATTAGGATTGGTAGGTCGAAATTGAGGATAATAGCTCGAATGGAGTCTTGACGACTATTGTGGTGTAAAAACTGGCTGTCCCTGATACTGAGAGAAGAATTACCTACAAAACCACGTCCCTCCCTAGAAATACCTTGGGAGGAAGAGAAAGCTCTACGTGCCAGCTGCTGCTGTTGGTTTAATGGGCAATTTTTCTTCATTTGTCCTAGGTGCCCAAAAGTATGGCACATGTAGGGGCTACATCGACCATTGTCAAACAATCCATTGCTGGCACTCTAGCTCAGACCTCCACTAGATTCTCCCCCCTGGAACCTCTCTTTGTTCTTCTTTGTCACTTTTCTCTCATCCCTCTTTGTCTTTCTATCTTAGAAGCTCCCATAACTCGCATCGAGACATCTATCCACCCTTTGAGTAGCCTTAAAGATATCTAGGAGACTATCAAACTGCAAGGCTGCAACGGCTTGCTGCATCCTCAGCCTCAGACTCAACTGAAACTTTATCTCCTGCCCTAGCTCAGAAATTCCCCTAGAATAAGCCAAGATCTTGTAGAACTTAATGTAGCACTCCATCACTGACTACTATCCCTAGTTCAACTCATGGAAGGCCCTGACCATAGACTCATGATGGGTATGACTACTATATTGTGCCCTGAATACCTTAGTAAAATCTTTCCACTCCATTGAATGTACATCAAAGCTGGACCGAATGGCATTCCACTAGCTTGATGCCAACTTCTCTAGGTAGTGAGTGGCAATTACCACCTAAAACTCCTTCGAAATCTGGACTGCCTTGAAATTCTTTTTCATCTTTTAGAGCTAAGTCTCTACTCCCATTGGGTCCACACCACCCTCAAACGCAGGTGGGTTCAGTTTGGCAAACTCCTAGAAACAGGTCATCCTGGTCACAATTAGCTCTGGAGTAGGATGACTACCACTAGCTAAATTGCACAATGCTTCCATCATCATGATGATAGGATTGAAATTATTCTCTTATGGTTGGGCACGGGGGTTCCTCCTTCTTGGCGACATTTTGTATATTCTGAGAAAGAGAAATTTCACTTTGTTAGGAAACTTGATTTGCTCACAGTTTACAAAATCCTCACTCTAGACCATTAAATTTTCGAGTGATTACTACTTAAGAGTTCAAAAACACTGAAGCTTTGATACCATAAAATTATGTCACGACTCGTAGGTGGGCCAAAGAGAACCATCGGGTCAGGCGACCTGATCTTCTTAGAGAACCTAATCACCCAACCCAAGGCATGCATTTTTAGTGGAAGACTTTTATAAATTTATCGCGGCCCTAAGGTTATAGGCCTAGGTCTGTATAGTGATCACGAGAATAAACAAGTGAATAAAATAAATAATCCAAAGTACTATGTGACAAATCCAAATCAACAGTTACATGTTTACTGTAAGATCGAAATTCATTTTGGACGAATTTTAAAATGATTAAGGACGTCGTTCAGAATATTTCATAATTACCATATCGATCTATTACTTGGGTATATTATTTTATGACTATGGATATTTAATAGGGATTTTTTAGATTTCATGGCTGGATTATTATTGGCATACGAAGTATTAATTACAAGAGAAAGATAAGAGATATTTAAAAAAATATATATTGTGGGATTATAACAATTAAAATTGGAAGAATGGTTGGAGTTTATTTGGTGGAAAAAGAAAAAGAAAATAAAAGGAAAAAAAGAGAGAAGAGGAAGGTTTGCGGGAATGTTGAGGGAATGCTAAGGGATTGAGAGGGTAGTTTCGAAAATTAAGTTGGGTGATTGTGTTTTTGGTGAAGATTAAAAGGGTATGTGGTTTTCGGCAAAGGGGAGGGAACCAGACAAAAAGGAAGTGGATGTTGGGGATTTAGATAGAGGGAGAACGACTCCTGTGGCAAAGAACTTTCCTCGCGAAGGGGGGTGCGGTCGTGCACTATGCAAATGGTGAGGGTTTGATGCACCATGAAATCCTTTCAAAATCTATCAAATTATAAAATAGTTTAATTATCCTTGAAGTGTTTTCCTTGTAGGTACGCAGGGGGCAGGGCTATTAAGGTCTTCAATTATGACCTTACAATATTCAAACTAAAACATAGGTGGAAGATCAAGCATAATGGAACTTCCTAAATCTATCCTTATTCTGATCTCTGAGCACTCATTGGCATTTTTAGCAATCAGAACAACCTCATATACAAACACATTCATTATGACATTTGAAGCCAACATTTCAAGGTTTCCATAATGGGCTAGCTCGTTGAATTCGGAGTTTATTTGCTTTGTCAAATGCTCCTTTAACATAGAGCTTTTTCCACTTGAGTCCTCTTCTTCATGCAACAACTTTCATACCACTTTTGGAAATAATTGAAGATAACTACACAAGAAAGATGCTCCAAGTTACTCAAGACTCCACGAAGGTACCATGGAAGCATTTTATGACATTTTTTATTTTATTTTATTTGAAGTATTGGATATTGTTTGTTTGGGTTGTTCTTGGCAATGCATGTTAGCTGAGAATCACATTTTATGTTTGTTTTATTTTAAGCGTAATTTTGTAATTATTCCATTAGGGCAAACCTTATGGGGTTTTTATACCCTCATTAAGGGTTGTCTAAAAGTTTAGTTGACATTTTTGAGCTATAACAAACCATTGTGTTGGAGTTTTCTCCATAGCATTCAGCCTCCATTTTCAAGGTGTAATTGAGAGAGTGTGCCAACCATTAATCCACCAAGCATCTTGGCTTGTCTTGGGGTGGATTTATTAACCTAGCATTTCCTTCATCACCTTCTAGAGGTGAAAATCTAGAGAGGAAGACTGGAAGACTTGCTACGAACCAAGTTGGAGCAGTTTTTTGAAGGAGCCCATTGAAGTAAAGAGGTGCCACCATAGCATCTCTTCGGACCAACTTGTAGTGTCTATTTGTCGTTTCTTTTCCCGAATGAATTGGACATTGATTTTTTGGAGGGTCTTTTGTATGCAAGTAAAGGAAATTGTGGTCAAAGTTTTGTGTCATTTGGTTTAAAGACGCTGTTTTTCTTTCTTTTTCAAACTACAAATAGTCTTGTTGGTTTCCTTTCGGGGAGTAAATTTTACAAACGCATATCTTAGTCTTTAATTAAAATTTTTGCATGCATTTTGTAGTGCACATTCTATTATGTTAATACTGATTGTGGTCAAAATTTCGTGCCATTTGATTTAGAAACGCATAAGTTGTGACTATTCCATTTATATTCAGAAACTGTCTTGATTAGTACCTTCCTGTTGGCATTTCTTCTGTTTCTTTTGGAATATTTGAATGATGTTTTGAGAGCACATTCTACTCTAGTATTAATGATTGTGGTTTAAATTTGGTATTGATATGATTTCTAGAGAGCAAGTTATGAACTTGGGAATTTAGTGTTCTGCTCTTAAACTCATGGTAACCGCCATCTCTAAGTGATTGTTCAAGCTTTGCACCCCTTGGTACATCATTTGGTATCAAAGCAAATCTGCACTGCCTTCCATACTCTGTGATTGTTAGTTTGATTTATAAATGATGACTAGAAGTGGAGCCAATGCTGGCCACAATAAAGAAGCAAACCCGCCAACCAACAAACAACCCAGGAAGCAAATGAATGAGGTCGAGAATAGCATACAAGGCCAATTGAATGAGATTTGTGGCATGATGGCCAAACTACAACAAAGGTTGAAAGAGCCTTCTAATCAACATGTGAGGGGTCCTAGAAGTCCTAGACCAAGAAGAAGAATTAGTTCCTCAATTGAAACTAGAGGCCGTGAAGATAGTGGCCAAGATGAAAAGTATATAGAAACTGATGTGGAAAAAATGTATAGTTCGAGGAGGAGGCCTTTATACGAGAGATGATATGAGGCACATCAAGGTGTCTATTTCCACTTTTAAAGGATCATGTCATGGGGATGACTTCCTAGATTGGTTGGAGAAAGTTGACAAAGTTTTTGCTTGTTACGAGTACACAGAAAAAGTCAAATTGTAAATGGTCACTTTGGAGCTTTCGGGTTTTGCAAGTTTGTGGTGGGAAGACTTAAAAGCTCAAAGAAGATGTGAAGGTTATGATGAAATTCTTACTTGGAGTATGATGAAAAGATTGATGAGAAAAACATTTTACACCTCTCAACCAAGGACTAGAGATATCCATTTCTCCAAGTGCCTTTAGTTTACGCACAATGATTCAAAATGTCCAAACCAAAGGGTATTATAATAAAGGAATACTTGGATGATAAACGAAGCGAATAAGACTCCCTGACAGCAACTAAAGAAGAATAATTTACAAAGAACTTATTTATGGTCACGATGGGCCATTTCTCTTGATGGAGACTTAAGTGGTCGAAGAAATTGTTTTGAAAGATCATGTCCTCAAAGATGATCATATAGAGAGTGGAGATAGTTTCTTGGTGTTACGTTTGCTAGCTATTTTTACCAAATCCCATCAATCGAATCGCTTTTTCGAGAAATACGAGACATCTAAGTCATACAAGTAAAGAGATATATTCATTGAT
>CM039478.1:18237888-18332246 GCA_022433065.1 Begonia loranthoides
GGGGGGAGGGGGGGAAGGGTCTCTTCATGTCTATTTTCTAGGATTTTCTAGGATTTTCCATCATTTTGTCTCTATTTTATTCGTAGGTTCTGGGCTAATTTGGACGGGTGAGGACGCAAAGGTCTCGTCTACATTCATCCGTAAGGCTAAAATATCACCGGCTAAAATGAGGCTTTGGACGAGAGAATGCGTCTCGGTCCTATTCGTATTGTCTGTAAGCGGCATTCGGACGCCAAATCGCGTCTACATGCGGCGTCCGCGTGTTTTCAGAAAGTGTCATAAAATAGGACAGAGGCAAATCGAACGAGGCATCAACTCATCTGCAGCAGTTCAAACTCATCCGAAACTGTCCAGGTTTAGAATAGATTTGATTCGAACATAGTTCCTCTCGTTCGCATCGTCGGACCTCATCCGCAACTTCACTGCACAGTGAACTCAAGACTCAGAATCACGTCCCGAGTCGTCCCCAGGTTGAGGGTGACGTGCAATGCTATTACGGATGACACTTCTCGTCTGCAAGATCATCCTCATGCCTCTGGAAGTCAATTTCTAGACACATTAGGACGTGAATCCTCATCCTTGTTGAGTAAATCACTTACACAGTTGAATTTGTTATAATAATAGTTACGAGAGTAGTATTAGTGTTTCACCTTATGAAATTCTTTATAAGAGATTGGGTAGATTATCCTTGAGTTTAGCTAGAGTTGAGGATAGAGTTGTACTTATAATTGATTTGATGAATAAAATGATTAAGAAATTTCAAATTTGTGGTGATAGATTGAAAACAGTTCAGAGTTTTCAAAGGAATAATGCATATTTCTAGAGGAGAGGCGTTGAGTTTGAAGTTGATGATTTTGTTTTTCTGAGAGTCCGACCAAGGTGGAGTTAGCCAATTAATTGAAAAGGGCAAATTGGCCCAACATATATTTGATTGTTTCGAATTGTTAAGCGAGTTGAATTATGGCCTACATATTTGACTTACCACCACATTTTAGATTATGTGCACAATGTTATTTATGCGTTTATGTTGAGAAAGTATATCTCTAATCCATCACACGTATTCTCCTAGACTGACGTTCCTATACAAGAAGATATTTTTTATGAGGAGAAGCCCAGGATGATGTTAGGTCGTCGAAGCAGAGTTCTAAGACACCATGAAATTCCTTTAGTTTGAGTTCAATGGAAGAATCACAACGAAATAAAAGTTACCATGGAGATCGAATTAGAGATGGTCGCAAAACATCCCAACTCATTCAATAGTACTTTTGAAGTTGTTTTAAATTTTGAGAACAAAATTTACTAAGTGGGGGAGAAGGTGGTGACTGCCAATTTTGCCTCAAATTATGGGTGAGATTTATTTTAATTAAATAATTAATTAATTCCTAGGCAATTACGTTTTAAAATTATTATAAATAGCCAATTATGGCACTTGTGAGAACCTTTCATTATTCTAAAATTTGGAGAGAGAATCTACTAGAACAGAGAGAGAAGTAACCAAGTTTGAGAAGGAGGAATTCTTACTGGAGTAATTTCATTTTACAATTTTTGACAAAGAAAAATTGGGTAAATTTTCCCTCTTTCATCATGTTTTCACTTCAAAGAATTCAGATCTCAAAATTTGGAACTTCTACTTCAAATCAAAGAACTATATGGAGTGAAGTTGAATAGGGGTTGCGAAGGTGTAAACCCACTGGAAATTAGAAAAGTTATATGATTTCCAAACTAATTTCTCTAATTTCTTTTCAAGTTTGGAGTTTGGTTTGAAAGACTAGATTTTTGGTTCTTTAAATGGACATTGATGGACGAAAATATTAGACTTTTCATGAAATCAAGTTAGAATATGTTTTTGTATAGATTTGAGTCATTTAAAGTTAGAAAAAGTCAAAGGTTTCGGGTGGTTTGAGGTGATCTTGTAACGACCATCTTATAAATGTACCTTATCATAAAAAAAATATTTTTCTTTTCTTTTCTTCATTGAAAACGTATACAAGAGGAAATAAATTATAGTAAGTAAAGCGGAAACTGATATCAAATTCAAAATATGATTTTTAACACTTAAAACAAAAGTCCATTAATTAAAAAAACATTTAAGCATTTATCATATTTCCAAAAATAGTCAACCGTTTCAAAAACCCCCTTTTTACTTCTCGTGAGCTATAACCCTCAAGTCAAATCCCATGGATAACCCAAGTGCTCATCGTAAACCGCTCCCTCCTCAGATATATAGCTCATATCTTGTGCATCATCTACACCACAATCAAACTGTGAGTCTAACGCTCAACAAGAAGTAAGAAATGTAGTATGATACATGCATATGCCTGACTATGTCAGAAAGGAATCCACCCAATCTGTCTTTACTCACAATTTCATATTACTTAACTCATACATTGAGGTGGGACATTGGGAATATTTCTCACAAGGAGAATAGTTTTTGGCTGAAAACTAAACCTTGGCAAACAGGCTCGCACATCCCGACAAGGGAAGGATTTAATTTAGAGTTTGCCAGTTAGAATCCGAACTACCTCCCCAACCCCCAAGTCCACTTTTCATTCATTTTAATCTGGTCTCTCTCGTGCAATGCATGTGAATACCAACCACATGGTATCCCTATTTGTTTCTAACCATGATGCATGTTCATACAATGACATATAAATCACAACAGTATAATGTATATCAACGCAGACAAGTCAACAGCATGAAATAAGACAAGTCAATAGCATGGAATAAACACAGGAAAACAGGCAGAAGCATTACAATGCAAATCATTTCTTTTTCAACTATATTAAGTATAACTTTTAAACCTTTCTCTTCAACCTAACCTCTTTATAGAATGGGTAGATTATTATTGTCAGTAATGAACTAAATGCATAAGGTCAATTTATCAACAACCAAGTAAAGACTGAAATATCTCATATCATTAGGGCAATATAATATGAAACAATACTTAATAAGGTGACCAATAAAATAACAGAGAGCTACACATTAGCAGAGGCATTCATCGAGATGTCCAATAAGACCAGACAGTGAATTAACTCTAGAGCAACAGGGTAAAGGCAATATTTAACAAAAGAGTCTACACATTCACAAGAGTAACTAATTTCCCACAGATATAACAATCAGAACCAAATAAGAGACCTAACACTGATCATCAAAGTAGAATCAACATGGTAACTATGAAATAACAAAAGCTTAAACCACATAGAGAGCGACATTCAGCTTGGCAATTTAACATTCTAAGCAACAAACAGAACAAATCATATATTTGTGGTGTAGGCCTCCTTTGGCCATGATACTCTTACTCCTTACCTTAATCTGAAGATTTTTACGCAGCCGAACTCCTTCTCCTTTCATCTTCTGTCTCACAATCTCTCTTCTCTCACAGCTACTCTTTCTCCCTTCTCTGTAAAACCAGAAGCTCACGCCCTCACTTTTTTCTCCTCTCTCTCACACTCTCTTTTGCTCTCTGTAAGAAGACCAACAACAGAAGCTCATGCCGTTCATGCTTTAGACTTTTTAATCTTATAGGTAGAGAAGAAGCTTACTAGAGATGCCTTCTCTGATGGACGCTTCACCAACCACGTTGAGGTGGTCCAATTGACAATTGTCATGTGGATAATGTTATTGGTTTGGGAGAATGAAGGAAAAATTATCAGGAACCTCATGAAACAATCGCTGAAGAAAATTGGAATTTCGCAAAACAGTGTGGGAGCAGTTGGCAACATATCGACCGCCCCATCAACCAGATCAACGTGGAAATTATTTTTCCGAAATTTAAAACAGCACCATGCCAACCAAAAATTTTTGGTGGAGATGTAAAGTCGACCGGTCCCATGTAATCATCACAACTGCTATGTTGACCGCAGTATCGAGCCATCCCAAGCAATCTGATTTTTACTTCATTTTCCAACTCTGCTCTTCTCTGTCCTCCACCTTCTATCTTGATTAATTAAATATATATATATTTATACATTCTTTTTAATATTAATCCTTATGAGTTTATACCCCATTTTCCATAATTATCACATTAACGTACCATACATTTACATTGTTATGGAATGCGTTCCCTTATGAAAATGTATATTCCAAAAAATTCTTTGTATTACATTTATGGAGAAATTTATTCCGGTATTACAGATGTAACGTCACAACAGTTGACTAGAAGGCATGCTCAGTTGAGCAGACCAGTAAACTGGTCGACCGGGTTGAATGGTGGCCACCAGTTTGACTGACCAAATCTAACCAGTCGACTACTTGGATCGTGGATGACCATTTTGGAAGTTCAAGGTAGAGGAGGGTCCAGTTATATTGACCAAATAGTCTCTCAAGTCGACTGAAGGTTTTGGTGTTTAGCTGGGAGTGTTTTGAAGCCATTTTTGGCCAAACGTTTGTAAGAATGATTATATAAATTCTTCAAGTTTGTTCTTATCTCGATTATGGGTTCTAATAAACTTTCTGAGAGTCTTTGAGCATTTTAATAAATGTATTGTGTTAGGTACCAAGAGTTAACTCTTTCATTGAACTGCTTGGACTTTGAGGTTGTGGTAGTGGTACTGTAAAAACTGTAAATTTTGTAATAATAAATTCAACGTGTAAATTTTTGACATTATATGCAGTCAAGGTGTCTAGATTTTACCTGTTTTTTTGCGAAGCAGCCATATGTAATTTTTTGGCAAATTGTCAAATTAGTGAAAAATATTATTACCACGTGGTAAATAAATCGAAAATATTAATTTGGTATCTAAGAATTTCCTTGGGTCAAAATTTGGTTAACGTTCGAGAGTATCAAGGAAATCAAAAATGTAAAGGGAGTGTGTTTAATATATATTAATGATATATATTAAATAAAATGAAATCAATTTATAAGCGGAAAGAAAAATCCTATTTTTATTCTTCATTTGGCTGACACCCACGAGACAAAGAGTGAGAGACCAAGAGAGAAGTGAGAATTCCGGCGAGGGTGAGGCTTGAGAAGCGTTCTCAAGGCTTTCATCTCCAGCTTTTCTGAATAGCCTTCGAGGGTAAGTAATTTCTTCCTCTCCATTCTAGCATTTCAAGTTTAGGTTTTGTTGGTTTTAGATTTGAGCTTAAAAACTCGAATCTGTGAGTTATTTCTGCAATATTTAAGTAGATTTAGAGTTTATATAGAAGTTTAGACCGATTGAAGGAAAAATCAGCAAAAAGGGGTGTGTTTTCCTCATAGGCTCATGCTGGAAACGACGTCCCCAATCGACAGCTGGGTGAGCTCGGTCGATTGCAAGAGTATCCCTTTGGAACACTGGACGTTGGTGTGGAACAAGTCATGTAACGACCCGATTTTTCGTAAATCCTTTAAAACGCATGAAAATTTAAACTTTTATAAAACAATTCAGAGCGCGCATAAACCGAACCGCTACCAACCGTTCATAAAACTCAGTATGAAAATCCCATTAATAAAACTATGCGGAAGCATTATGAAACCATTTGTTTAAAACGTTGTAGAAACGTAATTAAATCATTTAAGGAAGAAATACTAAGCAATTGAAATACGGCGTTTAATAAATGAAACTAAAAATTAAATATCCTTTAATTATAATTTAGAAAACTTAATTAAATTACAACTAATTATCTTTTACCCTCTTTATGTCTGGCCAGCCACGAACTCCCTTGCGCGTGCAAATTCATCATCCTCTGTTTTTTATTGTTTGTTCATCTTTTCGTTACTCCTAGTCTGTCTATTGGTTTCACGTACAATACCTACATCTACACCACAAGCAATTGTAAGCCCGAAGGCTTAGTAAGGAAAAAGGGTTAATGTAACATGAATGCCACTCTTTAGTCCATTTTGGAATGGGGGCCACCCAAACCAATCCTTTCTTTACGTCTGTTTGTTTATTACTTTACTCTTACGTTACTCCATTTATTCCTTACTCATATCTCGAGTTGGAATTGGGAGATTTTTCTCGTACAATGGCATAGTGCTCGGATCTAACCTTTTACTTGCAATCTAGAACTCTCATGCCCTATGAGGGAGGGGTTCCACCTAGATTGCAGACTACATCCGCTACCCATCCACTCCCAACTCCCATTTCTTCTTTTTCTTAACATTTTAGCTCACTTATGCATGCTTGTGTACCACCACCAAGATGGCACTTCCTATGATTTCTATTAACATGATGCATGAACATACATTCTCAACCTATCATGATGCATGATGTAACAACCCGGTCTTTATTCACTTTAAACTAGCGTAAAATTTAAAACTTTTTATTTTATAAAATCAAAGTGAGACTTTTCTTTATAAAAATCGATCGTTAATCTCTTTACTTAAAACATTTTGCAGAAGAAGTAATAAAATTCTTTTATAAAAAGTAGCGGAATTAAAAACAATACATTAAAGAATATTAAGAAATTTACAACCCTTTTTCAAACACTTTCTTTTAAACTCCTTCGCCCAGCCAGCCACAAGATCCACCCGTGCAAATTCTTTATCAACTATCTTTGACCTGTTTGTTTATTTCTCGTACGATACCTACATCACAAGACCTAACTCATGAGCCTATTGCTCAGTAAGTGATAGACTAAAATGCAATGCAGATATGATGCATGATTATGCAATGCATTACAGAGGAGAACCGTATCTCGTTTGTTAGTTTGGGGCGATGGATAAGTCAATTGCTCTCGTTACTTAACCTGTGTTTCCGATGAGGAACCACGCCAATAGGGGTGTCACCACGAGCCATACCCAGTCGCTTTGTTTGAAGACATTGGGGGTTTTAGTACAAGAGAATTGAGAATCTTACGATTCCCGTGGCTTAACCGTACCTCACCACTCCCTAAGTGGGAGTAGGCACTCTAATAGGGGTGTCACCACGACAACCATTCCCAATCCTCTAGAACCCCCACATGCCTATTTACATATATTTTAGGATGACATACAATATGCTCGTGCCTAAATACAGTCCTATATGATAATATAAAGGTCTAATAAACATGTCATTAAAAGAACCTAAATCTAGTAAACACATAGCATGCAATCCTAATTCTTTGCGATGTAGGGTCTAAAGACCAAAGCACAGTAAGTATCAACTTACCTGTCGTCCATAGCGCAGTTCGGAAATTAACGTTGTCCTTCTCTTTTTTATACCTTCACAATTTTATAACATTTATCATTAAAATTACAACCCATCAATCTCAACACATATTCATTTGCTACTTACTAAAATTCTTAACCCAAGTTCAACTTAAAGGCACCGTATTGACATATCAAAATATTCAGGTGGAAGGGGAATTCAAATTATGCAATTTAAGTTTCTCATTGTTAGTAAATCTTTATGAGCAAGGAAGATTAAGTTCAGTCCCAAATAAAGTGTGGCCCCATCTCTACTCAGCTATGCAATATGGTTTTTCTCAAATTCTACTTAAGTGATTGTGCCATTAAACACCTTCCATTTTCAATGATACTAATAGCGAGTATAATACTGGCTTACGATATTTAGATCTACCATGTTCAGTTTACGATTCAAGTCCCAAGGTTAACCCAATTACAAACTCTAGGCATGACCTAGCAATACCAAAATCCAAGATTTCACAAAATAATACCTACCACTACCCACTTTGGACAACAATTATCTTTTGTATCAGACAGTTCATATGGTTCATTTGGTCATGACTACGTTGACAAGGATTCCAAGCAACAGACAGTCGAAATTTCCAACATTATACTAAGTTCAGATTAGCTAACAATTGTACCAGTCATGCTTTTCATCCAATCATCCATAAGTCAACAATTTATCACACAAAACATATCAACGATGATTCCAAGATCCTATCCAGTCACAAAGCATATCAACAATGATTCCATGACGATATAACTTTCTAAACCCTTTTACCAAATTCCATTGATCATGCTTTTCATCCAATCTATTCTCAATAATTATCATAGTGACAGTTTGTACTTTCCAACAAAATCAATAACAAAACAGGGTACTAATCCAACATGTTTCACATTCAAGCACTAAACGATAAAATCAATAACTAGCAAACAAAACCCATAATGTAGGGCCTCCATTGGCCAACTACAATTCCAATTCTTACATCAGATTTTCGAGCCAAAATCGACAACCCAACACAGTCAAGACGGCAACCAAAGAGAAAATTTTCCCAATTAACCAATCCTTCACACGTTTCCTAATCAAGGGGAGTATTAGAATAAATCCACAAAACCAATTTGACCCAAACTGTGGAAGATCTACAACTAAACCATAATTTGTAAATTCTCAAATCAATACTTACCTTTACTTCACTTCACGGATGAATAATCCTACCACAGGACTCTTAGAGTATCACTCCAATGTTAACCACTCTTTCACTTAACTCACCTCTTACTAATAATCTCACAGCAAGATGGTACTCCCACACTCATTCATGTTCTTAGAGAATGAAATACAGAGGGGAGGGCTTACCTAATATAGACGATGGAGAGGAGGGGAAAGCTGCAACAGGGAATATCAGCAGGGGATAAGCTGACCATCACACATACCAACAAATGGGAGGTCCATTGAGACAATCCCAAGTGGAAAAGCTTCCATCTTGATGGGAGGGGCTGGGCGTCACAGGGGGTGTAGGCTGGAGAGAGAGTCTTGTTGATTTTAGCAAGAAATCGGAAGAAAGAGAAGAATTTAAAATGGGTTTCTCTGAAATTTCTGACAATTCGGATGAGCCGAGGCGTCTGCAACTTCGTCTGCACTAGTCCGAATGTGTCCTAAAATTGTCCAGAGTCAAATCGGACGATGGTCTTCTTCGTCCACTACCGTCTGAATTGTTCCAAAATTGTACAGATTCAATGCGGACGAGAGCCCTCTTCATCTGCAGTCGTCCGCAAGCGTCCAAATGTCCATTGCAGAACAAGTTTAGGATGTAGAAACTCATCCCCAGTTTCGTCCCAAGTATAGGGACGCAACATTACGTGTTAGCGGACACGACACGTCGTCCGAAGTGGCATCCGTAGGCATCCGAAACTTCACAGTGCACATTTTCCTTAAGTTTTCCATTCTTAGATTATTTTTCAATGTTAACCATATACTTTTCAAGCACGACTTAACACGTTTCGTCGCATAATACGATGCACTATTCATATATTAAAATTATCCAGATTTAATATTTCGATATAACATGTTTCAAGCGTAAATACCACTATGGCGAGGTCAAGGTCATGAGTGGGATAGTTAGCCTCGTGCGATTTGATCTGTCTCAAAGTATACGCAATAACCTTTCCATTCTGCATGAGTACCCCACCCAATCCACTCTTATATGCATCGCAGTAAATACAGAAATTGCCTTCTTCTTCTAGTATGGCCAAGACAGGTGCTGACGTCAACCGTTGTTTCAACTCTTGAAAGCTCTTTTCACATTCACTTGACCACCAAAATCGTACATTCTTCTTTGTCGGACTAGTAAAAGGCAAAGCAATTTATCAAAATCCACTTATGATCCTTCTATAGTATCCCGCTAGTTCGAGAAAAATTCTCACATCACCCACTCTCTTCGGTTGTGCCCAATCGATAATCGCCTAAATTTTCGCTAGGTCTACTGCAATACCATTTTTAGGAAATACATAGCCAAGGAAGTTGACTTGATTTAACCAAAATTCACACTTTGAGAATTTTGCGTATAGTTGGTGCTGCTTCAGAATAGATAGGGCAATCTTTAGGTGCTCACAATGTTCTTCCTCCGACTAAGAATAGACCAGAATGTCATCGATAAAGACAATGATAAACTTGTCCGATAATCCTTAAAGATCTGGTTCATCAAGTCCATGAAAGCTGTTGGGGCGTGTGTCAGCCCGAAGGACATCACAAGAAATTCATAATGGCCATACCTCATTCGAAATGTTGTCTTAGGTATATCGTACTGCTTAACTTTTAGCTAATAATATCCCGAATGGAGGTCAATTTTTGAAAAGACGCAAGCACCGTGCAACTGGTCAAATAAATTATCAATCTAAGGAAAAGGTATTTGTTCTTGATCATCACTTTGTTTAGCTCCCGATAATCTATGCACATCCTTTGTGATCCATTTTTTTCTTTACAAACAAGATCGGCGCTTCCCAAGGCGAGAAGCATGGATGGATAAACCATTTGTTGATTAACTCTTCAAGCTAGACTTTTAACTCGCACAACTCAGCAGGCGCAATTCTGTCTGGATTCTTTGAGTGGGTTCCGTACCTGGATGTAAATCGATTACAAATTCAATTTCTCTGTTAGGTGGTAATCCAGGGAGATCATCTAGGAAGACCACAGGAAAGTCCCAGACCACTGCAACATCTTCCAACTTTGCTCTCCGTGTCACTGTAGTTTCCATCACATTTACTAGAAATCCTTCACATCTGCTTCGCAATAATCAATCTACCTTAAATGTAGAAATAATAGCCAGCTTGCCCTTTTCCTTGACTCCTCGAAAAATGTGTTGTTCGTCATCAAGAGAGTGAAAGCGGACTTCTCTTCTCCTACAATTGATAACTGCCTGGTGATGGGACAGTCAATCCATGCTAAGAATAATGGCATACCCCTTCATGTCCATAACAATCAAGTCGGCATGGAATGTACAGTCATTTATCTTAAATGCATATGATTTTAGAATTCCATTGGTAGGCAAATAATCTCCAAATGGTAAAAGCACTCTATACTCACTCTTTATAAGACCAAGACAATTCGCTTTCATGCAAAATTCAATTGAAATGAATGAGTGAGTAGCTTCATAATCAAATAAGACATATGCAGCAATACTATTAACATAAATAGTACCTGGCATGGCTAGAAAACTTATTTATTCTAAATGCAAAAATTCCTAATGCGATTAAAGAGTATTCCAATATTATATAAAACACACATATAATTACTTTATAAGTCATGTGTACCTGATACAACTGTTGGTTGCTCCTCCTCTTCATCATTTCCATACAGAGAGATAACCCGTGGAGACACCCTTCCTTGTCCTCCTTTGTTGGCTAGGCAGAACTTGGCAATATGTCCTAGCTCTCCAAATTTGAAACATTGCTTAGATCCCACCATACATTCCTCACAGTGGCTTTTCTTGCACTTTGGACATACATTGGGCTAAAACGTTCTTGCACCCAGAGGGGCAATGGCTATCTCAGCCATTGGGCGCTTGTCTTTTCTTTACTATGCTTCGTTCTCTGATTGTCTTTTAATCCCTTGGTTCACAGGCGGACCACCTCTTTGTTGCTAGTTGTGACTGTTCCTCCAGAACCTCTGGCTCAATTCCCTCTGCCTAGCCCCCATTAGCTCCACATTTTCTACTCCAAGCGCCTTCATGATAATCTTCACATAGGGGACATCCTAAATACCAGATATTTTGATTCTCCTGAGGAAATCCATTGTGAGCCCTTGCACAAAGTGATGGACTTTGTGCTCATTGGTGGCGACTAGATGTGAAACAAACCTAGATAGCACCTCAAATTTCTGAACATAGTCTGACATTGTCCCTGTCTGGCACAATTGTACAAACTCCACCAGTTTCTGAGTCTAGACCGTATGATTGAAGTACTTTTTGTAGAACAGTTCTTTGAATTTCTCCCGCATAAGAGATCGGACATCCTGCATTGCCTTAATCGAATCCCACCAGAATTGGGCATCTTGGACTAGAAAATAAGTAGCACACGTCACTTTCTTAGCCTCTTGTATCCTTGAGTATTCAAACCTATCTTCGAGGGATCGAACCCACTCCTCGGCTCTTGTGAAGTTAGAAATATTTCCATCAATGCTAAGAGGCTTGAGTTGTTGGAACTTTTCCCAGCCGGCTTCCTTAGGAACCACTATAGCATGATGATTCTTGTTTCCGTTTTCTCTTTCCATAAACCGTTCTATATACTAGAACTGCCGCTCCACTACAGTGGTTAGGAGGTTGAGGGCTTTATCTCTCTCATTCCAAACACTGGCATTCTCTCAGCCATCAACATTTTCTTGGTCGTCGGTTGCCTCGTTCCTCTCATCATTAATCGTACATTGGCTCTCGCCCTTCTAGCCAATCTATAGCCCTATACATTTTTATATTATAAAATAATAAGTTAAAGAAAATACTTGAAGAAACAAAGCTAAACTTATAGTGGAAGGAGTATTCCACGATAAGACTTGCGTTACCGGCCATCTATAAAACCGCATTTGACCCAGTTATGCTCTGATACCACAATTGTCACGCCACGCTTGGAGACGTTACCTTTTTCTTAGCCATATAAATTTTTCTTTAAATTTATTTAAAACATATACTAGAGGAAAACATATCATAGTGATTAAGGTGAAAACAAATAACAATTTCAAAACATGGTTTTAACACTTTAAACAAAAGTCCACTCTTTTAACAAAACATTTGGACATTTATCCTATTTCCAAAACCATCAACTGTTTCAAAATCCCAAATTTTTACTTTCCTTGAACCATAACCCCTCATGTCAAATCTGTTGGGTAACCCAAGTGCTTATCCTAAAATACTCCTCCCTCGGGTATATAGCTTGTACCCAGTTCGGCACCTACACCACAAGTAAACTGTGAGGCTAACGCCAAGTAAGAGGTAAGACGCAATATGATGCATGCATGTCTGATTATGTCAAAAAGGAATCCATCCCATATTTTCTTTACTCACAGTCTCATATCATTAAGCTAGGACATTGGAGATATTTCCTACTGGGAGAATAGATACAGCCTTGGATCTAGCCTAAGCAGAACAGGTCACCAAATCCCTAAATGGGAAGGGATACATCATCATGTAGTTCTCCCAGGCATCATTATCACTAAACCCACCAACCTCCAATTCTCATTACATTCATTTAATCCGGTCTCTCCCGTGCAATGCATGTGAATACCAATCCAGATATGGCATTCCTAATTGTTTCTAATCATGATGCATGTTAATTCAATGCAATATTAATCACAATAATATAATATCATTCAAAGTAAGAGTACAGACAAGTCAACAACATGGATTCTCGGATCATAAATAATAACAGGACCACCTAAATGCATAGAGTCTATTGGCCACATATCAGAGACGTAACAGAATTTTATATCCAGTATTAATAGAAACCAAACACAGCATTTTATATCCATGAGACAATGCACAGAAATTTCAAGATAACTCTACACCCACGGAATAACCAACTTCCAAAGACATATTAGTCATTATCAAATAGAGAACTACCACTCACATTCTTAGTGCAATAGAATAAGAACAACGATTAACAGAGTAACAATTTAAACTCGGCAGGGCAACCATCAACCTATCTAACATAACCATGAGGACCAAATCCCAAATTAACAGAGCAACTTAGTGAGAAACCAAAACCCACAGAGTACCAATTATAACATATCCAATTAGAGAACCCAAAGACCTATTTTATTAAAGCACAAAATGACCATTAAGTATCAGAAAATAACTAGGCAGAGGCAAACATCGAACCATCCAATAGAGTAGCATTTACAATCAATAAAACAGACTCTACTTGTGGTGTAAGCCTCCTCTGGCCATGACACGCTTACTTCTTACCTCACTTGAAATGCCTCACCGTAGACTCCTCCTTCACACATTATCAGTGCATGGTTCACACACCAGACAATCCAAGGTAGCAACCTTCTTCCTCTCTCTCACACTCTGCTTTTTGAAAGAAAACACAAAACACTTCCCTCCTTCTCTTTTTCTCTTGCACGCTCTCTGTAGAACACAGCAACCTCCTTTGCTTTCTCTCCTCTCTCTTGCACTCTCTTTTTCTACTCTCTATAAAAAAATTAGAAGCTCTCCTTTATGCTTCATCCCTTCACTACCTTCTCCATTTTATAAGAGGAGGAGAGGCTTCCCAGAGAAGCCTTAGTGATTCAACGTTTCACCAACCACTCTTAGGTTTCACCACACTTAAATGCCACATAGACAATGTCATCATTTTGGGAGAATCAACGTAAATCCATCAGGTAAATCATAAAACATCCGCTGTTGAAAAATCAGATTTTCAGGTTTCATGTGGGAGCGGTCAATCAGTTGATTGATCGTTCGGCCGTGGATTTAAAAATCCACATTTACAAGTCAAGCATATGCTCGACCTCTCCCACATAAAAATCACATTTTCATTTTAAGGTCGAGCATGTGCTTGACCTTTCCCACATGGCCGACTCTCAATTGTGGAAAATGTTATTTTCCACAACTCTACTCTTCTCTTGCCTCTTCTTTGTATTTTAATTTAATTCAATAATTCTTTTTACTTAACTTATACCCATTTTATTCATAATTACTGCATTAATGTACCATACCTTATTACGAAACGTGTTCTCTTTATCAACACATATATTCCATGAAAATTCTTCACATTATATTTATAGAGTGATTTATTCGAGTATTACACAGTGTGTCCACGTGGGTCATTAGCTCCACTTATCCGCACTTGGAAAGGATGTCTGTAGCAGGCGCCGAGCATCCATGTAGGTCATTTGCACTTGGACTGGATGTCCGCTGCAAACCCAAGCATCCACGCTTGTCGTCCATAGCTAGATTTGAACTCATTATGACTGGCTTTATTATAGGTTCAGACGACTTCATGGGTTTCTTGCTTATTCCCTAGGAGGTTATCGCTCTAGTTGGTAAGCAAGGTCATTGCAAATGTATAGATTTTATATTTTATCGCACTGCATTGCATCATGGTTTTCAAAACTTTATTTTGTGGGTTACTATATATGAAACCCCGATGGGGACTATTCAACAACACATTAGTTTTTATACTGCATATGTATACATGAGTTTTACATGTTTATCTTCACGTGCATTGTAAAAGCCTTGAAATTTTAATGATAAATTCCACGTGTAAATTCTTCGCATTGAAAATCGATCATAGCGTTGAAGTAGACCGAATTTGTCGTGTAGCAGCCACGTATGCAAATTTGGTCATTTGGTCAAGTCCACGTATGCAAATTTGGTCAACTGTTCAAAGTCAGTGAAATTAGATTTTTCCGAGTAAAAAATTGAATTAATAAACGATATTGGACAGTCAAAATTGAGTGATAACATCGATGGATGATGTTGGATTTAAATTTAGAGTTTGGGTAGATTATAAATTGATAATGTATAAAATTGGGGATACACATTTTTTTTAAAAATGGAAAAGAAATTAGGAAATTGGGATTAAGGAAAATAAATAATTTGGAAGAAGTGAAATAAGAGTAGAAATATTTGGGAAATGAAGAGGAAAGGTTTGGGGGCAAAAAATCCCACCCAATGCCTTTGAACCCGTAAAGTTCAAGGTTTAAGTTGAAAAAAAAAAAAATTAAGAAAAGGGGGGGAATGAAATTAGGGTTCCCCCCCCCCCCCCCCCTGTTTTTCGATGTCTTCATCGACCGAGAAGAGAAGAGGAGAAGAGAGAGACGCCGGCGACCAACGAACCGGCGAAATCGACGGACGGCAGCGACTCCCGACGACGAGGACAGCAACCTGCGAACGGCGAGCAGGCAAGAACTCCGTGAGCTGGCGATGCCGGCCGAGACAGGGAGCTCGATTTCCGGCATTCCTTCCGGCTGCGAACCGCGACCCGTGCGACGTCGGCCGAGAGCAGACGGTCGTTTCCCCGAACAGACGAACGACGAACTCCCGATCTCGAGCAAATCCGGTGAGTCCAGATCTGTGACCGGAACTCCGAGTTGAGCCGATTTTTCGACTCCGGCGAACGGCGATTCCAGATCTGTGACGGATCGACTCTGAGGCCGAACCCGACTCTGGTTTCCGACGACGAACAGATTTTCGTTTCCGGTGAAAAACTGCTCCGATCTGTTCAGTGGGTGAGGTTTCGATCCGAGTTTTACTCCGATGTTAAGTTTGGATTTATGATGTCGTTGGTTGATTTGTGATTGGATTTACAGCAGTCGATCTAAAGGATTCCGGACGAACAAATCTCCGGCGACGGCAATTTCGGATCTGACCATATTTTCGATTTTCCGGCGAGGAAAAAAAAGAGGGACGCGGATCCCGTCCTATTGGTGAGGAAACTTTTAGTGAACTGCTTATTACTGATTTGTTGCTGTCATTTGGGACTGAGATCGATTTTGTTATGTTGAGGGATTTTAGTTGGAATATTCTCATTGATTTTGGATACTGGTCTGGCATTTTGCTTGGTTGTGATGGTTTTAAATTTATAACAATCTGTTTAAAATTGGGAATTTTCTACATGTATGGATTGCTAGATTTAGAGACCAGATATCATAAATAAATTTAAAGCGTTAAAGGTTGCTAAATAAAAGAAGTTGGTTAAGATTGAGAAGATAATGTTAGGGATATTTATGAGTTTTCAGCCTGTGAATTTATTCACCCACTGAGTGTTGGATGATGTTAAGGGCAATGGATTGTTTTAATTATATTAGGGGTTAGTTTCATAAATTGTGGGAGTTGGAAGTCTTAAATTGGATTTGTCAAAGTTGAGGGACAAAAAATGGATTTTGAGTTAAAGAAGTTGTTAAAAAGGTTTAAAGTATTTATTGGGCTTTGAGATTTTCACTCACACTTCGGTTGAGCTCCTATTCCCGGTATAGGATCATCAGCTTATTTTCTGGAATTAAGTTTTAATTTCTGTATTTATACCTTTGTCAGGCTTTGACGATTTTGGCGAGTGTGCCACGATTACCGAGGAGGTAGTTGCTCCGCTTAATCGTAAAGAACGCCGAAAAGGTAGGGATTTCTATACCTCTTGCGTTATATTGCATCCTATTCCGTTTTCCAAAATAATTATTTTGTGGACTACCACACTTGGAAAATGACGGGGACTGTTCGATAGCACGTCCGTTTTTATTAGTAGTATGTTTTCTCAAGTTTAATTCCGTACATGGTTTGAGATTTATTGTGCCCATGTTGAGGGATGGATCCGCCATCCCCTTTGATACCTTCTGCTGCGTGAAGGTTGATTGTTTGATGTGCGAAAAGTATAGGTGGGGCATTGGTGACGTGTCCTCAGGTTGAAACTCCTGAAAGTCGTAAACCTCGTATGGGAGGGTGATGACGCCTCCTTGGGTCGCAAGCCCCTAAACCTGGCCAGGATTTGTCCCACGGATCAGACGGTTGTCAATCGCTGAGACTTGTTTATCCTAATTCCACATATAGCGAGCAACTGTATCCGTTTTATTTGATTATACGATTATACGATTATACGAGTTGTGTCGTGCAGCCAGGTGCGCCGGCAACTCGGGTGACGTACGGAATCTTCGGATCGTCGTCATTATTCCTGCCTTATAAGGTGTTGTCATCGACGGGTGACCACCTCTTCTATGTTGTGTGGCGGGTGAGTCCATGAGTGACCACCCCTTTTCACTGACGACGTTTTCAAATTGGAAAACGATGATGGCCTATTTTCCGAGGTATAGCTGTCTATGTATACAGCAAGATTTTTAATAAAAGCCTCATCGACGGCCCTTGGGTCGGTTTGGTAAAATGATAAAGAGTTTTAAAGTGATTTTAAGAATCCATGTACGGTAGAATGAAACATAACCTTGTTCTCGAAAAATGTACAAAACCAGTTTTGCATGAGGTGCATTTAGTATAGCCATACTTTACTGAGTTAGTCACTCACCCCAAACGACTCCTTCCCCAAAACTTCAGGTAAGGGCAAGGAGTAGCTGAGGATCAGGAGTTGAAGCGTTTTATTATTTCTACTTGAGCGATTTATCGTTATTTGGTGAGGACATTTATGTTTCCATTTGGGTCTGTAAACCTTAAACACAGTTGGTTTTGGATTTGTTGCACAGTACTTGGATTTCATTTTAATTTATGCACTGTTATCTTCTCGTGATCCCTACTCGGACCTAGGCCCATATTACCTTGGGCCGAATTAAATATTATAAGTCTTCCGCAAAACTCACGCCTTGGGCTGGGTGATCGGGTTCTCTATGAGGATCGGGTCGCCTGACCCGGCGGTTCTGTTAGGCCCGTCTTCGGGTCGTGACATGCATAGTATTTCATTGTTGTTATGTTACGTATACGAGAGGATGAATCATCTTGATACCTTAGACGTTCACGGTATGAAAGTATCATTAGGCTATCCCAGTACATCCTCTACTGTGTGAAGGATATTTTGTTTATGCGCTGTGTGAAAATGTGTAATATGGTAGTTATGACGTGCTCCTTGGGTTTCGAATCCCTAAACCTGATGAAGGTGTATTTGTTTTGGGTTATGTCATCACTTATTGGTTCACCAGCAACCCCTATGGTGTAGCTTGATCTTTGAATTGCCCTCACAGTTCTTCTTCCTAGCTCATGAGGTGTTGCTATCTTTGGACTTTCACTTTTCAGTGTGATTGTATCAAAGGAGTCCTTGGGTCACTCTTTTTTCACGGATCCCTATTTTAAATTTGTGTAAAATGATGTAGGTTTATTTTATTATAACTGGCTAGGTATCCAGCAGTGTTTTGATGATTACCTCATTGGTGGCTCGTGGAGCCTATTTTAATGATAAAGAATGTTTTAAAATAATTGGAAACTCATGCATAATACGACATTTTGATTTATCTAAAACCAGTTTTACATACATTGCATTTAGTATAAACTGTCTACTAAATTAGTCACTAATGTCAACGACCCCATTCATCTCAAGTAAAGGCAAGGCAGCCAAGAGTAGCAGTTGGGTGTGTAGACTGTCTGTTTTTCCCTCTCATTCCCTTGAATGTTTTGTTTTTGTTTCATGGTGAGGACTTCTACATTTGAACTTAGGTCTGTATTAAAATATTGGGATAATGTTTAAAGTTTTTTTCATGATGCAATTCTTGTACACTTAAAACGTTGAAAACAAACACTTTTTCTTTTACAAATCGCGTAGCAGAAGACTTTTCGTACTAAACACTTGAGAATAAAAATGCCATTCATAAAATGGATTTCAATAAATCTTTAAAATTTATAAAAACATGGTATAAATTCAAAACATTTATATTTTTGTCCTTTCAACCTTTCGCCTAGTTATCCACAAGATCCGCAACGAGCAAATACTTCATCAACCACTCCTTTTCTCATTAGCATAGTTACCTACATCACAAGACAATAACTATAAACCAAATGCATAGTAAGAAATGAAATGCATAATGAAGCATGAGATGCATTTTGATGCACTAGCAGAAGGGAATAAGAATATAACCTGTCAATATTGGAAGAAGTGAAGAAAAATTGATTGAAAGTGTATCATCAACCGAGTGTGGCAAGATTTAGGAGAGGCGGTCGATCAAAGGACAGGCAGAGATCGACTGGGATTGATCAGCCACAAGTTGATATTAAAATAGAAGTTGAGCAACAATGCGTAGAAAAAAAAAAGCAGTGGCAAGCAAAGTCTCGGTGGTCGATCATCAATGGAGAAGTTGATTGACTGGGTCTTCAAGCTTCCTTAAATGGCTGCAAAACTCAATATGGAAAGTCCAACTTTGGAAGCCACTAAATCTCACATTTTAGAATGTTTTGAGCTAAAATTTGGACCATGTCTTCTGGGATGAATAAGGAAAGAACTCCTTTAAGAATAATGGAAAGAACCTTCATGGATTAGGAAATATACTTGGAAGAACTCAAGTGGTCGAAAATAGCAAGTAGTGTAGCTTGCAACTCCCAAATGGATGACTTGTTGATGGAAACACCTCTTGATGGTTGGACACCTCTTCACATAATCTTCCTCCAAGGAGTAAGAACGCAGATGCCAATAAGAGAACTTACTTAACTCCTAGTAAGCCCAATCTTGTGATGCTACTCACAGAATGATTACTTTGGATGTAACTCACCAAAGTGTTGAAAAATGAATCACTCCGATTTTGAAAGAAAGTAAAAGCTTTTATCAATCAAATTTCAATTTCAACTGTCTAAATAATTACATGTGGGTGGTCATAAATAACTAATTACACAAATAAAGAATAGTAAATGACTACACAACAATAATATCACTAAATTGGTTAAGTATAAGCTTGGCAGATTTTCTACTTAATGGAAACTAGGTAAATTAACTAAAAGAATATTTAATTAACTTCTTCCTTTCTTCTTCTCTAAGTCTAGAGGTCTTTTGGCAGCTATTCCTTCTTGGTGCTGGGCCACTTAGATGGTTTTCATGTAAAGACTTCATTGGTCTCGAAGCTTTGACACTTGGACTTTCCATAATATTGGCTCTCTATTTTTTGGGCTTTTGACAAGGCTAACAAACTCCATATTTAATGGTCTAACCCATTCTAGAGAGCTTAGAAAATCAGCTACAATCTTCATGAAGCACTCTTTTTGAAATGACATCGTTTCAAATGCCAAAACTATCAAACACTTGTTGAAGGTTAGAAAGTAGACAGTTTTGGGAAGTCATTCCATTATCCTCCTATTGCTCTTGAACTTCCACCTATGGTTGACTTCAAAGAACTCCATGAACATCTTGAATGCTTGATTGATGATAGGATGGCTCTGTGGTCCATCATCCTCTCGAGGTTGAAAAGGATTCGACCTCGAATCGTATATTGTGTTTCCATAATCTTCATAAAAACTAGGAGATTCACCATAGACTATCAAGATTGAATATGTTCAATGTCTTCATGAGTGTAATAAGGAAATGAATCTTCTTTGATGTAGTAGGCAGATCATATTAAGATTTCCCTAAGCCTTTTCCCATGTTTGAACAATAACTCGGATATTAGATTCTCATTCTTTGCCTTCGAGTTAGAAATATTGTAGACCATAAGAATATTTACCATAAATATAACTTTGGGAACACCTTTAAGTAAGTGTAGCCAAAAAGTAATTCCTTCATACTCTACTTTAACCACATAAGGAGATGTGTCATGGGTCTTGAGATTTGTAATGGCTTCACATTCTTCATGCATGAAATAAAGAAACAACTCTTGTTTTATGCAATAGGCCAATAATAGTAAGATGTTCACAAACCACCTCCCATATTTGAACAATAGCTTAGAAGTGTCATAGATACCCCTTTGTAATTAAATAACTTCCATAAATATTTTATTGAGAATACCTTTGAGTATATGTGGCCAAAGAACAATCTTTTGGTTGCTTCCCAAGTGGTTCTTTCTTCAATATGGTTTGCTAGATCTCCACCATGAACTTTCCTTATTAGTGATTTCTTGGTAGCTTCTTAAGTTGTCTTTCCTTCTATATGGTTTGCTAGATTCCCAACATGTACCTTCCTTATTAGTGATGCTCGAAATCCATGAAACAGGCCATCCTTGGAAACATAATCTTTGGAAATATAATCTTTGCAAGAGTGAAATGACCAATATTTTCATCTTTCCTTTCTTATGCTTGATCATATAAGAAAAATATTCTAGCAATTTACTCTTGGACAATGATGCAAAAATTAGGCAAGTAGTAATTGAAACCTCAAAACAAATAACTAGTAGAATCATCATCAACCTCATTGCCACAAGAGTCTTGCCATAGAATCAATTTAATATCTTCATGCAATAGCAAAGTTGTCCACAAAATGCAATATGTTCCTATAATCCCAAAATAGTAATTACATTCAACAAAATCTTTATTGACCTTATTTCCATAAGTGATGCACCAGTTGAAGGGGTAAAAAAATAACCTGCAAATTATGTTGTTGAGGTGTTGTTACAAGTCTTGAAGAAGGAAGAATGTTGGAGAAACTAGGTGGGCAACTCCTAGAGGAAACAATCGACTGGGCGCTCGACCTCAAAATGGTTAGATAGGAAAATTATTTGTTCGAACTGAATTTCCCCTGCTGGTGGTCGACCAGAAGGTCTACCTATCCTTCTTTCCTTAAATTTCTACAATTTCAATTATGGAAACTCCAACTTTAGAAGCTTATAACTTCTTTGTTTTAGAAGCTTTTGAGCTGAAATTTTGACCACGCCTCCTAGACTAAGATAAGAAAAGAACCCTTCAAGAATCACATAAATATCAGCCATAGATTAGGAAATTTACATGTTACAAAATAAGTCGCCAGAAATAGAAAGTAATTTGACGAATACTCCGGTATGGATGATTTGTTGATGATGTGCTTTTGGAAAGTTGGACACCACTTCACACATTCTTCCTCCAAGGATGAAGAATATGAATGTCAATGAGAAAGGCTACCCAACTTACAAGTAACCTTAATCATATGATATAACGCACACGAGGGAGAAACTTTGGATATAATTCACCAAAGGTTTGAAATAGGAATCACTCCAAATTTCGAGAATAAAGCAAAAGCTTTTTGTATTCAATTTCACTCCCCTTAAACTTGTACATAAGGTAGCTTTAAATAGCCAATTACAAATTATAAAATAATAATAAACTAATTAAGCAACAATAACCCTAATCGGCTCATAGAATAAGTTGTCTGATTTTCTACTTAATAAAAACTAGGTTAATTAAATAAAAGAATATTTAATTGATATCTTATTTTCTTCTTCGCCAAGTCTAAAGGTCTTTTGGCAGCTATTCCTTGTTGAAATCGTCCACTTGGATATTTTCCATATCTTGATTTTCCTGGCTCTCCAAGTTTGGACACTTGGACTTTTCATAACTCTTGCTCTCTGTTCCATGGGCTTTTGACATAGTAAATGAAGTCCAAATTTAACGATAAAACTCATTCTAGAAAGCCTAGAAAGTCAAATACAATCTTTATGAAGAAATCAATTTGACATGACATTGATGTGAATGCCAAAATAGTCAAATACACATCAAAGGTCAAAAGGAAGACAGTTTTGGAAAATCTTTTAATTATTCTCCAATTATTCTTGAACTTCCACTTATGCTTGACCTTGAATATCTCCATGATATTTTTGGAAACTTGATTGTTAATTGATGGACCTTGTAGTCCATCAATAAGGGTCTTGACATAAAATCAAATCAATATCTATATCATAAAATATCAAGGATTTCCACGTGATGCAATATATGCTTCTAGCCCCAAAATAGCAATTAAGTTCATCACCAAAATTAAATAAGATCAATAACAATCCAATATGCATAACCGTAAATGAACTTCTACCAAAATGAAAAGGAACAACTTTTTTATAACAATTGTCATCTCCGATTGGTAACTTAGTACTCATAACATGTGAACCCTCATTCCAACTAATTTTAAGAATCCAAGTAATCAATGTAACTAAGGGCGCATACGTCTTAGTTATAAGCGTAGTAGTCTTTAACCGAGTTCTTTTCAATGTCTCACATTCCATAAATGAGTAATAATTGGAACACTTGTTATGCATAAGCCACTTATCATAAAGTCTCGGTATTTCCAAAAACAAACAACTTGTATTTATTGGAATCATATCACAAAGCCCTATGTTAGTAAAAGTCCCAAAAATATCAATCTAAGTTGGCTTGTTTACCTTGATGTCTTCTTTGTCTAGCAACCAACTCAAATTTTCCTTAATATCCATGGAAGACAAATTGGTGTTACTTCTTTCATCTTTCATCAAAGGACACAACTTTTTCTCGTTTACAGATCAATCATGAACATTGTCATCCTTGTCAATATGCCACCAAAATTTGTGTGAGATGCCATGCATTAATATCTCCAAGCAACTTCCTTTAACCAAAATCATAGAAGTCATGTTAGCACAAATTCTCTGATCAACAATAAAGAGCAAACTTTGTCCATGTTGGTACATTGAATAGGAAGAGTTTGTTCCTCTTATGTTGTTGTCAAGGAGTCATCTTTGTCTTCGAGATACTCAGCTTTGGGCACTCGTCCTTCTTGGAATTCTTCCTCTTCTATGTGAGACTCCAAAGATAGTAATGACCCTTCTTCAATATAAATAACTTCTTCTTCAATTTGCTTAAGAGTTCCTTCTAATACCTCATCATGGTCTTGTGCTTATGAAGTTGGAGTGCTCGATATACTTGTTTCAAGTCATTGCATTATTCCTTCAAACAAGGTGTTAATTTATCGAGTTGAGATTAACAACTTTTGGAAGATTTTTCATACCTTATGATTGGTAGTGAGGATGAGACAGTTTTAATAAATGTTGGAGCATACTTTCATCTCAAAAATTTCTTTATTAAACTCATCGTTTTGATGTCTTCTCCTCTATCTTTTCTTCGGTTGGTGAATAGTTTGTCCCACCATCTTGAAGCTCTTCCTCTAAGCTTTGAAGAATAATTTGTACCAAGGTCTTCTCCGTAAAAATAGCTCTTTGAATAATCTTTTCGACCTCTTCTTCCCAATCCAAATAATATTTGGAAAATTCCAAACTGCCAAAAGTAGAGATAGATCCTTCCAACTTTTCGTTGCTCATAATGTAATCACAACTCCTCGTTATTAGGTTAAGAAAAAGGATATCATAAACTAATTGGAAGTTTAGCTCTAATACCAAATGATGCACTAACGAAAAGGAATAGGAATATAACCTATCAATATTGGAAGAAGTGAAGAACAATCGGTTGAAAGTGTATAATCAACCGGGTGTGGCAAGGTTTAGGAGAGGCGGTTGATCAAAGGACAGGTGGAGATCAACTGGGATTGATCAACCGCAAGTTGATAATGAAATAGCAGTTGAGCAGCAATGCATAGAAAAAAAGGCAGTGGCAAGCAAATTTTGGGCGGTCGATCATCCATGGATAAGTTGATCGACTAGGTCTTCAAGTTTCCTTAAATGGCCACAAAAATCAATATGGAAAGTCCAAGTTTTGAAGCCAATAACTCTCACGTTTTAGAAGATTTGGAGCTGAAATTTGGACCACACCTTCTTGGATGAATAAGGAAAGAACTCCTTCAAGAATAATGGAAAGAACCTTCATGGATTAGAAAATATGCTTGGAAGAACTCAAGCGGTCAGAAATAGCAAGTTGTGTAGCTTGCAACTCCCAAATAGATGACTTGTTGATGGAAACGTCTCTTGATGGTTGACACCTCTTCACACAACCTTCCTCCAAGGAGTAGGGACACGGATGCCAATAAGAAAACTTACTCAATTCCAAGTAAGTCCAATCTTGTGATGCTACTCACACAAGGATGACTTTGGATGCAACTCAGTAAAGTGTTGAAAAAGGAATCACTCAAATTTCAAAAGAAAACGAAAGCTTTCATTAATCAAACTTCAATTTCAATGGTCTAAATAATTACATTAGGGTGGTTATAAATAACCAATTACAAGAATAAAGAATAGTAAAGAACTAAACAAGAATAATATCACTAAATTAGTTAAGTATAAGCTTGACTGATTTTCTACTTAATAGAAACTAGGTAAATTAACTAAAAAAATATTTAATTAACTTCTTCCTTTCTTCTTCTCCAATTCTAAAGGTCTTTTGGCAACTATTTCTTCTTGGTGCTCGGCCACTTGGATAGTTTCCATATAAAGACTTCCTTGGTCTCCAAGCTTGGACACTTGAACTTTCCATAATATTGGCTCTCTATTTCGTGGGCTTTTGACAAAGCAAACAAACTTCACATTTAACGATCCAACCCATTCTAGAAATCTTAGGATGTCAGCTACAATCTTCATGAAGCACTATTTTGAAATGACATCATTTCAAATGTCAAAACCATCAAACATTTATCAAAGGTAAGAAGGTAGACAGTTTTGGGAAGTCCTTCCATTATCCTCCAATTGTTCTTGAACTTCCACCTATGCTTGATTTCAAAGAACTCCATGAATATCTTGAATGCTTGATTGATGATAGGATGGATCTCTGGTCCACCAATTTTTCATAAAACATTTTTCCATTACCGTTTTATCATTGAAACTCAACTCAAAGTCTCAATCATTGGGGGAAAACCCGCCCAAAGGCTCAACCACTAGGGACCACGTCAGCCAAAGCCTCAATCAATGAGTTAAGTATCCAAAGCCTTACGATGGGGGAGAATCCACCCAAAGCCTCAACATAATCATCATGTTCTTAGTCATGACATGAAAATCATACAAGTATCAAAGCATCAATACACCCTTGAGCAATAACGTGATCAATAACTTAACATCTATCAACACAATCATCAAACATCAATCAACAAACATAAAATCCTACCTCTTGTGATGTAACCCAAAAGAGAAAACACAATCATTCATTTCTTACCTCTAATTCATTGGAGAAGATGAAAGATACCACTTCCTTAGAATTTCCTATTAAATATTCTCCTTGCTTCTCTTCTTCTCTTTCAAACTTATCCTCTTCTTCTTTTCTCTCCAACTCTCTCCCACGAAACTCACCTCTTTTCTCTCTCTCTTCTTCTTCTAAAACTCTCTCTTTCTTTCACGGTTACATTCTCCTACTCTCAAGTTTTTTCCACCTTATATTAACTCTTTTTCTTCAACCTACATTAAGCAGGAGATGGTGCACACATAGTCATCAACTGTTGAGTAATCAACTCTTTTAGCCAATTAAAATATGACATTCCTGCACATTTCTAGTGACTCTTCAACTTATTGGTCAATCAAACTCTTCACATGAACGACCGTAAAATCTCTTGAAAACAAACTCTGACTATTCTTCAGGAAAACTAGTCGATCACCAACACTCAATTGATTGATCGCAAATCACAACATTACAATCTGTAAAGACCAAGACTAACTGTCCCTCCTGAGATGATCAACCGCTAAACCAAAAACTTCACAATCCGTGAAGAAGCTGATCGATCACCAAACGACCACAAAATCTTCCTATTTTGAATCTGTTAAGACCGTGATCGATCGCAACCATTCTTAATCGACCACTTCATAAACAGAGAGCCTCATTCCTTTAAATTACACACTCAGTGGTCAATCAACCACTCACACTTATCAAACTACTCCCCTGCAACTCATTAAAACATATAAAATCCTCACTTCAACAACCATAAACCACAAATCACTCATCCAATACCATTATCATACAAAATAATTCTAATTATCCTCAACATCCCCATTATCATCCTAGGTTCATTATTACATAAAAAATTGGGGTATGACAGTTTTGGATTTGATGCACAATGTTTAAGATATTTATGTTCTTATTTCTTGTGATCACTATATGAACTTAGGTCCGTCCCATATAAGCTATGACTTTGATTTGTGTTCAAGACTTCTGTTGCAAACCAAGCTATGGGTTGGACAATCGGTCCTATCTGAAAATTGGGTCATTTGACCCAGCGTTTCTATTAGGCTTACCTCCGGGTCGTGAAAAGTACACCCGGTCGAGGTAGGGGTTTAATCATTATATTCACCAATGTATACATATTTTTCAAAAACCTATTTTGAGAGGTATTCTCATATTTTATTGACATGGCCTATTTTTACGACATGTTAGATTTTATTATATATATGATTTTCATTGTCATGTTTTATTTAAACATGCATTGATTCTTTTGAATTGCTAATTAATTCGATTATGTTAACCAAGTTTGATCAACCTGTGTAGATATTTTTATTTTGATACGCATATTCGACTAATGGAGGATGTATTTCTATTTAATGAAATAGAGTAATAGGAGAGCTAACTCTGCCTTGTTCCTGAGTGCAAAATCCTAAACCTGATTACAGTTATTTTGTTACTGCGATCACTTAGTATCACCATTCTCTTATATACTGGACATCATGTGCTCGAAGTTTGTGAATGACTTATTTTTCACTAAGATTTTATGTTCTCACAGTAGTAGCCTACTTTTGTTACATATCACAACATAGTGGGCTATTTCTGATGTTGCCTTATTGATGTTTTATCCTCAATTTTTTACCATACGATTATGATGTTGGCATTCTCACTTACATTTTATAAAGCTTTGTGTATAAAACTTGAATCTTAATTGAATTTAGTCAACTCACTCCAACGACATTCTTTTTCAGGACATAATTAGAGAGACCATAAGTGGCTGACACAAGATGTTTGGGTGTTTAGTTCTTTAGTTATTTATTTTCTTTTTTAATAATTTATTATTAGTGAGATATAACTCCTTAATTTGAATTTCCTCTTTAGTTGGATTACATCATTATTTTTATTTTTCCATACTTTGTATTGAGAGTTATACTATTATGTTATTTAGATGTCACTATTAAACCTCAATTTAAGCCCAACATTTTAGGTCATAGCCTCTTTTGCTATTTATAAGTCTTTCACTAAAACATCGTAAATTAATTGAACTTAAGGGTCGGTTGCTTTGACTTTTTTTTATTGTTTCTCATTTTATCGTGAGTTTCTTTCCGTCCCTTATGAAAGTAATTTTTGAAATTTAATCAAAAAAGAAAATGTTAAACTTACAAGAAAACGACTTGTCTTTTGGGCGATGACTCATGGGAACTCAATTTATATGATTAAAAAAAACAAGAGAAGTAGAATAACATGCTTCTACGTATTTTTATGTGATCAAATGGCAGGTGTTGCTCAAAGTAATAAAAAGGGTAAATGACAAATCAACCATCGTGGTTTGTGATCAATGACAAGTCAACCACTATGGTATTTTTTCTAACAATTTAACCACTGACGTATGGAAAAATGACAAAACCAATCTCGGTAACGTTTTCTGTTAACAAATTGACGAGACACCATCTCAAGATACCGCGAAAATGCGGTGTCTTGCGCGGACATCGCGAAAATTCGAGGTGTCTTGTGAGACACTGTAAATTTCACGGTGTCTTGCGCAAGACACCGTGATTTTTGCGGTGTCTCACAAGCTTCTCGTCTACGAATCTATGGAGCATGGGTCATTGGCCAAGAACCTATCTTCCAAAACGCTCGATTAGAGGAAGAGATTTCAAATTACTATAAGAACAGCAAAAGGGTTGGCTTATTTACACAAAGAGTGCCTAGAATGGGTTCTTCACTGCGATGTCAAACCTAAAAATATTCTTCTGGATTGAAATTATTCCACTAAAGTTGCTGACTTCGGGCTGTCTGAGCTTTTAGAAAGAGGGCAGCTTCCAGATTCTGGTTTCGCTCGGGGAAGAGGAATGAGAGGTTATATGACTCCTAAATGAGTTTATAATCTGCCAATCATGTTTAAAGTGGATGTTTATAGTTATGGGATTGTTGTGGGGAGTTGGTGACCGCGTCAGTAGTTAACTTGTTAAAAAAAATACTATAGTGATTGATTTGTCATTGATCACAAATCACGATGATTGATTTGTCATTTACCCAAATAAAATTTAATTTTTGTACTATGAGGGCAGTTTGGATGGTGTGACAAATAAAAATGAAATGCAGTACAAATGGATGTCCTACTTATTGGAGTGATGTTGCCTTCATCCCACAGAGATTTGGGGATTCCTTCTTATGATTTCAATGTCTCTTTCATTTCACTGTTTTCCAAAAGACCTTCCATCATGACTCTTCAAATCCTGCCCCTCCTTCCCACTCTAACCACTGCCATCATATCATTATTTCCACTTCTCTCTCTATCTCTCTTTCTCTCTCCTTGACAATTTCAATAATTAATTATTCTTAATCTAAGACTAATCTGATGAATGATATCATTCTCTTTGTTTAGAGGATTCCCAATCTCAATGATTAAATAGTAAGCACAACCTGATAATAATTAAGAAAGTCATTCACCATTTGGTTAGAGGATCTTATGATTAGTAAGTAATCACTTAAGTACTTATTAGATTGTAATTCTATTATATCGAAAAGGGGAATATTCATTTCTCATTCATGGAAGTTTTCTCATAATACACCAAAATTAATAAAATAAATTTTAAACTATTGAATAATTAATAAGTTAATTCTTAAAGTAATACGGCGAATAAATAAAATTTTAAACTATAATAAATAAAGAAGATAAATATTATTATCACGTTTTATTTAAAATTTTAAAAATTTAAAAATAATATACTAAGTATTTGTTGCAAAAAGTGTATTTTCTATAGCAAAAACATGTCTTCTACCACAAAATGCTAGTTTCTCTAGCAAAAAAAGTATTTTTTGCAACGCATATTTATCTTCTACTGCGGAATCTTAGTTTTATCAGGATAACCCGAGGGTAAATCACGACTTCAACTTGAAGCACAACCTTAACCTCAACCTCAACATCAACATCAAACACAACCAGTATTTCAATTGGTCTTTTTCCAACCTATATCAAATTGTTTCTACTCACCGATCTTGAAGACTAAGTCGGCGAACGATAGGCACAAAGCTGATATTAAAAATCGTTTGATTATTGTATCTAGAAAAGTATATTTTGACACATTGACTAATACGAGAATAAAAGACACGTTTCTGCTGAGGAAACTAAGATTCTACAGCAAAACTCAAGTATCCACTACAGAAAAAACCTTTTTGTAGAGGAATGTGAGTATCCGTTGTAGAAAATACTCTTTTTACTGCAAAAAGTCTTTTCCATAGCAGATACTTGTCTTCTGTTGAAGAAATCAAGTGCTTGGAATATAACTTACTTTCCACAACAGAAAGCACGTTTGCGCTGGGGAAATGGTATTTTTCACACCAGATACTTGTCTTCCACTAAAAAAAATAAGTTCTTAGCTACAACTACTTCATATACGGGTCTATTGTGGAAAGATGACCTATCCAGTGCAAAATTTTCTTTTTAATTTAATAGTAAACATAACTGTGATATTTGTCTTCTTCATTTCCTATAGTTCGATGTTTTAATTGTTTACAAAATTACTTTTAAGTTTTGTGTGTCGATGATCTAACAGTTTAGGATTTGTTTTGTTAATTACTCTAATATCATTAATAAAATTTATATTTATATCATTCACAACATTTTAATATTTATTTAATAATACTCCTGAGCGACCCATTTGAAATTTTTGAAAATTCTAATCATCAAGTTGAAAGAAAAGAAAAGGGAAAATGACAAATCAATTATCATACTTTATTGTTAATAACAAACCAACTATTTTACTTTTTGTGCTAATAAATTAACCATTGAACTATAAAAAAAATGTAATCGCAAACATCACTGTCACGTTTGTCATTAAACGCATTGATTTTGATCTACGGCAAATTAATGACGAGCGCGGTGGCTTGACGATGATCCACGGCAGATTGACCACTATTTGTGGTGGATTGACCACTATCTGTGGCGGATTGATAAGAAAAAAATTTGTTTCTTTCACCTAGTGCGACTGTAAATCTTTGCAGATTGATAATTCTCTCAATTTTCAATGGTTTTGGACGCTTGAGGACTCATTTTCCATCATTTTTTTGCAATGCACAGGTTGAAAAGATCAGTTTTGTCATTCAATGCATATCAGAGTAGATTCGGGTAGGAAAAAAATGAGATCGTTTACTCAAAAACTTTGGAAGACCATAACTTTGTGCTCAATCGACCGATTTGGACCAAATTTTTTTTGAATTCACATAAATATTTGAGATCTATGGCTAGGAAGTTGCTAGAGGCAGCTTGTCTCACTTTTGAGGCCTAAAAACATTTCTAAGTCCTCCAGTTTCCTTTACACAATTCAAAACCGTGAGGCTACTATCGTTTTCCTACCCGAACCTGCTCTGATAAGCACTGAATGATAAAACAGATGTTTTCTACCTATGCATCGCAAAAAGAAGATGGAAAACGAGTCCTCAAGTGTCCAAAACCATTGAAAAATGAGAGAATTATTGATTTGCAAAGATTCATTGTCGCACTAGGTGAAAAAAATGAATCTCCTTCTTATCAATCCGCCACGGTTGTGGTCAAGCCGCCACAGATAATCATCATTCTACAGCGGTTCATCGTCAAGCTGCTGCAAACCGTCGTCCATTCGCCGCGGATCAAAATCAAAGCATTTAACAGTAAATGTGACAACGATATTAGCGGTGACTTTTTTTCATAGTTCAGTGGTTATTTTGTTTGCAAAAATACTTTAGTGGTTGAGTTATCATTGATTGCAAAGTACCATGGTTGGTTTGTCAATTTCCCAAAAGAAAAACTTATACAAGTTTATGAGTTGATTTAGAATATGAGCTGTAACTATCAAACTCAAATATTGAATTGGACTAAAGTTTCAAAGAAAAGAAAATGCAAAAAACTTGAAGAAAAACGATAATAAAATGAATAATTGGAGGAAGAAAGTTATAAAATTATAAGTGTTCAAAAAATGTGTTGAATTATATATAAATGTAACACAATGAATTTTATTTTACCTTAAACTTTTAACGAACTACAACTATTTTAGAATATGTGATATTCTAAAAAGAATCAAAATATTTAAAAGATAAATATACAAATATAGAAGGAAAATTAACACTGCAGACCCTATAGTTTGGGATAAGAAACATGTTAAACCTTCAAAACTTTTTGTAAAAAACTAAAACCTCTAACTATGAAAAATGAACGACGCAAACATTTTTCATATTTTCCGTCCAAAATTGCAAAGACAAATGGTGCAACCACTCTAACGTCAAAGTTTGTCAAAATCCATCCTAAAATTTTCATTTTTCCTTATTTGAAAAGTTTTCCCCTCACTGTCGATCTCGTCCATCGGTGTCAACCTTCAAAGTCGACGTTAGGCCTCCAAGAAAAATAAATTTTACTATTAAATTTTACATTGCGATTGAAAAAAAAATCGAATATTCAAGAATTTCAAAATTTACCACAGTGAATGACATTCATTGGAGTCTTCCACCCTTCTCTGTGTTGTCGGCTCGCCGGAGAGAAAACATTATCTATCCAAATTGCCAAAGAGATATTCGTCTTATGCGAGGGATATTTGTTTTGAATTGAGAGATTCTGTTTTAAACTGAAATGGCGTTCTTTTTAAGCGAGGGACGTCCCTCATAAGTTGAGGGATGTCTTTCAACCTATAAGGATGTCCCTCAACATATAAGGGATGCCCCTCAACCTATTGAGGGATGAAGGACATCCCTCGCTTAAAAAGTACATTGTTTCAGGTTACGACAGAGCCTCTCAATTCAAAACGAATGTTCCTCGCTTAAAACGAACGTCTCTCTGGCAATCTAGATCAATAATGTTTTCTCTCCTGTGGGACGACAACACAGAAGAGGGTGGAGCTCTCCAACAAATGTCCTTCACCATGGTAAACTTTGAAATTCTTGAATATTTAATTTTTTTTTCAATCACAGTGTAAAATTTAACAGTGAAATTCATTTTTCTTCGAGGACTAACATCGACTTTGAAGGTCAATGCCGATGGGCGAGATTGACAATGAGGGAAAAACTTTTTAAGTACGGAAAAACAGAAATTTTAGGATGGATTTGGACAAACTTTGACGTTAGAGTGATTGCACTGTTTGTCATTGCAACTTTGAAAAGAAAACATGACAGAAAGGTTTGCGTCGTTCGTTTTTCATAGTTTGAGGTTTTAGTTGTTTACAAATATTTTTGAAGGTCTGACTTGTTTTTTATTTCAAACTATAGCGTCTGCGGCGTATATTTCCCAATATAGAATAAATGAAACCCTAAATGTACTGCAAAAATCAGTATTGTATAGAACTTTTTCATCTTCTTCATATTTTTCTATTATTTTTACTAGAATTTCTGAAGGAAATGTTGCGTACTGATTCTCACATGAAGAAGAAAATAAATCTAAATCAATAAAATAATCGCAAGAACAAAAGTTAGGGCATCTAAAACTGGTAGTCCCGATTGCCCACGTCCACTTATTTGCTGAAGATCAAATGCATGACGATGAAGAATGAGAGAGAGAGAGACAGACTGTAAAAATCTCTTTGAGCTCTGGGTTCAAGGTTGGTAATGGTGGTGGAGCCTGATCAGCTGGATCATGAAATAGATTAGAGTGTGTAAAGTGGTGGGTATCCACTAGGGTTTTATCTTTTTTTACCATCTTAAAGCTAACATTTTGTGCATATCATCATTGGAGTTCATAGAATAAAAATTTAATTCTAATGTGTAATTATTTTGTATGATAAAATATATTATAAAATGAGTATTAAGTTCCCTAAAATTTGATTCCAATAAAACTATACATAGGTATAATATTGTGCCTATTAAGTTACAGGACAGGTCAGTGCATTACATAAGGCGGGCATTTTATGCCTTTATTTATGTTATTTATAAAGAAAGTAAAACAAAGGGAAATTAACACTCTAGACTTTATAGTGTTTGATCAACGACAAGTCAAACCCTGAATAAATTTTACGAATAACTAAAACCCTGAACTATGAAAAAAGAACACTGGCGACCTCGCAGTCACGTTTCCCGTCCGAATCCGTCGACGTTATCGCCTCAATTTCGTTGATGCCAGGGACTGTCGAACGGAGCCGAAAGACGTCAATTATTGAGGATGAGGGATGTCCCTCCTTCACGTTGGAAGACGGACGGTTGTTGGTACAATTATTTGGGTGATGGCGGACGATCGAAATTGGTTGTTGAATCGAGGAATGACGTTTCCCGCTCAAAATTGACAGTCATTATTGAATCTGTCATTGTCCAAAGGCAAAGGTGGATGATCGTCCATTGTCGTTGGATCGAGGGAGGGACATCCCTTATAGGGATTGACGGCCATGATTGAATCTTCCATTTTCTAAAGGCGATGGTAGACGATCGTCCATGGCCGTTTGAATTGAGGGAGGGACGTCCCTTATAGGGATTGACGACCAGAATTGAATCTACGATTTTCCAAAGGAGATGGCGGACGATCCTCCATGACTATTTGATCGAGCGAGGGACGTCCCTGAATTGGAATGGACGGTCTGAATGGACTCCAAATTCTTTAACGTTGAAGGGTCACATGCAAGACACATGTGTTTTTAAAAGACGCAAATTCCCTCGCGAATTCCCTCAATTAAGACGGACATCTCTTTTCTACAATGGACGTCACTCGACAAATTTCAGACATCTATCGTCCAAAAACGGATTTCTCTTGACCCAAGACTATGTCATTCTGCCAATTACAGACGTTGCTAGCCTCACAATGGACGTCTCTCATCTTAAGACGGTGCCGTTCAAGCTATAACGAATGTCCATTTTAATACAAGGGACATCTATTTTTTTTAGCGAAGGTTCTTCTTTGAACGCTAAACGACAGCATTTCTCCTCTCTACGGACGCAAATCCGCCTATATAATCGCAAAGGACATCCTATGCCCTAGCTATTGTAGAGACAAATTTTGACTTCCTCCGACCAACTTGCACTTCCGATATCTATCATCACGTTTGTTGAAACGAAAAATGGCGTCAAAGCTAGTTCAAGTGATGAAGAAACGTAAAGTGTCTCCCTCCAAGTTCGATGGTCGAGCACAGGGTTATTCTACCTGCGTGTCTGGAGAGGCACAACCCGTGGTGTTCAGCTCAGCGTCCTCCAAACAACGGTACAATAATTACATTATGCCCCGTGCTGGAATTATATCTAGGAGGATAGATTTCAATGCATTTGCTGACTTTGGATTAAAGGAAATCCTTGAACACATTGGTCTATATGGATTGTGCATGATGGGGGGCTATTATATGAGAGGGATATGAAATTATTTTATGCAAATTTGGAGCTGGACAACCCTATTGAGCTAAGGACATTTCTATTTGGGAAACAGATTAGGTTAACTCTTAAGGAGTTAAATGAGCTTATTAGATGCTCCATAGAAGAGCCGACGGAGGAGTATTTCCACATATCCAAGGACCCAGACTTTCTAAAACAAGGAGAAGGTTTGACATTGCTGAAGCAATTGGCTCGCATAGATCTCTATGGGATGGAAAAGCTCTATAATGGCAAGAGATTCAACGTTGCCTATGTCATTATTAATCAAATGAAGGCAATCTTGAAGAGTCCAAGGAAGAATCTCTCCTATAATTGGCTCATTCAAAAGATCGTTGGCAGCAGTAGGTTGGCTTTCCCTCCCATGGAGTGACGAACCAATGAATAGACACTTGACATGTATAATCAAGTGACATTGGCTCGCATGAGGCTGCACAAAGTAGGAGGGGAGTGGGTATTCAAAGGTGTAGACACTCCCTCCACCCAGCCTGCACATCCTCCTTCCACATTGGTGGCACATCCTCAATCAAAGTCAGTTGTACAACCTCCTTCAACGTCAGCTACACCTCCTCCTTCGACGTCGAATGCACTAATTCCATGGACGTTAGTTGCACAGCCTTCTGATCACGTGGAGGTGGAGGACGATTTTGTTCATCCCCCTCATCAGTCCTCACCCTACAATTGATTAGTGAAGATAGGTGGCAGTGGCTTGTCGCCAAGTTGGAGAGACAGGAAAGACAACTTGACGAGATTCAAGCCACTGTCCCCTCCTCCAACCCTTGCCAAAGTTCAGAAGATATTGGCAATAGGTCCTCCTTCGATGGAAGCAATTTCAAGGCCTGCTTCACTGCTAAAAGTGCAAGTGATATGTCTTCAATTTGGTTTTGTACAATGTGTTGAATTTAAAATTAAACTGATTTTTCATTGCAGCATGTAAAGTTGATGGACAAGTTCCTGAAATTGGCACAGAAAAATACCAAAAATTACAAGGAGACATGTGGTATACTTTGCAGCTCTAGGGTAAGAAACAATATGATTTGAAAGTTATTCTCAGTTTTTATTCTATGCTGAAGACATTATGTTGCATGTTGTCATTTTTCAAAGTAAAGAGTCCTGTTCAATAACAAGCCTCCTCATTCCAAAGAAATCGGGAAGTTTGGAATGGGTAAGAATGTTTAACCAATGTTTAAGACGATGTTATTGAAAATAAATAAATATCTCGCGTTCTTAACATGTAGTGCATAGCATTGAATGAGGAGGAGATATTTGAGGTTCAAATAAAGGAGGGACTGCTGACTCTTTGTTGGGTCCATGCAAGGCACTTGTATTCATTCATACAATATTTTTTCTTCGTATAATATATGGATTTTATTTCAGATACACCTAAAGTAGTCATGTTTCATGTCATCGACTGACATTCACACACAGTATGAGTACCAAGTGATGCTACCAGAGTCAATTACAATTTTCATGGCACCAATAGATAAAAAAAATAATATATTTTCTCACCCTGCTCTTTGAAAGAAGTGACAAACTAATTTTGCCTCCCAATTGCAGCCCACATGGTATATTTCAAGACTCACGCCCTTTAGGGGAGTCGATGATTGCCAAGTGTCAGCATCAAGACTTCCATCTTCATGCTCCGCACAAACTGGAGGACCTTTTCGAGCACACAACTCATGTTGAGATAAACCCTGACTTGCAGTTCAAGTGTTTCGATATTCGAGGCAACCTTGCTAAAACTGCAAAAAATACAAAATCTGATAAAACTACAAAAACTTCAAAAACTGCGAAAAAATAATTGTTAAATTACATTTGGGCAATTGACATTTTGTATCTCTGTTTGTTGGTTTTGGTTTTTGTTGTTGGTTGTTGTATATCTATTTGTTGGTTTTGATTGTTGTTTTTTGGTTTTGTTTGTTACAAGGTGGATGTTGTTTTTTGGGCGAGGGACATCCCATATAAGTCGAGAGCCGTCCATTTGACAGCGAGGACGTCCGTTTTAGGTATAGGGACGTCCGTTATACCAAGGGGCTCATTGATCGCTGAAGGAAAATAAGACAAATTCGAACATCTGAAATAAGAAGGATGTTCGTTCTTCGATTTCCATCATCCGTTATACCAAGGGGCTGAAGGAAAATAAGACAGATTTGAACTTCCAAAGTAAGAGGGACGTACGTTCTTCGATTTCCATCGTCTGTTGTCTCGGTTTGTCTTTGGAAGCCTATAACTCCCTCATTTGATAAACTTTGAATATGAAATTTGGAATACGTCTTCTTTGATGAAAGAAGAAAAAACCCTTCAAAAAGAATGGAAAGAACCTCCATGGATTAGGAAATGTACTTGAGAGAACTTGAGTGGTCGGAAATATCAAGCATACACACTTATTCAACTCCAAGTAATAATTCTAACTCCAACTCCAACTCCAACACATTCACGGGCATAACATTGAAATTATAATTTGGAACATAATATTCCTAATTTAACTCACTAAGGATTGAAAGGATTAAATCTTAATCTTATACTCATCATGATAAAATTCGGGGTATTACATATGTACAATTAGGATACTAACAAATACATAAATAAATAAAATAACACCCATTGAAGCAGCATAGTTAAGGATGCAAGTGTGGGGCAACAGACTCTTGCAAAACACAAATGCAATACTACGTCATACAAAGCACACATAGTTAGAACAACGTATGAAAGCATAACAATCAACACACCTGTGTATCGGAAACAATGGTAAAACCCATGAAGGTGTCTTGTGAGCGTCCTGCTCTGCCACTGCCACTTGCCACGCCAGCGGCTAAGCCTCCACCTTGACAAGAGAAGACATTGTGGCCCACACCCTGACAACGCCTGCATGTCATGAGGACATGTCTCCTGCTAACTACCGTGTGGCTACGAGGCTCGTTCTCCCCCCGCATTCTTCATTTTCGAGGCCGACATGGGAGTCACTTAACTGGCAGAGCTAGAATTTGAGCCTAGTTCATTTCAGGCCACATGTGGTGGCCACTGACAGGTCGGGCAAAGTGGAAGTACATCCTTATAAATGTGTCTCGATGATACCATACATGCACATAATCCTTAGCTAAAGTCCTCATTAAATTAATGCACAGGATGACATACACGTATGAGATTTTAGTCAGCTGCCACTAGTAATAGTTACAGGTGTGCATGTCCAAATTGACTACGTACTATTCATTACCATCACTAATCTAAAATTGATTACCTGCTGTAGGTGTTGGACACAAATTCTCAACCACATGTTGTAGTTTGGCAAGCTTCTTTTCGGTTTTAGGACACAATAGGTCCGTCGACTCGGCCAGCTGGTCATGTATCTTAACAATCCTACACATGATTCCCGTTCTAATAATGTCGAACATAGTGAGCATCGGTTTGTTCCGGGCTAGCAAGAGGGAGGCATCGTAGCACTCTCTCAAATTATTGAGGCTCATGTCACACTTTGGGATGGAACTAAAAGCATGTTTTAACCAACACCTCGGGTTGATTTTTTGTAGATATGTGTGTGTTGTCTGGTCTACCACAAGTTGTTTATTCATCTCTTTCTGAAATTACGATGATGTTGAGGCCCTAGCTGCCTTCCACGTGATGTATTTGTACAAATTGCCTAGAAATTGTTTTTTAAAATTGTCATACAAGTGTTTGAGGCAAAAGTGATGTTCAGCTGCTGGTGCATATTGTTCGATAGTAGGCACCAACCTCTTTTGTCTGTCAGAAATAAATGTTCATCCCCTACCTATATCACTGTTTAAGTCCAAAAGCAAGCAACACAAAAACTAGGTCCAAAAGTCTCTGCATTCTGATTCAACAAGTGCCACAACAACTAGATAAATTTCATCATTGGCGTCAATGCTGACGGTTGTGAGCAACTAGCCTGGGCACGACCCCTTCAGGGGACAGCCATTCAGACAAATGACGGGTCTACCAAACTCCCTCAGACCTCTCTCGCACGCATCCAAACATATGTACATCCATTTAAATATTGGAATTGGACGTGGCATAAGATCACACATATCTACCACTACCAACAATGTGCTGCAGGGATTGAATCTTCAAATCTCTTCTCTGTACGACCACTATCGCTTGTATTGTTTGTCACCATCCCCTTGGTTCAACTTTAAGGCTGAATTTCTGGCTCTTCTGGCATGACACGGGGAAATGTTGACATTAAAGTTCTTCTTGACAGTCTCAATAATAGAAGGAATGTCCCACGTGGGTTGACTTTTGAACCTATCCAAATATTGTTTTGCCACCTATTTGTGAGAAGCGTGTTGGCTTTCTATTTTTTGTGCACATGTGTGCACCTTATTATAGCTCTTAATTTAAAAGGTAAGTTCACCTTTCATTTTTGAAGCGTGAAGCCGCCAGCTGCATCCATCTTTGCACCCAATGACGTTCATTTTTGACGAACTTTATCCTATGTCCATTCTTCAAAGTATAATCAAACACTTGTTCTCTAATTTCGTTCAACGAACTATACTTCTTCCCTAGAAAGAGCTCCGAGGACGAACATTCTAGTTGAGGATGCATACTCTCTACCCAATCATCATCATCTGAGTCCTGTATTGAATGAAGCTCCGAGTCCAGAGATGGTGAGATTGAATGCACCTCTTGTAATATCCCAAAATTTTGTAGAGCTAAACTTGAGGCTTAAGTGATAAGTCTAGAGTTTTTGGAATTAAAATGGACGATTAAGGTATTGACCAAGAGAAATAGATTTGGATAAAATGAACCATGATACCCGAATTATTTGATGATATTTGAAGTTAGCTAGAATGATAATAACTTGATTGACAGTCAATAGAAATAGGAAGAGAAAATGTACTCGGATATAATAAGGTTGTTGACAATCATTATGGATAGATTTGGTTTTGAATAAAGGGATGGAGGAAATGTGAATTATGCAGAAAAGTATAGAAGAATTTAGGTTAGGATAATTTGGGGAAATGAATTATGGATTATTAAGAATATAATATTCACGTGATATAATGAATATTGCTGAATTGTAATATTCATGTGAATTTTCAGGTGGCGGTCGATTGGATGAAACGGCGGTCGATCGCCCACTAAAGTCGATCGACCGGTGTGATCCACCGGTGATTTTAAAGAAGGAAATTGTGGTTGATTGAATGACTGGCGATCGATCGGCCAAAGATGAATCGATCAACCACCAAAATGAAAAGTCGCCTGGTAATGAAAACGCGTCGATGAAAACTTTTAGAGTTGGTGTTTTATGCGTTTGGACAATGGAAAGTCCTTTCTCTTCACCTTCTGTCTTCACTCGGACAATGAGGAGTCATTGGAGGTGGCCTATAAATAGAGAGGGAAGGGACCAAGGTTTCATAGAGAAGGAAATCATGGGGAGACTCTGCCAAAATATTGAGAGAAATGATGAGGAGTGGTTGTGAAGTTCTAGAAGTTTGTGGATGAGTTTGTGAGTGGAGAAAAGAAGCTAAGAACTTGGATGGGGAAACTCTATGTTTTGAAGAGAGACGAAGAGAGGTTAGTCCATGAGGATTGTTGAGGAAGAGGCCGTGAAGTGCTGAAGGTATGTCTTAGTTATTCTTGAATATTGCACAATGAGCATGAGTTATTGTTTATCTTCAGCTGGTTTCTGCATGAGAAGTATATAGAATTGGTGGCAAGTCTTCTACTGAGTGATAAATTGTTTGTGGATGGTAGTTAGATGGTTCCTAATTTATTTTATGCTGTTGATAAATGTGAAATGAATTGCTAGATCATTTGTTATACACTGTTGGATGGTTTGCCAAGTGATAGTAATGGAAATATTTGAAAAATGGATTAAGCCACTATATGTATGCTAAGTAGGATAGTTGATTTTAGTTTGTCGTTAAGTAGGATTATTTCAATCTTATTATTATTGACCATGACCGAGAGAAATTATTGGAAGGTTTATTATACTATGTTAAGTCTACTGTTAAATATTGCTAGTATACTGTTATGAGTTATTGTTGTCAATTAGTAATTTAAGTTGTTGTTAGTTGTGTCATGTGAAGTATATTGTTGTGGTTAAATTGGATTATTGGAATAAGGTGGTTGTGAGAATTATTATCACTATCAGTTGCGTGACTATAATGGGTGCTATGTTGGGCTTAGACTCTAGGTATATTTGACTGGTTAAGATAAGTTGTTGGATAAGGTTGGAAATAACTTAAAGACTATTGGTTAATGATTATAACTGTTAAGTTAATTATTGGATAGTGTTAGACGAGGGTTACTCGCTAGTTGTAGTTTGAATTTGGAGATTTATTATTGATAGTTGTTGTCTACTAATGAATAGATATTGAAGAGAAGGGTAATTTTAAGTGCTTAAGTGCTAACTCATTACAGTTAAGGACTTCAGGTAAGTGGTACTGCATGTGTTTTGTCCGAAAGGGCCTACATCCCGGGAATTAGAGGGTGTTTATTGTTTGTTTGCTTACTTGTTATGAATTGTATGTTTATTAGACTTAGGTTCAATTCTTTAGTTAGGACGGACCACATTTTAATGATACGTTTGAGGAACATGTAGATAGGATTGTATGCGCACAACAACGTTAAGACATGGAATCCTAAAATTTACAGAAATTAATAAACGTAAATAGGTGGCTAGAGATGTGGGTTCTTGAGTTGGTCCCGTAGGTGTGTGCCACCGGATGACCGTCTTGTGCATAAACCACTTTACCTTGTCAAGTTGACATTTCTAACACTTGGATGGGTAACATAATTAAATGAAAAATATGTAACAGCGGTTTTTGTGGTCTAGCTAGATACGCCCGGCGCAAAAACAGAATAAATAACAGTAAAAGAGAGAAACAATAAGAGATAAGTGAAACAGAAGACTGTATACAAACAGTAATAAATAACAGTAAAATACATGAACAGTAATAGATAAGCAAAACTGAAAATTGTATACGATGTTACAAAAGTTATATATGTATTTTATGTTTTACGTTTATATCGCTTACTGAGCTTTAGGCACATAGATAAGTCTCATTGATGTAGGTAAGGAGCCAATGATTGGATAAAGGACGTAGCTGATGGAGTATTGTCGGGATGGACGTTTGTGCTGTTGGCGACATTGACCTTGGGGTTATGGCTCACGAAAATGGAATAAATATATTTAAGTGTTTTAAAAGTTTTGAAGTATTTAATGCCTTCAACTTTTTTAAGTTAATGTTTTATGTGTTTGTGTAAATAGTTTTTAAAATACTAGTTTGTAATATTTTACATGGTTAAGACTTCTGCTGTATGTTTACTTTTGTTTTTCCTCACGAGTGTTTTTAAAAGAAAGAAAATTTTTATACGAAAAAAGTTACGGGATGTTACACCTCTCTACCAGGTTTGTGATAGAACCAACGTTGCTCATCGGTCTCGACTGCCAAAATAGGATCCACTTCCATTCCGCATTTAACGGATTCTTCAACAATGGATGGTACAACACTCCTCGCCGCCATGTGATGTGCAACACTCAAAAAATTCGATGTTCGATTGTGTTCAGGGATTTAGGGTTTCTTGTGCTTGCAGGGACGTCTATAGTCAATCAAGATGAGAGACGTCAATCGAGATGAGAATCACTATCATTTAGCATTTAGAGAAGAACCTTTAGTCAATAACGGACGTCCCTCATATTATAATGGATGTCCATTTTTACCTGAACAACGTCATCTTAAGACGAGAGATGTCCATTGTGAGGCTAGCGACGTACATAATTGGCAGAACGACGCAGTCTTAGGTCGAGGGATGTCTATTATGGATGAGAGACGTTCAAAATAGGTCGAGTAATGTCTATTTTGGAAGAGGGACGCCCGTCTTAATTGAGGGAATTCATGTCTTTTAAAAACATATGTGTCTTGCACGTGACCTTTCAACATTAAAGAATTTAGAGTCCATCCTGACCGTCCATTCTGATCCAGGGATGTCCCTCGCTCAATCCAACAGCCAGGGACGATCATCCGCCATTGCTTTTGGAAAATAGCAGATTCAATCTTAGCCGTCAATCCCTACCAAGGATGTCCCTCGCTCGATCCAACGACCATGGACGATCTTCCGCCATCGCCTTTGGAAAATGGAAAATTCAATCATGGCCGTCAATCCCTATAAGGGACATCCCTCCCTCGATCGAACAGCGATGAACGATCATCGGCAATCGCCTTTGGAAAATAACAGATTTAATCCTGGCCATCAATTCCAAGCGGGGGACGTCTTTCCTCAATCCAACGACATTGATAATCGTCCAACGACCGTCCATCTTTCAACGGGCAAGAAGGACGTCCCCCCTCCACCGATAATTGACATCCTTCATTTCCATTCGATGCTTCTTGGCATTAGCAAAATCGAGACGTTAACGTCGACAGATTTGGAGGGGAAAGTGACTACGAGATCGCCAGCGATAATTCCTCACAGTTCAAGATTTTAACTGTTAGCAAAAAATTTTCAAGATTTAACTTGTTATTGATCGCAAACTATAGAGTCTACGGTGTTAATTTCTCTTATAAAAAAATTATTATTTCTATTTTCTTCACTATTAATATTATTATTATTATTATTTGTTGGTTGCGTAAAGGTGGGTACAATTTTCCTTTCTTAGCCAATTTTGAGATCAACAAAGCAAAAAGGTTTCACGTGATGCCTTGAGTCTTTCTCTCTCTTGATTTCTTAAATTTTCCTTTTTCCTTTTCAAATTACATTTTTACTCTCAATTTTTAGGTTATCTTCATTAAAATAGCAAGATTTGCTCCATAAAAAAAGCCTAATAATAGAACTAAACTTATTGTCAATGGAGGTTTTGGTTATGTAAGAAGGCGATGATATTGGTGCATCAAAAAACTCCTTATGATTGAGACGCAAGCACATAGTATTGCACATTTTACTATTTTTCGGGTGCGTGTTATTTTTATCATTATTCTTTGTTTTAATCATATAATATATTTATTTCATCTTTATCAATCATACCCTACAAAACTGCATGCAATGTTTAATAGTGGGGAATAGCTAAGCTAGAGCTGAAGAAAAGTTATGGTGTCCAGCTGCTTCTAAAATGGACCTTCCACTTTCCTCCCTTCCCTCCCCCATTAGTGTATCAGTTTTCAAAAGCAAAACCCAACCATATCATCAAAAGCTAAAAGACGATATCCCACCATCATCAATCACACAAAGCTTATCTCTCTCTCTCTCCCTCTCTCTAGATGTAAACCAGTAGGGTATAATACAGGCAATTATACTCAGTCACATACCCATATTCATTTTATACTCATACCTGCAAAATGTTTCCTAAAGGACCCAAACAATGCATATAATACTCACATGTCTCTTTGTGCGTCAATCCACCATATAAAGATAAGAACGACCCAATTTTCTGTTGATTATAATGGCTCAAACCATATCAGTAGGGGTGTTCAATCTCACATCACTTAGTAAAATAGAATGTGAATTATAAGTAGAGTTATTTTTCCTACTTGATACAACGCATTTTGGTCTAACCCCAAGAACAAAAATGTGTGGGTTTTGATTGAATAATTTTGTACTAGGAAGACTAGGTGTTCTAAAAATGGTATCAAAGTCAAAGCTCAACTGAAAGTATGCCCGATGGGGAGGTTGGGCCCCCAAGATTCTATTAATTGTGAGGGAACAACTCATATCAGTGGGGTGCACAATCTCACATTGATTGGAAAAGTGAAAAATGAATGATTTATAAGTAGAGTTCTTCTTTGTACTTAGTGCAACACGTTTTAGGCTAACCCTAATAATAAAATTATAAAGGCTTCGGCCCAAAGTGGAAAATTTTGTGACGGAAGGATTAGGGAATCCACAAATCCGTCATGACACCAAAGGGGATCAAATAGAAATGTGGAGTGATTCGACCCAAAAGAAAGATCGAACCGTCTGACCTTTGATACAATTTAATAATCTTATAGCAAAATTCTTAGAATGTTTAACAAAATATAGAGTCAGTCCCAAAACATGTAGACTTATAACCAACTCCAACAATGACATCACAAATGGTATAATAATACATGTCCGAAATAATAACTATGTGAAAAATAAATTACCATGATATGTTGCGATCCCAAGATATAATACAAAAATAGGAACAAAACCTCACCAAAGGGAAAGTACTCTCAATGAAAATGAAATAAAGATATAATAAATGTTGAACTCAATCCTTAGTTGGGTGATCCAAGTCTCCTTAACTATAACTTGAAAGAGGGAGTCAATTGAGGTGAGTTGACTAAACTCAATAAGGATTCTAAGTATTATAAAAAAATTTAAGGGTGGTGCATGCATCAGAAAAATCATGTATCAAAACCAAAGATAAAAACGTTGTCCAAAAAATAGGTCTAGAAGAACCATTAGTAGGGTTAAATAACAAACCATCAATTATAATGTGGTAAGTAATAAAAATAGCGTCACTACTATATCAATGTAAAATCATTAGTGAAAATAGTGTCACTCATAGACTTCAAGCACACCATACCATAGACATATAAGAAGGCAATACTAGGTAAGCACAAATATAATACAATAACCCTGATCAGGTTTAGGGTTTTGCACATAGGGACACGATATAATCTGTTGTCTCATTGCTCTATTAGCAGAATAAACAAACACATCCTTCAATAGTTGAATATGCGTATAAAAAACAACCATCACTCGGGTTGATCAAGTCCTAGTGATGACCAGTATGATTGGCAATGAAAATGAAGATGCACAATAAAAACATGAGAATGAAATACAATAAAAATTGTCGTAATATATGAGCTATGTTTCAAAATAGTTTTTAGAAACTCATGAATGCACAACTAAACATAATAAACAAAAACATTACCTCAACTAATGAATACCACTAAACCATCAAAATCCAAGTCCAAAAAGTCCAAATAAACATTAAACCCAAAACCTATCATAAATTCATTAGTAGTAAATATGTAGGACTATAAAAAGCTTAGAAAACAATATTCCGTTCAGTTTGGTTTGGTCCGGTTCGGCTCAGTCCAGTTCGGCCGTTCGGGTCTGTTCGAATCAGTCTAGTCTGGTCCAGTCTTATTTGGGTCGGTCTATTCCAATCTGATGATCCGGGTCGGGTCGAACGATCCAATAATCCGATGATGTCCCAAAGAAATTACAAAATTTAATTGAAATCAAAAGGGTAGAAGTTTGAATTTTAACATAATAATACAATTCAAATGAAAATTTGACTCAATATAAAACTTGTGATTCCCTTGATTTTCTTTGCAAATTTATGCTCTAAATATTCGGTTTAAACGATGATATGTAGTGTCTTCAATTCTTGATGATCATGTTATAATTCTGAAAAGTCCTTCCCCAATCCAACAAAAATCCAACTTAAATAAAAAAATCCAAATTTTCTCTTGGTTTCCAAAAAACTCTAATTCAAAGGAAAAGAGTCTAAGAATTTGTACTACCTTCAAATTACTTTGATTTTTCTCACCCTCGGACACTCCAACTATGCCAATCTACCTCCAATCCATCACATTTTCAAGCTTATCATGAATTATCACATCAAGATTTGAAAGTCCAATTAAAATGAGAAAGACTGTGGATCTTTAATTACCCACACAATTCCTATGCTCTTCCCAAATATCAATCCCTGAAAATTTGCTAAACATGGCCAAAATCCCAGAATTTGGACTCTACAAGCTTCTCTCTCTATGGTCCAATCCTTCTAAAATTTTAAGAATTAGTTTTGGTTGAAAGAGATTATTTTCCTTTTTAAATGGCTGTCAACCCATAAAAGGAAATCCACCAACAATAAATCTCTCTCTCTCTCGGTAAACTATAAAATTGATTCGGAAAAAGGTCCTTGATTTATGGCAATAACGAATCTAGATATTATTCATCATTAATGCCCAATAAAAACAATATTAATAGTAATAAAATCTTATCGATTTTTACACTACCTATGAGTATGTGTGTGTGTGGATATACTTTGATAAATAGGGTTGTGGGCTCACATGCACATGATAGCTACACTAAAATTAAGTTTGCTAAAATGATCAAATATAGTTGGAGGTTAATTGGACTTTTTGACATCTGATAGAACGTGTAATAAAATGTGACAAATTTAGACTTATGGTAAGATTATTCAATTAATAATAATCATGCTAAATAAAAGACATAATGTATAAAATGTTTATAACAAATCAAATTTTATAATTGGTATTAATTTAAAATTAGTGTCATTATCAAATTTTAAAGATAACTTGCATTGATTGGTTAAGTATTTACATTTTAGCCAAACTTATTATTTGAGTTGATTTTTCATGTAGGGAAATAACTGCAGTTAGACAGTAGTTATTCTTGAGTTACATTAGTTGTGGTTTATATAACCACTGATAATCTTGACTGGTTATTCGCAAAAACTATCAGAGAGGTTTGAGAGGGAGCTGAGAAGCAGAGACTGGTTACAATTCCTGAGTTGTCCATGGAGCACGGTCAAACTGGAGATCAACAAAGAATAGATTGTGTAAAATTCACTAATGGAAAATTAATAAATTTTTTGAGTAATTTTTTTGTGTATTTTTGAGGGTAAATTTGATTCATGTCGACTCAAATTTTTGTAACTCATCATCGTTCATATACGTGTAAAGTTTTGGTCAAATAGTCAAAATAGTAAAAATTAAAAGTTATCGCATGGTAAAAAATATAAAATAGTGTTAGGTAAATCAAATTATCTCATATAAAGTTTTGGATAATGCTTAGATTTTGAGCGAAACATAATATAAAGATTTATTTTATATATATATTAAATATTATAAAATAATAAAAATAAAATAAAAGTTTTTATTGGAAGGAGAAACCCTTTTTGGTTCTTCACGTCCAACAAAAAAGAGGAGGAAGAGAAGAAGTGAGTGATGTACCAGTGGAAGAGGTAAAGAAATAACTTGTAAAATATGTTGTTGAAGTGTTGATCAATTGGTTAAAGAGATATGATGAAGTGTTGAAGTATTGACAGATGTTGATTAAGCAACGGAGGTTGTTTTCTAGAGTGGCGGTCGACTTGGTGGTCGATGGAGCGGTTGAGTAGCTTGACCTAAAAATAAGACAGTGGTAATTCTGAAAATTGGTCCATTAATCGGTTGACTGAGCAGTTGAGTTGATTGACCTAATCTTGAGTTTCCTTAGTTTGGCCGTGAATCACTTTTGGAAATGCCAACTTTTGAAGCTTGTAACTCCTTTGTTTTTAAAGCTTTTGAGCTAAAATTTTAACCACTCCTTATTAGATGAAATAAGAAAATATCCCTTTCAAGAATTATGTAGATATCCAACATGTTGATTAAGAACATTAATTTAACAAGTCCTACGTCCAACAATTTATCCATAAAATCTATCCTTAACATGCCTCAGACTATCAACTAACAGAGAAGAATTGAGTTACCTAGAGGAAGTCCAAGCTGAACTAGGAGACCTGAGGTCAGGGGCTCACGCAGATCACACACACCCAGGGTTTCCTTCACGCATGGAGAAAAGAGGAAAATACAGAGAATGATTTGGCTTAGACAATTTATAGGCGAGACCATACTTGGAAGGGATGGTGGTTCACCTACCGGGATGGGAGGACACCCTTCGATGTGGAGGGAGAGGCATCCAGGCGTGGGGGAGTCGTCCCCAGTGTCGACTGAGTGAGTTTTAATGGACTACACGACAAACTTTTCATTATTTAAAAACCTATTTTATCGCAGAACTGGGACATTTCGGACGAGGGAATGCGTCCGTCTCTCGTCCGCAATCATCTGAATTCTCCATTTTCCTGACAGAATCGCATTTTTGGAAGAAGGAAGACGTCCTCGCCTTCGTCCGCGTGCGTCTTAAACTGTCCAAAAATTGGACAGATTTGAACCTTCAGCATCCATTGCCGTCCGTGCTTGTCCTGGCTCGTCCGAATTCTCACATTGAAGGATGAATTGGGATGCGAAGCCTCATCCTACATCATCCCAAAATGTGGGGACGATGTGCAATGCATTTTTGGAAGTAGCCTCCCATCCTAAAGTTCTCCGCGTGCATCTGAAATCCTAAGTACACACTTTTTCCTTCAAAATTTCATACCTTAATTATTACTCCATAATATTTACCCCATATACGCACATCATAAAATAACACGTACCGTAATATATGAATTATTCCAACAATTAATTACATAGCATACACGGAGAAAATATTATCGGAGTATTATTACATAACAGCTCTGTTTTGGGGGTTTAACAACTCTCTTTTATGCTCCATTTTATAGGTTTAAAGGATTTGTTTTGGGCTCCATATTATAATTTTAAAAAAATATCAATCAAACAATAATTTAATTAAACAATGATTTAATCAAACAATCATTTAATCAAAAAATGATTTAACTAAACTTCACAAAAAGCAAAAACCGAGAACATACAATACCAAGTAAACATCAACATTCCCAAAAGTCCCAACAAATATCAACAAAAAACAATATTAAAAATGATGGAAATCGTTTTGGTTTTGCAAAAGAAAAATATTTTTTATTAAATTGGAATTGGAATGAACTCAAATAGAGAAAAAATTGGAATTAAATTAGTGACTCAAATAGGTTTTCATGTTTAGTTTTATTTTTGGTTTGGTTCGGTTTTTCTCAATTTTTCTCACTTACAACCGAGAACGAAAACGAAATGATCGGTTTGGTTCGGTCCTATATTTTTTTTTTCATATCAAAATCGAACCGAAACGATAATCTTTTATCGGTTCGGTTCGGTTCGGTTACCCGATTCGAACCGAACCGATTTCCACCCCTAGTTTTAAGAAAGATTACGAAAATGTTTTCATTCAATGTTTTGAAAGAAAGATTCATGCATCTGGTTCGCATAAGGAGAACAAGATGATGTATTTTTTCCCTTGAATTGTGGGTCTCCAACGTCTAGACTGTTATGTGACTGAAAACGAAAAACTAAACGAAAACACATGTTTTAATGAAAATGCATAACATAAGCATATCATAGTTTCTACCTATTTTATCTCTTACTGAGTATTAGACTCATAGATAAATCTTGTGATGTAAGTGAGGAGGATGATCAGAACAAAGAGAATGTTAACTAATAACATTTGACTGCAACTGAAGGAGCGTAGCTATATCGAGCACTTGTATTACTTGGTGATTTTGATCGATGAGTTATGACTCACTTTGTTTATAAAAACTGTTCTAAATTATGATAGTACAATGTTTTGAGTAAGGATTAAGACAATGCTATGTAATATATCTTTTGATGTTTTATATGATATATTGTGTCTTTAAATAGTTTGAATGGTACAAAAGATCTTTTAAATAAAAAAAATTATTTCCGCTTCATTTGAGTGTTATTTGTCGCATGATTTTAAAATAATAATAATAATAATAAATATATAAATAAAAAATAATATAAAAAATTAGTTGTTACAAGTTGGAGCGTCAAGTAGATAATATTATATTATCATAACTGCACAATAAATCAGCCCCCTATTCCTATAACTGTATAGATATAATCTTTTTGAACCGGAGAGATGAAAACAAAAAGAATCTTCCATTGGGAAATGTAGTCACAAAATATTATTAAAAATATTAAAACAAATCATTTAAGTTAAACGGATAAGGCATTTCATCACTCCAAGAAGCACTGAAATTTATTAAATCAAGGGGTATATGATCATATAGATTCTATTTAATAACCCATGCTATATTGAATGTGATTCTTTAAAATATAAAGTGCACAGAGAATCACATAAGACGTCACGTTGTTATGTCATGCTAATTTAAAAATTAGGACATCTCTCCAAAATATATATTTTTTGTATGTGTATGATCTTATAAGAAGAAATAAACCTTATTCGTTTTATTATTTGATTCATTGTAAGAAAGCACCAAACATTCTAAATCATGTAAAATTAGTCATTAATTGGTATCCCCATACCAACCTTGTCCACAATAAATTAACATTTAATTAAATGAAAATCTAATCATGTCATATTTCACACACCTTTTGAAACAACTATTAAATTAATTGTTATTAGTTGAAAAGAACATTTCAAAATAATATGGAATGGGACGCACTGAAGTATGGGAAAAGTAGCAGAGGTTTCTACTTTTTTAAGGGAAGATAGGGAATGGGTTTCACACCATACTTCAATTCCCATTTTACTCCCCCCACAAGGACTCAAATTTTAATCAATCCCTAATCTGTGGATTATTAACTATTTTACGAGTAGTGTTGATATAGATTTCATAGACATAATGATGTCATAATGCATTGGTAAGAATCAACAATTTTGTTTTTCTACGTAGAATAAATCGCCAAATATGTATTTATTGTGATGCAATATTAATTTTGGTGTCAATTTTGGAGTGACACCGCAAAATGTACTCTAATTAAACAAGAGAACTAGGCTTAACCTTGTTGGTTTCTTCTTTTGTATTGTATTCTCCCTTTATCAAAAAATAAATAATTTTTAAAAGTAGAACTAAGTCATTAACATTTTTTCGACACTTTTATCACAGTACAAAATTGTACACAAAATTTTCACCTATACGACTCTTCATTCAATTCTTTCGAAGTCATTAGATCTTTTTCCACATTCTAGAATCTCTCGTTTCTTCTATTCCATTTTGAAGAGTGTGATCAAGACCAATTCAGTTGTGGTTTCATTAATTTGGAATCTGAGCTTTTCTAAGTTATTTTTATTTATTTATTCTTTTTCCTCTCTTTTCTTTTCTTTTTCTTTTTTATTCCCTTCTTTCATTCTCAAGTCTCATAGGCTTCATCTTGTAGAATTTAACCCATTTTTCATGGAGCACAAGGTATGAAATAAATCATATTGACTTTTCTATGCACTACATACATTAGTTATAAATGTTCACACCATCAACTTGCTATTCAAAAATTCTTTGTGATAGAAAAAAAATATATCGTCAAGAAAATTGACCAAACTCTAGAAAACTAAAATAATTGCTGCAATATACACTCTTAATCAACAAAATTCTCATGTAGGTGCAACTAATTGGGTTTCAAATAAGGACAATTCAACATTCCCGCTATATTATTGCATCATGACATGATATTTATGTGTCAAGATGCATATAATTTATTATTTTAATTATTTATAATATATCATAACTTCATAAGTAAAATTATAGAGTACCCATAACATGGCTTTTTATGTAAATCAATTAATCAATAAATAATCTATACATAAATAAAATAAATGTGTATTGCCGTGGTTAATGTGTATCGCCGTCATAAAAAAATACTCTTTTGCTTGCAAATTAAATTAGAAAGAAAGAGAAATAAAAGAAAACCACATTTCTCCAATTTACCCCACTGACTAAAACTCTATTATTTTTACCCTTAATAAGAACCGTACAGTGATGAATTATAGGAGTTTTAGGGTAGAGCACAGAAGCCATTAATGGCACCTCATTGTTTTAGGGTTAAGAAAGGAAAAGGGACATCTTACAAACAAGACGCCAAAGAGGAAAAGAAAAATGGAGGTGTTTTAGTGTATATTACTCATATAGCAAAACGTGTGACACTGTCATATCAGTGAAAAAAGTTAGGGGTATGTTCATAATTCAAATTGCTATTTCCGTTCCGTAATTCAAATCAGTGAGTGTGTGTATGTGTGTTAGACAATGGAAAAAGATGATAGTGTAAAGAGATGGTCAAAGAAGACTGTGTAACGGTCTGTCAAGTTTCTTGGTGTCAGGGTTGGTAAATGAAAGCTCTTTGAAAGCTTCCCTACCTTCATTTTTGGAAGAGAGAGTGAGATTAGATAGAATTCAATTCCACAGAGAGAGAAGGGTTTGAGGAAATTCATTTTGATAGTAAAACTTTAAAATTATGTCTGAAAACAGCTATAAAACTGTGGAATGAATCATTTTGAGCTATAGCAGATGAAGTACATTAATAAGAGTTAAGATGTTTTAATTAGGGGTTTTCCTATTTTTGGACAATCATCTTACTAGAATCAATCTAAATTATTGTCATAAATTGTGGTTATATTAATAGCAGGAGATCTACAGGGATGGAACATTCCCTCATCGCAATTTAAATAATTAGAGTTAATTTTCTGGACTAATCCGACATATTTCCCTCTCTCCAACTCACACACATACTTCTATGGAGAGAGAGAAAAGGAGGGAGAGAGGGAGATAGAGAATATTCCAAGATATGACCATAAAACTAATACATTTGAAAAGACATCACTCGCTTACAAGGCATCTTTCAGGAGAGTCATGAATAAATGCATAGGAAAAAAATCTTACAAAAATAAAAAATTTCATTTCCAGTATTGAATAATGTTGCACCCAATAAACTATAATATAAATGATCAAAATGCATGAACATGAGCATGATTTCATGAGAAGAGTTCGCGGATTATGATGTGACGTAGAACAGTCTGATGCATATTATACAGTGAAAGTGCAGGACAAATTTCACAAACACAGATGAGAGATAAGAACAACGAAGATTAATAATAACATTAGGTGTAATCTGAATTTTTCTTGATCCACTTTGCTAGATTTGTATTGTAAATTTTATTTAGAATTTTATTTTATCTATAAATTCATATAAATTAGAATAATAAAACTTATAGTTGTATTTCGATTTTAATAGTAATTTGTTCATTTGTCCATAGTTTTTTTTTAAAGGGTATTTCTACGTAAATATGATCTTCCACATATGTATTTTCTCTGGTCGTTCTACATTGAACAAAATTTTTGTAATTTTTCAAAAAATGCAATTTTTTGGTGAAAAGAAAAAGAAAAAGTGTTCCTCTGTCATTCGTCTTCTTCGTGAAAACATGTTATTCTTTGCCATTGAAACCACTAACCTCCATCGCACAGCCATCAATGGTCATTGCACATGATACTCTGATGCAAAAGTCGTCAAACCGTTGCCCACCCTTTGTTCAGTGCCAGAGAAGAAATCAGTTGCCTATTGAAGCCAACACAATTTTTTGCCAACTAGTGACTAGTGACTGTTGTCCTCTTGCAAGTTGCTGGTCAATTTTCATCATGGTAGCCCCACAACGCCAACCTCGACATCTGAATCGCCGTTTTTCATTCTTGTTGTTCAGCCATGTGAATGTTTTCTTGCAATCTTCATATTTGAATCAAACTGCCTTATCCAACTGATCTTAGTTCAAAGGGTTTCTGTTTGCCACTGGATTGTAGAAAGCTCCAATTGGGGTTGTTGTGTAAGTGTCCTTTGCAAAATTAAATTTTTTGTCATAAATGAAAAATTGTCAAAAATCTTTGGGACTTTTAGGAGATTTGTGGTAGATTTAATTTGATATTTGAGAAAGATTTGGAATAGCATAAATATCTCAATCTTCGATATTGTATTCGGTTAAATTTTAAATGAGATTTGAATTTTGTGATATCAACGATATTTTTTTTAGCGATTAAATTTGATTGGATTTTTTGGCACTGATTTGTTATTACAAAAATATCTGAATTTTGGAGATATATTTTGAAATCTTATGATATCCGTGATTTTTGGCTTCAATATTTTGAGTATAAATATTTTATTGAAGCTAGTAATTTTTTGTCTATATTTTGTAGAATATTGTGTTTTGGGCCATAAGATGTTTGAAGTGGACCTTTCACTTTTGAATCGAGATTCAAATCGTTATGGGAGGATAACGATAGTGGACTTGTTAAAGGTTCTTGTCAGTATTAGTTGTTGAATTTACCTTTGAAAACTTTTATAGTTTGTGATCTATATATTTCTGTGAGACGGACAAGTGGCCCCGTGTTGTAAATCTTTTTTATAGGTGTATAAGAGAAATATTTTAAAATTTAAAAATTAGTTCATTTCATCAAAATTCGTTTCGAGATGAGATTATCAAAGTTCAAGGTTTTGAATTCTTTTTTTTTTGTTGTCAGGATGACAAGCACGTGCTATGGATCTCTTTCTTAGAATCCATGTCAAGATGGAAATTTTTAGAGTTCAGTGTGACACAAATCCTATCTGGGTTGGGTCGGTGGCCCACATTTTAAATTTCATTTCGAGTTTTGTTTCCTCAATAAATTCATGTAAGTTAAAGTCATGAAACTCGTAGGTATAGTTTGATCTTCATATAGTAGATTTATCATATGCCTATAGTTTTTATCTTGAAAGAGTTTTTATACGTAAATCTTATGTCTCACACTAGTATTTCTTCTTTTGTGATTATTTGATTTCTAACAAGCATAATAAACAATTTTTGCTTCACTTCAAAATCAATGTTTTTATGGGGAGGAGTTTGTTTATTTCAAGTGGGTAATTAAATATGTAGGAGCTGAGAGGTTAACTTTTGGGTAATTAATAGACAAAACCCTGAACTATGAGATCAGTGACAAGTCCAACCTTAAACAAAGTTACTAATAACTAAAAAACTAAATTATGATAAATGAACGAGGTAAATCTCGCAATTACGTTTTTTGTTAAAAGATGTCTCCCAGACATCTGATTATACACGTTTATATGAATACAGACATCCGTACTTAAATGATGGTTGTCTACATATATCCATTTACACAGAAGCAAACATCCGTACTAAAATGAGCGGATGTCCGCTTCTTATGAAGGATGTCCATTAACTTGTGAACGTTAATAGGAAGGACGTCCACACTTTTAAATATATAATTTTGTGCATTTTTTTTGTAAGTGTAGACGTCTGCATATTAAGGATGGATATGTAACACCCCGACTTTTTAAGTTGGATAACTACGGAGTATTACTAAGGACGATCTAGAGCGTTAAGTCTAGGGGTATTTTTGGTATGTTTTCCTCTTTCACGCGATGTAAGTAGACGATGGGGCGATTAGGATATTACGTTGCGTAATTATACGTGTCATTTTATGACTTGTATTTAGGGGGAAAGTGTTATGAGATAGGAGTTAAGTGGGAAAATTGTGAGGAAAGCTATCCAGGGTGTTTGCAGACGCCTGCAGACGACTCTACGGATGAGTCATGTCGTCCGCAAATGTTTGAAGTGTCATCCCGAGGACTTGGGACGCCATTTCTCGTCCTGATTTCACTGTGCTGTGAAGTTGTGGACGAGGTCCGGACGATGCGAACGAGGGGAGCTGTGGCCGATTTTAATCTGTCCAAATCCTGGATAGTTGCGGACGTTGGCAGATGACTACGGACGTGGAGCAGCATCGTCCAATTTGCCTATGTCCGATTTTGGGACACTTTCGGACTCCTAAGAACGCCACGTGCGGACGCCACTTCGCGTTCAAACCTCATCTGCAGATGATACGGAAATGGACGAGGACGCCAGTTCTCGTCCGAAGCCACGTTTTAGCCTTGCGGTCGAATGCAGATGAGACCTATGCATCCGCACTCATCTGAAATAGCCCAGCTCAACGTTAAATTAGAGATTTAAAATCTGAAAACTCATCGTGTAGTCCATAAATGCTTGACAATGGGGACGAAGTCGCCTCCTCCCCATGGTGGACGCCCTCCCATGCCCAGCCTTAGACCATCTCCCTCCCTTCCCCTATGTCTGCAATGTTGTCTCCTCTAGGTAAAGTCTCTCTATCTCTCTCCCCATTTCACTCAGCATTTCTTCCTTCCTGCGATGAGCTCTCCCTCCCTTGTGTGAGAAGCTTCTGAATGTATGGGTTGAGTGAATATGTTGGTTAGCTAGTGAGTGAGTGAAGTGTGTGAACATGAGTGAGTGAAGTAGGAGCTGTGCAGTGAGCTGTTGTGTGCTGGAGCTGCCATCCGTGTGAGCTTGGAGACGTGACTGGAGTGCTACTGTCCCTGTTTTGAGTGTCTTCATTAGGGGTAAGGGATTAGAGGTGTCTTGGCCATGTGGAGGCCCTACACCGCAAGTGAGTGCGTGAGTTTAGTGTTAGTGTTCCTACAATGCTTACTACTAGTTGTTGAGTAGATGTTTGTAGATGATAGTTCCCTGGAATGATTTCCTATTGCCTTTCCTTGATGATTTCTGTGGCTGATTCCTTCGTTGTTAGCTTGCAAATTATGTTCTGTAATGTTGTTTAAGCTCTGTGATGTTTCCCTTTCGTGATGTGCTTTGTTATTGTCTGTGAGTGATGCAAATGCCTTGATTGATAATGAGATGATAAATGTTAAAAGGGGGATGAATGCTTTCAATTTAATTCAGTTGTTATTATTTCCTTATGAGCATACTCTTTGCCGTAATTGTTCTGCCATATGTCCTGGTAATTAATTAAGTTACTAGCCTGCTAATTGATTTAGTTAAACTAATTCAACAAGGGTAATTAATTGGCATGTGTAATTATTAATAAAGTAACTAGCTCGTTTAATTTGCTAACTAAAACGTTTAAGTGGCATGTGTAAATCAATGTAATAGCATGTTTATTAACTAAGGTAATTAACTAAATAAATTAATTAGATTTGAGCATACTAATCAACTATCGTAATTAACTTAACTAGATTAGACTTGAACCTATTTAATGTGTCATTCAATTAATTAGCATGCAAAAATGAGTAAGAAATTAATTAGGAAAAAAGTTGTATGATGTAAATTGTAGCTAACATGTTTAACTTAGCTCGTATGTTGATTAACTAAGTCATTCCATGTCAATTAGCATGTTTATAATTAACTAAGCAGCATGCTTAATTAGTTAACATGTTAAATTTACTAGCATGAATAATATCTTAAACATGTTAATTAGATTAACTAGAGTAAGTCATGCAATTAACCCAAGCATGTTAATTATTACTTAAGTATATCAATTAGCTAAGCATGTCAATTAACCAGCTAGGTCCAGCATGTTTAAATGTTGATTAATATTGTAAGAGCATGTTAATTAACTAGGATTAATTAGCGAGTATGTTAAATTACCAATTAATTAGAATGAATCCGAGCATGTAATTAACTAGGATAATGACTTATAATTATACTCGTATGTTCAATCTTTGTATGTGTAACCAACTTATCTGAGCATGTTTAATTAATAATTAGAATAAAACCATGATTTATCAACTAGAATAAGAATTACTAAATTACAAGCATATTGTCATTATTAGTTGTTTAAAGCATGTTTCCCTGTTTAGTTTAGTTTATTTTAACGAGCATGTTTAGTTGATGGTAATTCGTCGCATGTTACCTTATCGCCTTATATTGTTCATTCGTTGCTTTCAATTTCATATTTCAATTGTTCTTTGATGTGTGCGCCTTCAATTTCTGTTATACATTATATGCGCTTTCAATTACAGTTACTTTCATTTCAATGCGCACTTCAATTTCTGTTAATGTTACGTTATAAAGCATCATGCATCATGTTAGGTTAAGAATGTATGATCATGCATCATGTTGATAGAAATCATAGAAAGTGCCACCTTGGTGGTGGTACGCAAAGCACGCATAAGTGAGCTAAAATGTTAAGAAAAGGGAAGAATAAAAGGGAGTTGGGGGCGGTACATGGGTAGCGGGTCTAGTTTGCAATTAGGCTAAGCCCCTCCCTAATCGGTTATGCGAGTTCTAGTTGCAAGTAAAATGTTAGATCTGACCAACTATCCATTTCGAATGAAAATCCCCCAATTCTAACTTGAAGTACGACTAGAGAATAAATGGATTAAAGTAAAAGTAAAGTAATAAACAAACGAATGTAATGAAAGGATTGATTTGGGTAGCCCCCATTCCAAAATGGACTAAAGAGTGGCATTCATGTTGCATTGAACCCTTTTTCCTTACTAAGTCCTTTGGGCTTACAGTTGCTTGTGGTGTAGATCTAGGTACGTGTACGTGGAATAAATGCACAGACTTAGGAGTAACGAAAAGATGAACAAACATCAAAGCAAGGATGACGATTTTGCACGCGCGAGGGAGTCCATGGCTAGCCAGACATAAAAATGGTAAAAGATAAACAGTTGTAATTAAATTAAGTTTTTTTCCAAATTGTATTTAATTGTATGATTTCATTTCACAAGCACAGTATTTAACTGTTTAGTTCTTTCATTAAAATGTTTATGCTTCTGCAATGTTTTAAATACTCCACAATGCTTTAAAGAAATGATTTCATAATGCTTCCGCAACGTTTTACATCAATGGTTTTATTATAATGCTTATGTATATTTTAATAACGAGGTTTTCTAATACGAGTTTAACGAATGGTCAGTAGCGATTTGGTTTAGCATCCGCTCTGATTTGTTTTAAAAGAAATTCAAAATTTTCACGCATTTTAGAGGATTTACGAAAAAATCGGGTCATTACAGGATATCCTTTGAACTCCATATATATAAGTTGAAACTTAAAAAGACATCTTTGTGTACAAGCAGATTGACCTACACAATTTTCGAGCAATTCTTGAGCAACCTTTCAAGTTACAAAATCTCTAGAGCACTAAAATGGCATCAAAGGCTGAAAAAGTCATCATGAAGCATAAAGCCACTCCCTCCGAAGCTAAATATCAATCACAAGGTGATTTGACCTAGCCCTACCTACCGGCACAGGAATACCTTTCATCGCCATTCTGGATGGCGTCGTCCAAGGAAAGATACAACAATGATATCAGACGTCATTCTATTATTATTTCTAGAATGGTAGAATCTATGTGTGTTATGCCCGAATAAATCATCCATGTACTGTGTAAAAGATTTTATGGAATGAGCAAATATTTTATAAAAAGAAAATATGTTTTGTGATCATTAATTTGAGACTTGATGCAATGTAAATGAGGAAAGAAATATATTTGGAAATTTTAAAATCGAGATTTGTTACAGATTGTGTATTTTACATTTTCGGTAGCGTTGAGGTCGTGGTTTCCGTTGAATATCTCGACCGAAAATGCATTGTGGGTGACTCCTTGCATTTCGGTCGTACCGCGGTTGGAGTTAAGGTCAGAGATTTCGGCCGAAATGTGGTTCGGACCACATTTTTTAGTTTCGGACGCAACGCGGTCGAGGTTGCAGACATGATGTGCCACCAAAAAATATCAGGATTTCGAACCTGTCAAATTTGCCAATTTTGAGGTCAAACCTTCGTTCGGGATGCGGTTGCAAGGTGCGACTGAAAATTCAAAACTGAAGCAAAATTTGTTGATGTTTCAGACGACACTTTCGACCGAAAAACCAAATCAAAGCGAGAACTCTGTTTTCCAACGGCCATTTCTTTCTCCTCCTACGATAATTCTTTGTCTTCCAGCGAAATTTCCTTTCCTCCTCCCTAAGAAGATAACAACTTTTCCACGTGGCCTTCTGTCATTGGACCTTCTCCCATGAATTGGGCAACTATCCATCAACCTCTGGCCTTCATGTTGGTCTTCCTTCGTCTATAAGATGATGGCATGGGATATTGCTTCTAGACTCTACATTGCGAGCTACGACTGAAAGAAGAGGTGAGGGTGCTACATTTTATTCTGTGAGTGAAGAGTGTCCCGTGAGTTGAGTGGAAGAAGTGAGTTCCTATCTTGGTATTTTTCCCAGGTGCGTTGCTGCATTGGTGGTTGTCATGGCCATGTGGTGAGCTGCTGTGTTGACATTCTATTGAAGGTAAGAATTGAGATGTATGTTGTCTAGTGGAGGCCCTACATCGCGAGACTATCATTTGTTTGAATACTGTCTTGGTTGTTGCTATTAAATGTCAATATACTCTTGTTAGTTGTATTGATTATCACTGTCATTTCCTGTTGGATTAAGAAGCTAGTTCATGTACAAATTTGTGATACCTGTTGTGAATTGCTAATAGCATGAAATCTTCTTGTCTGTTGAATATTGCTATTCACTGCTTGTTGTGAAGCTACATTACAAGTTACTTGAGACATATGGTTGTTTTCAATGTTACTTCTATTATTACAATGAAGTTGGTCAGCCTTAGATACTTGCTGTCAACTGTTAATCTGCTTGGAATAAAAGAAATTTAACACTGTAAATGATAGATGATGAGGAAAAAGGATAGTAAATAATTGCCTCGGTTAAACTCATGCATGAATTGCTTCTTGTCAAATATTTGCTCTCTGTCAATTTGTGCTATGTTGGTTAACATATAACTTGCTCTCTATTAATTGATTAAAGCATAAATTACCCTCTAAAGTTAAAACATAAACTGCTCCATGTGAGGTTGAAATATGAATTACTCCTTATAAATAAATTATGAATTTCTCCTTATTAGCAAATGTTTAATTTAATTGATAGTTCTCTTAATTATGCCTTATAAATTGTTGAGAAAATACTAGATAATATATATGGATTGTTTAGCTTAAGCATGAATTGTCATATCCCTACTTTTATATCATGTTTCCACTTTGTATTATGTATATATATATATTTGTGAACTATACATGCATCACAATTAGGGTTTATAAAATTGTTGACATATTGTATGACATGCATCATAAACGTAAATAGGCATGTGGCGGTTCAGGAGATTCAGTGACGATCTATTGGTGGAGACATCCCTAATGTATGTATCCCCTCCCACGTAGGGAATGGGTGATGGTTAAGCCACATGGACCATAGGATGTATCCTCTTCTCTTGTACGGAAATCCCCAACACTTTAAAACAAAAGAGAATGGTGATGGTCATCGGTCGGTGGTGACACCCTTAGTGGATGTATCTCCTCATCGGAGTGACGGTTAGCCACATGACCATAGGATGTATCCTTTTTCTCGGTATAACATAAAAGATCGGCTCTTTTCTGAGTTGCATCACATGAGCACGCATGAGCATGTGCATTGCATTCCATTCTAATTCTTGCTGAGCGTTAGGCTCATTGTTTTATCCTGTAATGTGGGTGATCATTATGAAACATGTGACATGCAAGCTAAGGAAGAGGCATTACAGGACGATCTCTTGGGTTATCAGCCGGGTTCGACCAGATGGTTATGGCTCATGAAAGCAATGTTGGTTATTTAGAACAGTTAACTTCGTATTTTGAATATGGTACACATTTTGTAACCATGAACTTTTGTTGGAAGTATTGAAACTATGTTTTGAAAATTTATCAACAATTTCCGCTCATTTTACTTTGATATGTTTTCAAATAAATTTTCTAATACACGTTTTAAGTAAATTAAAGAAAACATTTTTTATGGCTAAAAATGAAAGTAAGAAAAAGGTTTAATAACGCGGGGCCTTAGAGTTGGTATTAGAGCATAACCATGTCAAACGCGGTTCTGTAGACTGCTGGTAACACAAGATTCGTCATGGAATACTCCTTCGACTGTAAGTTTAGTTTTAATTTTAAAATTTATTCATTTAAATTTATTATTCCCTAATTTGAAAATGCAGAGAGCTCTAAAATGGCATGAAGAGCAATAAACAATATACCAATTTTTAATGAGAGATATGAAGCCCTTAATCGTATTGTTGATGTAGTTGAACGACAGTCTCAATTTATGGAGCAACAATCTCAAATTATGGAATGGTTCATGGAGAGAGAGAATGATCATGGGAATGGGAATCACCGTGTTGTTGTGGTTCCTATAGAAGCTGACTGGGAAAGGTTCTAGCGACTTAAACCTCCCAGCTTTGAAGGCAACATTTCTGATGTCGCGGGAGCTGAAGAGTGGATACGATCTCTGGAAAAGATGTTTGAGTATGCCAAAATATAGGAAACCAAGAAACTGAAGTGTGGTACTTATTTACTAACCCACGATGCCTAGTTTTGGTGGGATTCTATGAAGATGACGGTGAATATTCGGACTCTCATGTGGGAAGATTTCAAGGAACTGTTCAACGAAAAATATTTCAATTATACATTCCAGAATCAAAAACTAGTGGAATTTATACGACTATGCCAGACGGGGACTGTATCCGAGTACATTCAGAAATTTGAAGCATTGTCTAGGTTTTCTTCCCATTTGGTGGCCAATAATGGGCACAAGGTTCAACATTTCATTCAAGGACTTAAAGTAGAGATCTTGAGGGGGGTTAGGCTGGATGACATACGAGGTATTCCATATGCACATATTGTGGCAAGGGCACTCGATGCTGAGGATGTAGAGTCAATTGCCGCAAAGCAACGAGAGATAAATCAGAGAGTCTGGCAAAACGACGAGAGCCTACCGCAGTGGGGTGCTCTACCAGTAAACCCTGGAGTGAAGAGGCCATCAGGAAATGAAATGCAGTAGGGGAGTGACAAGCGTCCCATGGTTGAAGCAACTACTGCTCCACCCAACCTGTGCCCAAAATATCAGAAGAGTCACTACGGGCCGTGCAGATGCAGGCTTTGGTGGATGTTTCAAATGTGGGAAGCCCAGACATGTGTCAAGACATTGTCCAACTTTGACAGGAGGATAAGGTGGGGTAGCTCCACGAGTGTTCTCATGATATGGGAACGATGAAGAAGAGGAACTACCTGCAGTCGTATCAGGTACACAAAATATTATAAAGTTATTACTCATATGCTTTTATATGATATTGAATTATCCTCCCGTAGCATTAGAAATTTCTACAACTAAATAAATAAATTTTGTGATCACCCTAGGTACTATATACGTTAATAATGTGGCCACATACGCCTTATTTGACAGTGGGGCTACTCACTCATTCATCTCGACCGAATTTTGCGCAAAAGCAAATTGGTCCCCTGGTCTTACGAGGAGTGGGTATAGAGTACTTCTACCTTCTAGAAAGTATATGACTAGTAGTGGTCTTTTGGAAGCATATGCAGTTCAGATAAACGGTCAGGAATTCCATGCTGATGAAATTGCTATGGACATAAAGGGGTTTGATATCATTCTTGGCATGGACTGGTTAGCCCAAAACCAAGAAATTATTAATTGTACAAGAAGAGAGATCCGCTTCCACCCTCTCGGTGGCAAACAACACATTTTCTGAGGAATCAAAGAAAATGGAAAGTTGGTGATTATTTTTGTACTCAAGGTAGATCAACTGATGAAACGCGGATGTGAGGGATTCCTTGTGAATATAATGAATACCACAGTCAAGTCTGAGAGAAAGGTTGAGGATGTTATGGTAGTTCGTGACTTTCTGGGGGTTTTCCTGGACGGTCTCCCTAGGCTGCCACCTAGTAGAGAGATTGAATTTGTAATAGACTTAAATCCTGGCACAGAGCCAATTTCAAAGAATCTGTACTGGATCGTTCTCATAGAATTGTGTGAGTTAAAGGCCCAACTCGAGGATTAAATCAACAAAGGTTTCATTCGTCCAAGTTTCTCACCTTGGGGAGCTCCGGCTTTGTTCGTGAAAAAGAAGGATGGATTGTTAAGAATGTGTGTAGACTATCAAGAATTGAACAAACTGATGATTAAAAACAGATACCCTTAACCTTGAATTGATGATCTATTCGACCAACTACACGGTGCCTGCATGTTTTAAAAAATTGACCTATATTCGGGGGATTATCAATTGAGAGTTAAACTGAAAGATATACCCAAGATAGCGTTTCGAACAAGATATGGGCACCATGAATTTATGGTGATGTCTTTCGAGCTGACCAACACCCCTGTGGCTTTCATGGATTTGATGAACCAAATTTTCAGATACTATCTGGACAAGTTCATTATCGTCTTCATCGATGATATTCTTGTATATTCCCAATCGAAAGAAGAACATAGTGAACATTTAAGGATTGTCTATCTATCTTGGAGCAGCACCGACTTTATGCTAAATTTTCCAAGTGTGAATTCTAGCTAAATGAAGTCAGTTTCCTTGGTAATGTGATCTCTAAAGATGGCATTGTTATAGACCCAGCGAAGATTTAGACAATTGTTGAATGGGTATAGCTGAAAAGTGTGGGTGATGTTAGAAGTTTTCTCGGGTTGGCTAGATATTACAGACGATTCATAAGCGGATTTTTTTAAAATTGCTATGTGTCACGAACCAAAGGCGAACCGAAACAGAGACACCGAGCCAAACGACCTGGTCCATGGAGGGGACCTGGCCGCCCAACCCAAGGCTTTCTATAGAGCCCACCTTCGGGTCGTGACAGAAATTTTTGGTATCAAACTATGCCTCTCACTAGTCTAACTAAGAAAAATGTGAGATTCTGGTGGTCCAGTGAGTGCTAAGAGAGTTTTCAGGAATTGAAACATCGGCTGACATTAGCACCTGTATTGGTCCTACTAGTGGAAGAGGGTAATTTCTGTATTTATTGTGATGCGTCCAAGAGTGGACTTGGTGAGGTACTGATGCAGAATGGAAAAGTGATTACCTATAATCACGATCTTGAGCTCGCTGTTGTGCTATTCTCACTGAAAATCTAGAGGCACTATCTTTATGGGCAACGGTGTGCGATCTTCATGGACCATAAAAGTTTGAAGTACATCTTTATATAGAAAGAGTTGAACATGAGGCAGTGGCGATGACTGAAATTTGTAAAAGATTATGACTGTGAGATCAAATACCATCCAAGAAAGGCAAATGTTGTGGTTGACGCTCTAAGCAGAAAAGTTACAATAATGAGTATAATATGTGAAGAGATGCCCGTGGGGCTGCAGAAAGACATTCGAAAGTTGGATGTGCAGATGGCTCCTACACAGTTGGTGGATATTTTACTAGCTCTAACACTAAAGCCCTCTATACTTGAGAGAATTAAGGAAGATTTCAAACTAAATCCGACTTTGCCTATGTTTTAGGACTATTCTATATCTGCGGACGGATAAGTGAAATTTAAAAACAGATGGTACGTGCCTACCGACTAACTGTTACGAGTGGCGATATTAAGGGAAGCCCATTCTTCAAATTTTTCCATCCACCCCAAGTGCAATAAGATGTATAAAGATCTTAAAGTACACTATTATTGGCATGTGATGAAGTATGACATTGCCGAGTATGTTGCGTTGTGCTAGGTATATCAACATGTAAAGGCCGAACATCAACGACTAGGTGGAATGCTTCAACCAATGCTAATACCTAAATGGAAACAGGAGCACATCACAATGGATTTCATTACGAGGTTACCAAGGATAGCAAAAGGGCATGAAGCGATATGGGTAATTGTTGACAGATTAACCAAGGTTGCCCACTTCTTACCAATACAAATGACCTACAAAATGAATCAATTTGCAGACATGTATGTTAAGGAAATTGTGCGACTGCATGGTGTACGAATCTCCATTGTATCTGATCGGGATCCGCGATTCACATCTATGTTCTAGAAGAGCTTGAACGAGGCCATAGGCACAAAATTGAAGTTTAGTACTGCTTTTCATCCACACATTGATGGCCAAAGTGAACGTACAATCTATATATTGGAAGATATGTTGTATGCCTACGTATTGGAATTCCAAATCGGATGGGGAAAGATACTACCGTTGTGTTGAATTTGCCTATAATAACAGTTTCCAAGCGACTATTGGTGTAACACCCTATGAAGCGTTGTATGGCAGGAAGTGCAAGTCTCTTCTATATTGGAGTGAAGTTGGTGAAGCTGAGTTTTATGGCTCTGACATGATACAACAGACAGCTGAATGATCGACAAAGAATGGTGGCTGCTCAAAGTTGCCAGAAAAGCTATGTTGACCACTTCGTCAGGACTTGGAATTCAATGTTGGAGACCTGGTTTTTCTAAATTTATCAACTTTCAAGGATGTTATGTGGTTTGGACGAAAAGGAAAACTGAATCCACAATATATTGGCCCCTTTGCGATCACACAAAGGGTTGGCAAAGTGGCGTATTGGTTGCAACTACCGGTTGCCATGACGGGTGTGCACAACATATTCCACAATCGATGTTGAAGAAATTCCTTGGGGATACAATTAAAGTGGAAACTCAAGAACACGTTGAAGTTCAAGCCAACTTGAGCTACGAGGAAAGACTGATTCAGATTCTGGACTTTAGAGTAAAAGAACTTCGGCATAAGCAAATCCCGCTCGTCAAAGTATTGTGCAAAACCAAATCGTAGAGGAAGCAATGACGGAAAGGAAGGATGATATGGAAGCCAAGTATTCGAAATAATTTACTTAGCCAAATTTTGAGGGCAAAATTTTGTGAAGGATGGGAGATTGTAATGCCCAGATAAATCCTTCATGTAAGGTGTAAAAGATTTTATGGAATGAGCAAATATTTTATAAAAAGAAAATATGTTTCGTAATCGTTAATTTGGGACTTGATGCAATGTAAATGAGGAAAGAAATATTTTGGGAAAATTTAAAGTGGAGATTTGTTATGGATTGTGCATTTTACATTTTCGGTCGCATTGAGGTCATGATTTCGGCTAAATATCTAGACCAAAAATGCATTGTAGGTGCCTCCTTGCATTTCGATCATACCACGGTCGGAGTTAGGGTTGGAGATTTCGGTCGAAATGTGCTTCGAACTACATTTTGCAGTTTCGAACGCAATGCGGTCGAGGTTGCGGACGTGATGTACAATAAAAAAATATCAGGATTTTGAACTTGTCAAATTCATCGATTCTGCGATCGAACCTTCGGCCGGGACGCGATTGCAAGGTGCAACCGAAAATAAAAAACTAACTCAAAATTTGGAAATTTGGTCGTTGCGCGGTCGATGTTTCGGACAACTCCTTCAACCGAAAAACCAAATTAAAGCGAGAACTCTATTTTCCATTGACCTCTTCTTTCTCCTTCTACGAGAATTCTTTTTCTTCCAGCGAAATTTCTTTTCCTCCTCCCTAAGAAGATTACAACTTTTCCACATGACCTTCTCTCATTAGACCTTCTCCCTTGAATTGGGCAACTGTCCATCAACCTCTAGCCTTCACGTGGGTCTTCCTTCGTCTATAAGATGATGGCATGGGAGATTGCTTCTGAACTCTGCACTGTGAGATGCGACAGAAAGAAGAGGTGAGGGTCCAACATTTATATTCTGTGAGTGAAGAGTGTCCCGTGAGTTAAGTGGAAAAGTGAGTTCCTGTCTTGGTATTTTTCTTGGGTACTTTGCTGCATTGGTGGTTGTTCTGGCCGTGCGGTGAGCTGTTGTGGTGACATTCTGTTGAATGTAAGAATTAGGATGTATGTTGGCCAGTGGAGGCCTTACATCACGAGACTGTCATTTGTTTGAATACTGCCTTAGTTGTTGCTATTAAATGCCAATATACTCTTGTTAGTTGGATTAATTATCACTGTCATTTCTTGTTGGATTGAAAAGCTAGTTCATGTATTAAAATTGTGATACCTGTTGTGAATTGCTAATAGCATGAAATCTTCGTGTCTGTTGAATATTACTATTCACTACTTGTTGTGAAGCTACATTGCAAGTTACTTGAGACGTATGGTTGTTTTCAATGTTACTTCGATTATTACAGTGAAGTTGGTCGGCCTTAGATAATTGCTATCAACTGTTAATCTGTTGGGAATAAGAGGAATTTAACACTGTAAATGAAAGATGATGAGGAAAAAGGTCAATAAAGAATTACCTCAGTTAAACTCATGCATGAATTGCTTCCTATCAAATATTTGCTCTCTGTCAATTTGTACTCTGTTTGTTAACATATAACTTACTCTCTATTAATTTATTAAAGCATAAATTATCCTCTGAAATTATAACATAAACTGCTCCATGTGAGGTTGAAATATGAATTACTCCTTATAAATAAATTATGAATTTCTCCTTGTTAGAAAATGTTTAATTTAAATGATAGTTCTCTTAATTATGCCTTATAAATTGTTGAGAAAATACTAGGTAATAGAAATGGATTGTTCAGCTTAAGCATGAACTGTCATGTAATACCTCAATTTTTTGTGATGGAATTTAGTAATGATAACTGGGAAAGTAATGGGATGCAATAGGATTATTGGAATAATTATTTAAATGATGATTCGTGGTATTAGGAGCTAAATTGGATAATAATAGTGTTAGTATAATTATTATAACTTGAGGGAATTATTGATAAATGGAGAAATAAGGATTTGTTGGCTGACGGACGCCTCTTAGGAAGAGATGAACGTCCAAAAATGGAAGAAAATGAGAATGATGGACGTCCCTTGTAGTGGGACAAACGTCCTTTATTGTTTGAGGGTCGACGGATGCCTTTGGGAAAGGCAGACGTCGTTATGGAAAGACTGGTGGCCAAAGTCAAAAGAGAACGAACATCCTTTATACAAGGACATACATTAGTTATAGTGTAATGAGCGCCCTTCACAGTGGAGCAAACCTCCTTTATGGATTACAGATGCTCGAAGTGGAGGAACGGACGTCCTTTATAGAGGGACAGATGTCCGTTGTATGGAAATGGACGTCCTTTTATATGGGCAGATGTCCTTATGAAAGGCGGGTGTTGAGTATAAGTGGAGTGATGTCGTTTGGTGAAATGGACGTCCCTTTGCTGGACAGATTTCCCTTATGAAGGCGGGTGTTAGTATGTAAAGGGAATGGTGTCGCTAAAAGGAGCACTGGACGTTCTTTATGGACATCAGACTTCCGAAATAGAGAATAGAAGAATGGCGTTAAGACTTAAGTGGGACGACTTTGTTTGGAGCAAATAGTGGAAGCCGTTTGAGAGTTACAGACATCCCTCATTAGGTTACGAGCGTCCCTCATTGAGGAACAGACGTCCTTCATTGAGGAACGGACGTCCCTCATTGAGGAACAAATGTCCGTCATGGCAAAGAAGCTAACGGACATCTCTTCTGATTGACAGACGTCTAAATAACGAAGGCAACAAATGCTCATTGGTGTAGAACGGACATCCCTTGCATCAAAGAGGTTGACAGACGTTAGAGATGGAATGACAGAACCACCTGTTTTGCAAAAGGCCAATTTTGGGCTAGAATCCCGCTTCTACCAGACATAATCTCGCCCCTATCTTCATTTTTCTCTCGAAAAAATCTGCTCCTCTCCCCTATCGATGGCAAACCTCACATGCGACAATGACTGGTTGGGTCTCCTTCTTTGGAATGGAAGATGGTACTCTTCATCCCCGTGCGTCCATCTTCTTCTCTTTCTCCCTCCGTCTATAAGTTAGGCGTGTGGGCGTTTCTTCAGGAGGCTGCCTTGTATTCTGCGACTAAGTGCAGAGAAAGTGTGGAGATACATCTTCTTCTGTGAGTGGAGAGTGTTCTGTGCTCTGTGGGGACTTTAGTGAGCTATTGTGTTCTGTGTGAAAGGATAGTGAGCTCATGCATGAAGTTTTGAGCTTCTGTGTGGGGGTGCCAGGTGTCTTTGGAGGAAGAAAACAGGGGAGCTGGCCGAACTGCTCTCGGGTGCTCTCCATGGTTAGTGGAATCCTTGTTGTTTGTTTTGGATAATCCGTATACCTGGTTGTATATTGTTCTGCATCTTGTGAAGTTATGGGTTATAGTCTTCTGGTCTTAGTTACTTCAATGTTCATGAGTTAGAAATGATTTAAGATACTGAGGAATGGATTTGTAATTCTGCTACCTGTAACGTAATTATGAATGGGTAAGTTGGATTTATTTCTTTGCTGATTCTTATTGTTATGTGCTTTGTAAATGGAAAAGATTTATTCTCTGTTAATGATCATTATGGGGAGTAACTAGTTGGAGTGTTCCGTTGGATAATTATTCTGCATTTATATTGTGTTACTGGAGGTTGAAGAATAATTGGATAAATGTTGTCCTATTTTGAGTTAGTGCTCATCTTGGTTATTGATTGCTTAAAGATGATCTGTTGGTTTTATTCACTCAATGGAATGATTTACACAGAGGGATGAGTTTGTCTCTACTAGGGAATTATTCAAAATTGGTTGGAAACAGTCTCTGTTACATTACTACTTGAGAAACCTTACTCTGTTAATGACTTAGGAATGTTATTCCGTTAAGGATTATGGCTTACGGGTCTTTATGAATGGTTATTGAGGAATTGAAGATTAATGTTATCGAATTATTAAAAGAAATGGACTACAAAAATGAGATTTATAATTAGTAATTATTAATGATTAAATATTATAAATTGTGAAGGTACTAAAAGAAAAGAAAAGGGATAATGAATGAGCATTGAGCACTTTAAGGAATCGAGGTAAGTGATACTACATTTGCTTTGGTCTTTGTGGCCCTATATCCCAAAGAATAAGATATGCACATTTGATTGTTTATCGCTTAACGAGCATGTCTACAGTTTTATAAGTTTGTCTATTGTTTTATAAGCATACCTACCATTTTAATAGCATGTCTACCATTCTATAAGCATGATCAGTGAATTGTATGTTGATTGTTTTATTAGATCCCTCTAATCATATGATAAAGAATGTATGCATTTCATGAGCATCATGCTTCATAGTTTTCAAAAGATACAAAAATGGTTTTCATGCATGGTTTTGAAAAGGAAACGAAGAAGAAACGAAACGGTTATGAAATGTAAATAAATGAATGTAAATGGGTGTGATGAGATGTGAGGTTGGGTTGGACGCTCATTCTCATCAAGTTTAGACATCTCTAACACTTTCAAGATAAAGATAAAGAAAAAAGGGGTCATCTGGGGTTGTGAGGTTGAGTTGGCTGCTCCTCCTCGTCAAGTTTAAACATCTCCAATGCCTTTCAAGATAAAGATAAAAGGGGACGTCTGGGGATGTGAGGTTGAGTTACCTACTCCTCTTCGTCAAGTTTAGATATCTCCAATGCCTTCAAGATAAAGATAAAGATAAAATAAGTTGTCTGGGGATGTGAGGTTGAGTTGGCTGCTCCTCCTCGTCAAGTTTAGACATCTCCAATGACTTTTAAGATAAAGATAAAGACAAAAGGGGACGTCTACGGATGTGAGGTTGAGTTGGCTGCTCCTCTTCATCAAGTTTAAACATCCCTAATGCCTTTCAATATAAAGATAAAGATAAAAGGGGTCGTCTAGGGATATGAGGTTGAGTTGGCTGCTCCTCTTCGTCAAGTTTAGACATCTCCAACGTCTTTTAAGATAAAATAATGATAAAGATAAAAGGGGTCATCTGGGGATGTGAGGTTGAGTTGCCTGCTCCTCCTCGTCAAGTTTAGACATCTCCAATGCCTTATAAGATAACGTAAAGAAAAGATCAAGTAAAGAAAAAATAGAAAAGAAACAGAAACAGAAAATGAAAAGAGATTTTAAAAGTTGCATGACATGTGCATCATACCTTTTATTTTATATCACTTACTAAGCCTTAGACTCATTAGTTAAGTCTTGCGATGTAGGTACAGGCACATGAGAACAGGTTAATAAGCAATTGATGAAGGATTTGCACGTGCGGATCTTGTGGCTGGTTAGGCTAAAAGGATTTAATGAAAGATGGTTTGTAAAAGAGTTTTATAAAGAACTTTGTAAAGTAATTAAACTACATATTTATTTTATTTAAAAAGGACTTCCGCTGTGTTTAACAAATGTTTTAATAAAAATATTTCAATTATTTTCTTTTAACTAGTTTTCAGAACGAAAAGTCTTCCGCTGTATTTATAAAGAAAAAGTTTTAAATTTCTCCAACGCAATAAAAACCGGGTCATTACATGTCATATCCCTACTTTTATATCATGTTTCCACTTTGTATTATGTATATACATATTTGTGAACTGTACATGCATCACAATTAGGGCTTATAAAATTGTTGACATATTGTATGACATGCATAATAAATGTAAATAGGCGTATGGGAGTTTGAGAGATTTGGTGACTGTTCATTGGTGGTGACACCCCTAATGGATGAATCCTATCTCACATAAGGTGTGGGTGACAGCTAAGCCACATGGACCATAGGATATATCTTCTTCTCTTGTACGAAAATCCTCAACGCTTGAAAACAAAAGAGAATGGTGACGGTCATCGGTGGTGACACCCCTAATGGATGTATCTCCTCATCGGAGTGACAGTTAGCCACATGACCATAAGATATATCCTTTTTCTCAGTATGACAGAAAGATAGGTTCTTTTCTGAATTGCATCGCATGAGCACACATGAGCATTTGCATTGAATTCCATTCTAATTATTGCTGGGCGTTAGGCTCATTCTTTTATCCCATGTTGTAGGTGATCATTATGAAACATGTGACATCCAAGCTGAGGAGGAGGCATTACAGGATGATCTCTTGGGTTATCAGCCGGGTCCAACTTGATGGTTATGGCTCATGAAAGCAATGTTGGTTATTTTGAACAGTTAACCTTGTATTTTAAATATGGTAAACATTTTGTAAGCATGGATGTTTGTTGGAAGTATTGAAACTATGTTTTGAAAATTTATCATCTATTTCCGCTTATTTTACTCTAGTATGTTTTCAAATAAATTTTCTAATACACGTTTTAAATAAATTAAAGAAAATATTTTTTATGGCTAAAAATGAAAGTAAGAAAAAGGCTTGAGAACACGGGGCATTACAGTGTTTGCAAACTTAGGAATAGAAGATATGTTTGAGCACATTGAACTTGTTGGATTGTGCAAGATGGGGAGATATTTTTGTGAGTGGGTTGTCAAACTTTTTTTACTTGAATATGGAGCTGGGCAGCCAAGCCTTGGACCTAAGGATGTATTTGTTTGGAAGGTAGATTAGGATAAATCTCAATGAGTTAGATGAGCATATTGGATGCTCCAAGGAGGAACAAAACTAGGGAGTACTTTCACAGATTGAAGAAACTAGAGTTCATTAGAAAAGGATAAGGTTTGACATTGCTGCAGCAGTTGCACTAAAATCTTGGCATTAGAGCTTTCTACAAGCCCAAAGCCAAAGACTTAAACGTCAAAGCTCGAGTATCCATCATATGATATCTCATACAATCCCGCCTCGGAATGACATCGAGACCATGTTAGCTGCATGGATCTCTATGTGATGGAGAAGCTATACAATGGGAAGAGATTCAATCTTCGATACATGATTATCAATCTTATAAAGAATGTCTTGAAAAACATACCATAAATTGGCGCGTTCAGAAGATTACTGATAGTAGCAAACTGGCACTCCCTTCCAATGAGCCAAGAATCAATCAAAAGACATTTGATGTCTACAATGAAGTGATCTTAGCTCAGATGGGGATGGCCAAAGTCAGAGAGAACTGGATATTCAAGGGCACATAGCTTCCATCCACATCGGCTGCACAGCCTTCTTTGACGTAGGCAACACTGTTCTCGATACCGTTTAGCCCCTTCCTCAGTTCTCTCACTCTATGCCGATGGCTAAAGAGAAGTGTAACTGGATTGTAGGCTGCTTGGGGAACCTGACTTCCTCTGTTGCAGCCTATGGCAGTCAAATTGAAGGGATGGACGAGTGAATGGAAGCAATGGACAAGCAAATTGAAAAGCTTCATGTCATTTAAAAGCCGCTTGTGGATAAGCTGAGGAGTGTCAATTCTCCAGTAGCACCTCTAACAGCCTCTCCAACAGCCTTTCTAGCAGCTTTTCCATCTTCTAATGCTAGACTGGATGGATGATTGTAAGTCTTTTAGTTTATATACACTTTCTATAAATGCATTAGTTCATTGCTTAAGGCTCTTTGAATTAGATATAACAATATGTTACAATTGTGCAGATCTCTTATCATCTTGTGATGTGCCCCAAGTCCCATCGCCAGAGCCGTGACTAGGGCACCTTTATTTCCTAACTAGCTTCTATTTTTGTAGGAAATACCAAGATGTGGGATTCTTTGAAAGATGTATCACAAGACGATAAAGGAGTTCCATTTCATTTGATCTCTTGAGATGGTGCTCCACCAACCTAAGCCGAATTCCACATTTTCCACGAAGTGTGGTGACGTGAAGACTACAAATGTTATTTAAGGTCTTGTTTTGATTTAGTAGAAATAGTATTCTGAACAACAATTTTATTTGGTTTTCTTTTATTTTGTTGTGAGATGCTAAAGAGGTGTGCGGTTTGCATGAAAACTGCACCCTCATGCCGAATTTTCGTCATTAAGGGTATTTTGGTCTTTTGACCTATTTTGTAATCCTTAGGTTAAATACCCTCCCTTGGAAGATTGGAGGGTAGTTTTGAATTGAAGATAATTTTTGTGTTTTGAAAACACTTAGCCGCGGCCTCCCCCTCCCCTTAGCGCCGATTTCCTCCATCACCCAAGCAAGGGTTTCTTGAAGCTTCTCAACCTTGTAATCCTTGGGATATTATTTCTTCCAATCCTTATCTTCGAGGTAAAGATTATAGAGTGGAGACAAAAGAAGATTCCAACCTTGGAGAGTGTTGGTTTTCGGCCAACCCCAAAGTCGCCCCTCTCACTAGGAGGTCCGCGGACTCCATTGTATTTTCTGTTGATTCTTGAAGTGCTTTTATGTTCTTTTCTTAATGCTTGGACATCCTATGTTCTGGTGATTAAATGCTTGTTATTTGTTGAAGAAGCCTTTTGGGGATTATTGATTGAAGAAGGATATTTTCGGATTATTGTTGAAGTGCTTAATCTGTTTTCTTGCTGGATTGTTGTTGTCGCTGATTATAGTATCTGTTTGAGGCCTTTATGACGTTCGTATCTGTATGATGTCTTCTAGTGATTTGTTCAAGATTAAGTCTGGGAGTTACCCTCCAAATGTGGGCTCCATTTGGTGTATGTAGCTCAAGTTATTCCATTTTGAATCTGCGTTGGTAAATCTGTCCTACTGAAACCTAATTTCGGGTTGGTATTGAATTTGATATATCTCCTAATCTAGAGTGCTTTTTGGGTTGGAATTTTGACACAACTCTTCTGAATGTATTAGTTTATGTCCTCCAAAATACAGCTCTAGTTCACGTGTATATTTGGAGCTTGATCCATTTCCTTGCTACTGATTCGGGTATTGACAGTTTTCCAGAACAGATTTCTTTAAGGCTCTCCATTTGTTTCTTGGAGCCTATCATCTTGCAATCGTCCCCTCTTCCAACACTTGCCAAAGTCTAGAAGATACTGCCAACAGGTCCTCCATCGAAATGAAGCAATTCTAGGACCTGCTTCACATTAAAATTTTCACGTGGAGTGTCTGCAATTTTCTTTTGAGCAATGTATTAAATTTACACTTAGTAGTTTGATGATAGTACTTAAACTAATCATTGCAGCCTTTTTCATTGATGGAGAATTTCATGAGATTGGCTCGTGCAAATACCAAAAAGAACGTAAAGACATGTGGTATTCTTGCGAGCATTATGGTAAGAAATGCTATCAGTTGAAAGTTATTTTTATTTTTTATTGCATGGCTAATACATCTTGCTTCATGTTTTATTTTAAAAATTGGGAAATTAACACCATAGACCCTATAATTTGCGATCAATGACAAGTCAAACCCTACATAATTTTTTTAACTAAAACCTTGAACTATTGAAAAGTCTCGTCGGCGACATCGCAGTCATGTTTCCCGTCCAGGACCGTCAAATTTAATGCCTCGGTTTAGTCTCTGTCAAGAACCGTCGAACGGAGACGAAGAACGTCGAAATTGGGGCCAAGGGACGTCCCTCCTCCCCGTTGGAAGATGAAGGACGACTATCGGGCAATAGTGGATGTCCCTCATTGGCCATTGGATCACGGAATTGACGTCCAAGATTGAATCTATTGATTCCCAAAGGCGATGGTGGACGATCGTCCAGGGCCATCAAATCGAACGAGGGACATTCTTTATAGTGATTGATGACCAGGATTGAATCTGGCATCTTCTAGAGGTGATGGCGAACGATCGTCCAGGGATGTCCAATTGATAAAGGGACATCCTTTATAGTGATTGATGGCCAGGATTGAATCTAGCATCTTCCATAGGCGATGGCGGACCACAATCCATCACTGTTGGATCAGGTGAGGGACGTCCCTTATCTGGATCGACGACTAGGGTTGACTCTAAACTATCTGGGTCACGTGCAAGGCACACGCGTTTTTAAAACATGCGAATTCCTTCATTTATGACGGATGTCCCTTGCCCGGAAACGAACGTCTGTATACCAAGACTATGTCGTTCTGCCCTCAATGGACTTCACTCGTCTTAGGACGGCGTCGTTTAGGCCATAACGGACGTCCATCTTAATACTAGGGATGTCTGTTTTCCTCTCAAATGTCATTCTCTAAACGCTAAATGACAATGTTTTCTTCTCGGTAGATGACCCAAATCTACCTTATAATCGTGAAGGGCGTTCCTTGCCTTAGATATTGCATAGGGGAATTTCGTCTTCCCCCGACCAACTCCCTGAACACAATTGAACGAACAACGAAGTTTTTTTAGTTTTACACATCACATGAAGTCAAGGAGTGCATCTATTGTTGAAGAATCCATTGATTGCGGAATGGAGGTGGATCTTATTTCGGTAGTAGAGACCAATGAGCATCGTTGCTTCTATCACGAACCTGGTATAGACGTGCATTCAATCTCGGCATGTCGGGACTCGAAGCTTCATTCAATACGTGACTCAGATGATGATGATTGGGCAGATAGTATGAATCCCCAACTAGAATGATCATCCTCGGAGCTTTGTCTATGGAAGAAGTATAGTTTGTTGAAGGAAATTAGAGATGAAGTGGTTGATTATGCTTTGAAGAATGGGCACGGTATAAAATTTGTCAAAAGCAAACGTCATCGGTTGGCTGCTATTTGCAAAGATGGCTGCAGTTGGTAGCTTCATGCTTGGAAAATGAAAGGCGAACTTACCTTTCAAATTAAAAGCTATAATGAGGCGGACACATGTGCACGACAAATGGAAAGCCGACACGCTTCCTACAAATGGGTGACAAACCAATATTTGGATACGTCCAAAAGTCAACCTACGTGGGACCTTCCTTCAATCATTGAGACTATCAGGAAGGACTTTAATGTCAACATAACCTCGAGTCTTGCTAGAAGGGCTAAGAATTTAGCACTGAACTTGAATGAAGGGGAAGGTCGTGAACAATATGAGCGACTATGGTCTTACACAGAAGAGATTCAAAGATCCAATCCCGATAGCACATAGTTGGTGACGGCCCATCCAAGTCCAATATTTAAAAGAATGTACATGTGTTTAGATGCGTGCAAGAGAGGTCTGAAGGAGTTTCATAGACCCGTTATTTGACTAGATGGCTGTCACCTAAAAGGGTCGTGCCCAGGCCAGTTGCTCATAGCCGTCAGCATTGACGCCAATGATGGAATTTATCCAGTTGCTATGGCATTTGTTGAATCAGAATGCAGAGACTCCTAGAGCTGGTTTTTGTATTGCTTGCTTTTGGATATAGATAGTGACATAGGCAAGGGATAAACATTTATTTCTGCCAACAAAAGAGGTTGGTACCTGCTATCAAATAATATGCGCCATTAGCTGAGCATCGTTTTTGCCTCAGACATTTGTATGACAATTTCAAAAAAAACATTTCCAGGCAATTTGTACAAAGATATCATGTGGAAGGCAGCTAGGGCCACAACATCATCGCTAACTACTTGCGATCGACCAGTCAGCACATGTATATCTGCAAAAAATTAACCCGATGTGTTGGTCTAAACATGCTTTTAGTTCCATCCCAAAGTGCGCCATGAGCTTCAATAATTTGAGTGAGTGCTACAACGCCTGCCTCTTGCCAGCTTGGGACAATCCAATCCTCACTATGTTCGAGATGATTAGAATGGGCATAATGTGTAGGATCGTTAAGAAACATAACAAGATGGCTGAATCAACGGATCTATTATGTCCTAAGACCATAAAGAAGATTGCCAATCTACAACATCCAGCTCAGAATTGGTGTCTAACACTTGCAGGAGCTAATCGATTTTCAGTCAGTGATGGTAATGAATGATACGTAGTCAATCTGGACGCGCGCACCTGTAAATGTTACCGGTGGGAGTTGACTGGAATCCCATGCATGCATGATGTCCCATGCATGTATTTTATGAGGACTTCAGGTGAGGATTATGTGCATGAATGGTATCATTGGGACACATTTATGAGAATGTACTCCCACTTTGCCCGACCTGTTAGTGGCCACCACATGTGGCCTGAAATGAACCAGCCTTCAATTCTGTCACCGCCAAGTTAAGAGATTCCTAGGTTAGCCTAAAAAATGAAGAGTGCGGGAGGTGGATGAGCCCCATAGCCACACGGTACTCAGTAGGAGACATGTCCCCATGACATGCAGCCTTTGTCATGGTGTGGGCCACCATGTCCGCTCTTGTCAAGGTGAAGGCTCAGCCGCCGGCGTGGCAAGTGGTAGTGGCAGAGCAAAATGCTCACATGACACCTTCATGTGTTTTACCATTGTTGTCAATATGCAAGTGCTTAGATTGTTATGGTTTCATACGATGTTCTCACTATGTGCGTTTTGTATGACATAGTATTGCTTTTGTGTTTTGTAGGAGTCCGTCGCCCCACACCCGCATCCTTAACCATGGGGCTTCTATGAGTGCTATTCTATTTTTTTGTGTTTGTTAGTATCCTATTTGTATATATGTAATATCCCGAATTTCAATGTGTTGGAATTGTGATATGAGGTGCAAAGTCTGAATATTATTGTGATATGTCGATCAACTTCTTTACATATTCAAACTAAGGAAAATATAGGGGTCGCTCGGCCAACAACTGTTATAATGGACGTTCCTCATAGCATTACGGACGTCCCTTATAACATAACGGATGTTGGAAATCACTGAACGAATGTCCTTCATATTTTGGACGTTTGAATCTGCCTTATTTCCTTCAGCGATTGATGAGCCCTCAGGATAACGGATGTCCCTCATAGCTTAACAGACACCCCTCATAACATAATGGATGTTGGAAATCACCAAACAGACATCCTTTAAATTTTTGGACGTTCCAATCTGCCTTATTTCCTTCAGTGATTGATGAGCCCTCAGGATAACGGACATCCCTCGCCAAAAAATGGACTGCCCTCAACCCGTTTGGGGCGTCCCTTAACAAAAAAAACATAGATACAACATTAAATTTGCAACAAACAAAACCAAAGAACATAAATACAACAACAATCAACAACCACTAATCAGAGATATAACATCCCAAACCAAAACCAATAAACTTTCTAAAAAAATCTCAATTCAGCCACTTTTTTAAAGTTTTTTTAGTTCTTGCAATTCTTGCAGGTTTTGCATTTTTTGTGGATTTTCAAGTTTTTGCGGCATCTGACAGTTGTGCATCTTATGTAGTTGTTGCCTACGTTCCCCGAATATTGATGATCTTTAACTGCAAGTCGGAGCTCATCTCGACATGAGTGGACTCCTCTAAAGGTCATCTGGTTCGTGCGGATCGTGAAGATGGAACCCTTGATGCAGACACTCGGCAATCACCAACATCCCTAAAGGGCGTGAGACTTGAAATATGCCATGTTGGCTACAATTAGGAGGCGAAATTAGTTTGTCACTTCATTCAAAGCGCAAGGTGGAAAAATACACTACTTTGTATCTGTAAGTGTTAGGACAATTGCAATTGCCTCTAGAATAATCAATTGGTATCCATACTGTGTGTGTACATTATTGATGACATGAAACAATCTAGCTCCGGGCGTATCTGACATAAAATCCATATATTATATGAGGAAGAAATATTACATGAATGAATACAAGTGTCTTACATAGATCCAACCAAAAGACAACAGTCCCTCCCTCGTTTGAACCTCAAGTATCTCCTCCTCTTTTGATGTCATGCACTACATGTTAAGAACGTGCTTCATTTATATATTTAATTATTTTCAATAACAATGTCTTATAAATTGGTTAAACATTCTCACCCAGTCCGCAACTCCCGATTGCTTTTGAACGAGGAGAGTTGTTATTAAACAGATATCTTTACCCTGCAAATCGACAACACGATGCACAACATACAATCACAACTAAGAATAATTTTTAAATCACAATGTTTCTTACTTTGAGTCGCAAAGTAAAGCATATGCCTCCTTTTTGTTCTTCATATTTACTCGTGAGAGTGCCATGAACGCGTCCATCAATTTCACAAGCTACAACGGAAAATCAATGTAAGTGTAAATTAACACATTGTACAAAACCAAATTGAAGACATACCACTTGCACTGTTAGCCTTGGAACCGCTGCCATCACTAGAAGACCCATTGCCAAAATCTTCTGAACTTTGTCAAGGGTTGGAGGAGGGGACGGTTGCCTAATGATATGAGACTTGCACAATTGTAACACATTATTAATCAACAGTACTAATGCATATATGGAAAGTGCATGAAAGCTAAAAGACATACTGGATCCATCCGGACCGGCATCAGAAGATATAGGAGAAGCTAATGGAGGAGTTGGCTAGGCTGTTGGATGAGCTGACTAGGCTTCTTTCATTTGTAGTACAGTGGCTTGAATCTCATCAAGTTGCCTCTCCTGTCTCTCCAACTTGGCGACAAGCCACTGTCATCTCTCCTCACTGATCAGTATGTAAGATGATGACTGATGAGGGGGAGGTGCATCATCTGCCATAGGATGAACAAAATCGCCCTCCACCTCTACGTGATTTGACAGTTGTGCATCTGGCGTCCACGGAATTAGTGTAATGGACATGGAAGGAGGAGGTGCAGCTGACTTTGATGGAGGAGGTGCAGCCGACGTGGAAGGAGGAGGTGCAGCTGACGTGGAAGGAGGATGTGCAGGCTGAGTGGAGGGAGTGTCCGCTCCTTTGAATACCCACTCCCCTCCTACTTTGTGCAGCCTCATCCAAGCCAATGTCACTTGATTGTACACATCAAGTGTTTTTTTATTGATTCGTCGCTCCATAGGAGGGATAGCCAACCCGCCACTATCAATGATATGTTGAATGAGCCAATTATAAGGAAGATGCTTCCTTGGGCTCTTTAGGATTGCCTTCATTTGATGCATAATGACATATGCAAAGTTGAACCTCTTTCCATTGCAAAGTTTCTCCATCACATAGAGATCCATGCAGCTGACAAGATCTCTATGTCCATCACAAGGCAAAACTATGTGGGTGATCATGTGATGGATGACTCTTGCTTTAGCATTTAGATCCTTTGATTTGGGCCAGGAGAAAGATTCAACGGCTGTAGGATTGCGATCCAATCGTGTAATGACCCAGTTAATTATTGCCTTTAAAAAATCACGTAAAATTTAAAACTTTTCTTTTACTTAAATCATTTTCTTTGCAGTTGCGTAGCAAAAGATTATTTTATTCTTAAAACCATTTAAAAGACAGTAACAAAATCCTTTTCATAAAAAATTTTATCAAACACAGCGTAAGTCCTTTTTTAAATAAAACAAATATATAGTTTAATTCCTTTACAAACCATTTTTCTTTAAAACCCTTCAGCCTAACCGGCCACAAGATCCACGCGTGCAAATCCTTCATCAATTGTCTTAACCTGTTCGCCTGTGTGTGTACCTACATCGCAAGACTTAACTAATGAGCCTACGGCTCAGTAAGTGATATAAAATAAAAGGTATGATGCACATGTCATGCAACTTTTAAATCTCTTTTTGTTTTCTGTTTCTATTTCTTTTCTTTCTTTCTTTTCTTTTCTTTTACCATTTTCTTGATCTTAACTTTGCTTTATCTTGACTTTACTTTACTGTTCCTTTCTTTACTTGATCGTTACTTTACTTTATCTTGAAAGGCGTTGGAGATGTCTAAACTTGATGAGGAGCAGCTAACTCAACCTCACATCCCCAGACGACTCCTTTATATTTTTCTTTATCTTGAAAGGCGTTGGAGATGTCTAAACTTGACGAGGAGGAGCGACTAACTCAACCTCACATCCCATACGACCTCGTTTATGTTTATGTTTATGTTTATGTTTATCTTGACTTTACTTTACTGTTCCTTTCTTTACTTGATTGTTACTTTACTTTATCTTGAAAGGCGTTGGAGATGTCTAAACTTGACAAGGAGGAGCAGCCAACTCAACCTCACATCCCCAGATGACTCCTTTATATTTTTCTTTATCTTGAAAGGCGTTGGAGATGTCTAAACTTGTCGAGGAGGAGCGGCTAACTCAACCTCACATCCCAGACGACCCCGTTTATGTTTATGTTTATCTTAAAAGTGTTAGAAATGTCTAAACTTGACGAAGAGGAGCGACTAACTCAACCTCACATCTCGCCACACCCGTTTATGTTCATTTCTTTACATTTCGTAACTATTTTGTTTCTTCTTCGTTTCCTTTTTAAAACATGCATGGAAACCATTTTCGTATCTTTTGGAAAACTATGATGCATGATGCTCGTGAATGCATACATTCTCTATTAGATGAATTAAATAGCATAACAAACATACAATGCATAGAACATGCTTCATAAATGATAGACATGCTTATAAAAACTGTAAACAATAAAACATGCTATTAAAACTGTAGATATGCTTATAAAATCTGTAAATAATAAAACGTGTTATTAAAACTATAGACATGCTTGGAAATCGGTAAACAACGAAACATGCATATCCTATTCTTGCGATATAGGGCCCTATTGACCAAAACACATGTGTATCACTTACTTGGCGTCCTTAGCGCGGTTCAGAAATTAACGTTGTCCTTTTTTCCTTTTATACCTTCAAAATAATTATCGTTTATTTATTAATATTCTTATCAATTATAAATCTTAACTTTGATACCATTATTCCTCGTTTATTATTTAATAATTTAATTATCGCTTAACGAATTTCTATTAAATTATCTTCATAAATTCCAAGGTCAATAAAAGAATAACTTTAATTTATACTTTTCCCTTAAAGCACAATTGTCCAATTTAACTGATATTTATTCATTAATAACAATGACTGAATTTCCATAAGCCTTAACACTTAACAAATCTCATTAGTCCTCTAAATTACTTAGCAACCCCGCGATAACAATTTTAATATCTTAACATGAGCAACGGAAATAACAATAACCAACAATAGTTGCTCATTCCATCAATGTGACTTGATAATAGAGAGAATTTACTTCACAATACAATTCATTATCTTTTAATGAAAAATCCGTTTGAACCAACAAAGCATTTATTTAACTTTATTACCCAAAATCACGCCCTGCACATTTAGGCCTTCCTGCACCCAACTAATCACTCAACAGTTTTCCAAAATCAAGATTTAAAAACTAGCAATTAATTGGCATTCAAGAAGTCCAACCATCCAACCATTTTCTCAACCATTCGAAACCTCTCAAACCTTTTATTAATTTATAGTTCAATGTAATCACAACATAACATTCACAGGAAACCAATTTAGTAGCATAAGCCAAAGTCCAACTTAACAACTTTATCTAACAATAATTCTTCAAGACAAATCAAACCTTAACAGATGCAACTATCAACAAGGCTATCAAAAGGATAAACTTAATCAACAGAGTATCATCCAAACAGAGAACAACAACCACGTCCAAGCACAACATCCAGTAATCAACAGTTACCCAAAATACATAATACAAATTTCTCAAGAACAACATTCGGCATAATCAAACACAACAGTGAATCACACCAAATTTTTTGCCATTTTCTACCATCCACTCTTCACATAAGACACAGTACACACGAAAGATGAAGAAATTGTTTTCACCATAAAGACCCGAGAGCAGGAAACAAGTCAGCTCCCCTATTTTCGTTCCTCCAGAGACACTCGGCCATCACACTGTCCAATTCCCCTTCCCTGCCATTCCTATATAGGTAGGGAAAGCTACAATGTAGAAGGATTGCCCACTTCAATGAAGGGTGGTCCATTGTCCAACTTCCATTTGGAAAGCTAGCCAGAGGAGCAGCTGGAGGAACCAACTCCGATCCGGACCATCATGAACACACGGGTTCACCCCTGCCTTCGCCAACTTGTCCCAGCCTAATTCATCCCTAAAATTTCCTTCACACATTTGACCAACTTCGTCCAAGACAGGATATGAGGAGAAGAAAACACAAGACCAATGAACGATTTACCTCGACAATGAATTCGCAGCACCCAATTTCGAGCTCGGCCAACCCTAGCGCAAAATTCCAGAGCTTCCAATCCCCGCGTTTCCGTTCATGTTCGCTTCTATTCCTCACCGCGAAGCAACAATCTGCCACGAAGGAGATTCCTCCCCGCCGAATCACCGAGCCCGAGCTCCTGACACCCTTTCGCCGTCGCCTCTCTCGCTTCTCTCGGTCTCTCTCTCGCTTTCTCCCCCTTCTCTTTTCTAAATTTTCTTCTTCAAATTTAAAATAAAAAACAAACCCATCATAACTCCTCCAGCCGAATTGAACCAACGAACCGAGCCAAACCGGTTCACTATCCTCTTTTCCCTTCTTGATTTTTCTTTTATTTTAATTACTTCTAATTTCACTTAATTTTTCCTTTTTAATTTAAATTCCTTTTTCACTCAATTAAAATTTTCATTTAATTAAATTATATCCAACCGAATTCTAATCCCGACTTATTCCAAACATCGATTAACGATTATTATGAGTCTAATTTAAATTTTCCAATTCCATTTCATAAACTAATTTCCCATTAAATAAATCATTGATTATAATTATCCAAATATTCTCCAATTAAATTTCTCATCAAATAAATCTCTCAATTATCCTTAATTAATTATGTCGGGACATTACAAATTGCTTCTAGCAATACCAGACCTTCTCTTTGTTTTACAAAGTTGGGGTCTTTCGATACAGGGAAATACTCCTCCGTCAACTCCTCCGTGGTGCATCCAATAAGCTCATTCAACTCATTAAGAGTCAGCTTAATATGTTTCCCACATAGAAAAGTCCTCAGCTCACTAGAGCTATCCAACTCCAAATTTGCGTAAAATAATTTCACAACCCTCTCACAATAATAACCCCCCATCGTGCACAATCCTACAGACCAATGCGCTCAAACATTTCCTTTAATCCAAAATCAACGAATGCATTGAAATCTACCTTCCTTGATATAATTACGGCACCGACTCTAATGTCATTATCATATCGTTGTTTGGAGGAGGTTGAGCTGAACACCGTGGGTTGCGCCTTTGCAGACACGCGTGCTCAACCTTCGAGCTCGGAGGGAGCCACTCTACGCTTCTTTGACACTTGCCTCGCCTTCGACGCCATTTTCTGCTTATACAAATGTGAGGATATTTCTTCGGATGTTCGAGTTGGTCAAGGAAAGACGAAATTTGTAACGACCCGATTTTCGTAATCCTTTAAAATTCATGAAATTTAAAAATTTTATAAAACCATTAAAATCTCTTTTTAAAATGATATCAGAGTGCCAAACTGAACCGTTAAAAACCATTTTTTTTTTAAAACATTGCGAAAGCGTTATGAAAATCATTTATTTAAAACATAGCGGAAGCGTAAATAAATCATTTAAGGAAGAAATGCTAAACAAAGCAATTACAGCATTTAAGAAATGAAAACTGAATAGTTAAATACAAATGAATTACAACCATTTACTCTTTTACTCTCTTTGCCTAGCCAGCCCTGAGTCTCTCGTGTACAAATCCCTTATCCCTAAGTTATTATCTGTTCGTCGTTTGTACCTACACCACAAGCAATACATGAGCCTAATGGTCCAGTAAGGAAAAGGGTTTAATGCAACGTAATATGTCTCTCTTTAGTCCTTTTTGAAATGGGGCCTCCCAAGCCAATCCTTTTATTACGTCATTCATTCATTCTTTACTTTACGTTCGTTCATTCATTCGTTACTCGTACATCGAGCTAGAGATTGGAAGAATCCGTGGTGTAGGGTAGATCTTTGTCGGCTTCAACAACCTAGAGTAGACAGTCTCGCAATCCCGACAAGGGAAAGGTAATGTTCTTTTAATCCTGTCTACCTGGCTGATCCGTACTTACCCTACCATCCCCCAACTCCCTTTTCTTCTTTTTCTTCTTTAACATTTTTCCTCGCATAATGCATGTGTGAGTATCACCACCAAGGTGGCACTCCCTATTGCTTTCTATTAGCATGATGCATGATGACACATTCTCTAACTAGCATGATGCATGATGCCGTATAACGTAACATTAGCAATAATTGAAGTGTGCAAATAAAAGAAAGTAATTGAATAGCAAAAATTAAAAGCGCATATCAAAGAACAATTATGATATTGAATTTGAGACAACAAAGTACACATAAGGAAATCAACCAGCGAACATTAAGGAAATTAAATAGCGAATCATCAAAGGTATACAGAAATTAAACACATACCATGAATTATAGCATGCTTACAACAATAAATGAAACAGACGTAGTAACCTACTATGAATTAACATGCTAGTCATCTTTGTTCATTTACATGCTCAGGAAGTAACTACATTTCTTATTTTAGTTAGATATCCAATTAATTAACATGCTCAAGTAGAATTACCAATATTATTATAGTTAGTTATCCTAATTAATTTACATGCTCAAGGAGGATTATAATTATTATTCTAGTTAGTTATACTAGATAATTTACATGCTAAAGATAAATTACAATTATTACCCTAGATGATTAAACATGCTTTTATTATAGTTAATTAACATGTTATTCCAGTTAATTAATTAAACATGTTCAATCGAATATGCTTAAATGAATTATGATTATGAGTCTAGCTAATTACTCTAGTAACTTAATATGCTCAAGTCTAGTTAATTTCTCTAGTTAATTAAAATGCACAAGTAATAATTGCACATAGGATACTAATTGATGAACGATTAAACATGCTTAAGGAAATGATTAACAACTGTTAATTAAACGACTAGTTGAATATGCTCGGATTAGATATTTAACAACTAGTCTAGTTAATTAAACTTGTTACGCTTATTATTCTAGTTGGTAGTTACTCTAATTAATTTACATGCTCAAAGAAATACAATTATGATTCCATTTATTTAACATACACTGACTAATTATTTCACATAATTGGGTTAGCTAATTACATACTTGAATTTACTAGTCGGTTTTGTTAAACTACGATAAATTGATTAACATGCTCAAAGAAGTGATTAATCACTGCTAATTAAACAACTAGTTAATTTATTAATCTAGATAATTAAACATGGTCATGCAATTGTTACCCTAATTAACTGTACATATTCAGATTATGGAAACGAGATTATAGACCGACATATGCAGAACAATATATGCATAGAACCATAGAATGACAATAAACAGCAAGTAATCAATAAAAAACAGAACAGTTAAAGGATCTCTTAACTCATTCACACTCCTCAGTCCATCATTCTACACCCATCGTTCACTACTCTATCATCATTCGTTATCTAGCAACTACCAGTAAAGAAGTCCACACTATCAACAAGGAAATAACAACATAATATTATCCAAGGAATAACAGCAGCAGATCAACCTAGGGACTATCTGCTAATAATATCAACTAATAGCAGTAACAATATGGAAATCACAAAGCACTAGACATAACACAGGGCACTAGACATAAAAACTCACGCACACTACTTGTGGGTAGGGCCTCCACAGGCCAAGACACACCTATTTCCTTACCTAATTTGATGAATTAAACTCACTCAAGGATAGCACTCCACAGCTCACCACTCAGCTCATGGACGGTAGCTCCACTCTAAGCTCCCAACTCCATAGCAGCTCACTCACTAGCTCACACCTCACTTCACTTACGTTCATACTTAGTACACAATTTCTCTCACTCAGAAGCTCACTCGGATACCCCTCTCACACAAGTCTCTCTCTCTCTCTCTCTCTAGAACTCCTCACGCAGGAAATGAAGACTAAACTGAAAATGAAAGAAAAGCCAAGGGAGAAATGGCTTAAGTTACCTAGAGGGGACAAACTGGACGCCTAAGGAGTAGAGAGGAGGCGGCCTGGGCTGGGGGAGGTCAGCGCCTACGCAGAGGGTGGGGGAGAGTCACCTCATGTCTCCAATTAATTTGCTAAACAACAAGTTTTCATCATTTTAACCCTAATTTATTCATAGGTATGGGCTATTTTGGACGAGTGCGGAAACACTAGTCTTGTCTGCATTCGTCCGCATGTGTAAAACTCCTAAGGTAAAATTGCTCCCCCAGATGAGAACTGGCGTCCTCATCCTGTTCGTACCGTCCGAAACTCGCATTCGGATGCATTTTGGCATTTGCATGAAGCGTCCGCTCGAGTCTGAATTTTTTCGCAATTTGGACAGATACAAATCGGACGAGGCTAATCCACGTCCGCACTCGATCGCATCCGTCCGAAGGTATCCAGAATTTTGATAGATGCAAATTGGACGCGGCTAATCCACGTCCGCAACTCCACAACGCAGGTGAAGTTAGGACGCAAAATCACGTCCTGAGTCGTCCCAAGGCTAAGGGTGATGTGCAACGCACTTGCGGACGACACATCTCATCCCCATGCGTCAGAAAGTCAACTTCCAGACACATCAGGACACAAATTCCCGTCCTCGTGCGTCCCAAGCATCAGGGACGCCACACAATGCACTTGCAGACGATGTAACTTGTCTGCATGTTGTCCGTAGGCATCCGAAAAAGCCCAGAACTACCATTCCTCACATTTTTCCCTACTTAGCCCTCATCCCTCATCCCATAACACTTAACCCCATAAATACATGTCATGAAATACCACATATAAATATGTAATGTAATATCTTACTTAATCCAACACTTGCTTACAATACGTATATGGGGAAAATGTTATCGGGAAAAATCCTTGACTTAACGCTCCGAACACGTCCCGGTAATATCTTGATTATTAAATAATTGTCCATCTTAAAAAAAATTGGCGTATAACAAAATTCCTCTCTGCAATATCTAGGGCAGGGGATGCCCTTCGCGATTATAAGGCAGATTTGGGTCATCCATCGAGAGTAAAACGCTGTCATTTAGCGTTTAGAGAATGACATTCGAGAGGAAAAGGGACTTCACTAGTATTAAGATAGACGTCCGTTATGGCCTAAACGATGCCGTCTTAAGATGAGCGACATCCATTGAGGGCAGAATGATGTAGTCTTCGTATACGGATGTCTATTTCTAGGCGAGAGACGTCCGTCATAAATATGAGAATTCGCGTGTTCTAAAAATACGTGTGCCTTGCACGTGACCCAGATAATTTTGGGTCAATCCTAGCTATCGATCCAAATAAGGGACGTCCCTCGCTCTATCCAACGGCGACGAATTGTCATCCGCCATCACCTCTAAAAGATGCTAGATTCAATTCTGGCCGTCATTCACTATAAAGGACGTCCCTCATTCGATCCGATGGCCCTAGACGATTGTCTGCCATAGCCTTTGGGAATCGACAAATTCAATCATAGCCGTCAATTTTGCAATCCAACGGCCAATAAGGGACGTCCGCCATCCCCCGATAGTCATCCTTCATCTTCCATCGGGCAGGAGGGACGTCCCTTGGCCCTGATTATGATATCCTTCGTCTCCGTTCGACTATTCTTGATAGCGACAAAACTGAGGCGTTAAATTCGACTGTCCTAGATGGGAAATGTGACTACGAGGTCACCGACAAGAATTTTCTATAGTTCAGGGTTTTAGTTGTTAAAAAATTCTTTAGGGATTGACTTGTCGTTGATCGCAAACTATAGGGTCTATAGTGTTAATTTCCCTTAAAAAAAATAATGTTTTCAAAATTACAACTCTCATCGTTCTAAAGCAAAGCTCAACATCTAACTAGGTGAGGATAACATTTTATCAATGTTTAATCAATGTAAAAGAAGTTGTTATGTTAAATAAATCTCTTGAATGTTTTCTTTTTATGTAGTGCGACACATTGAATGAGAAGGAGATAGTTAACGTCCAATTGAGGGACTCGCTTATGATTCTTGGGTAGATCCATGTAAGTCCCTTTTAATCATTCTGCAATATTTTTTTCCCTAGTCAAACCACTTATAATATATGGTTTTAATTTCAGACACACCCAATGTCACGACACGGAGGCGGGCCTAACAGAACTGCCAGGTCCTGTGACCCAATCCTCTTAGAGAACCCGATCACCCAACCCAAGACGTGGATTTTTGCAAAAGACTTTTTACAATTCATCGCAGCCCAAGAGTTATTAGCCTAAGTTCGTATAGTGATCATGAGAATAACAGTGCATAAAAATAAATATAATCCAAGTACTATGCAACAAATTCATCCAACAAAATTGAAGTTATACAAACCATAGAATTTATCCTCACAAGTAACAGTCTTAACACTCTAATAAAAAAAAAAAAAGGAAATAAGGAAAAATCTTCAAACTCTGAGTCCTTAGCCACTCTTGTCTTTGCCTGAAAGGGGAGGGGGTCATTTTGAGTGAGTGACTAACTCAATAAGCTATAACTAGACTAGATGCAATGCCTACGAAAACGGATCTTTCTCTTTTTTAGAAAACATTGTCATGTTTCTTTTTTACCGTACATAGATTTTAATTTGAAAACTCTTTATCATTTTACAAAATAGGTCCAAGGCCCTCAATGAGCCTTCTATAGAAAACCTGTTGTATACATAAACATTTATACCTCAAAAATATCTCATCACCATTATTTGATCCGAAAACGTTATCGGTGAAAAATGGATGGTCACTCAAGAACCTATCCAACACTCATAAGATAATAGGTGGTCATCCGTCGATGAAAATACCTCATGAAGTAGAGGAAATAGAAATGAAGGCGATCTAGAGATCCAACGTGTCACTCAAGTTGCTAGTGAGCTAAAGGTATGCGACAACACAACCTGTACAATCAAATAAAATGGATAAGGTTGCTCGCTACAGATTGCTTCTAAACTAAAATACTTACAGGTTCTAAATTGACGAGGTTTGCCAACTAAGGGAGTTACGAGTCGTCACGCCACCCGTCAAATGAAACAATACTAGGATTAGTAAAACTCAGCAACTGACAATCTTCCGATCCGTATGACTAAAACACTGGCCAGGTTCTGGGGCTCGAAACCCAATGATGCATCATCACCATCCCATCTCCATTTCCACTTCTAGGGCTCAAAACCCGAGGACATGTCACCAATGCCCCACCCCTATATTGCTTGTATAAACAATCAACCTTCATGCAGTAGAAGGTTTTACGGGATAGCCTCATGATGCTTTGGCGCTAGAGTGCTCAAAGCATCAAGAAGATTCATCTTCCAAACATATATACATATATCAAAACAGAATACCATGTACGAAAACTAAACGTAAGAAAACATACATATACGTAAAAGCAGACGTGCTATTGAATAGTCGCTACCAAGTTTTCAGGTGTGGTATCCCACAAAATACATGTTTTGAAAATATGATGCGATCCAATGCAAAAGGTATAAAAATTCCTACCTTTACAGTGCTCTCTCTTGGTGCTTGGAGCAACTATCTCCTCGGGGATCGTCTCAAAATCTCCAAACTCGTCCAAGCCTAACAAACATATCAAACACAAAAATTCTCATCAATAAATCTCAAAGAATATGTGGATGGGTCCTATACCGAGACTAGGAACCAAACCAACGTGCAAACGACGCAATATACATGATTTGACAATGTGGGGTCTACCAAGGAGAGTGTTCTGGTCGACCAATGGCGAATTTAGGAAAGTTTCCCATCCCTTGATCAATTAGAAATAGAATCCTGGTTGACCAGCACTAGAGCGGTCGACCAGTCATGAGGTGGTCGACCAATTACGAAAAATCAGGGCAATCTGTCCTATTTCAGTTGACCAATATTGGGGCGGTCAACCGCCTTGGTTGACTAGTTGTGAGGTGGTCAACCGGTGACCCATTTTGGACAATCAATCTAATTTTTGTCAACTAGTCTCTAGGCGGTGGACCACCCTAGTTGACCTACTCCACCCTGGTTGACCATAACAGTTTCCATCGCTATTTTTTGCTAGAAACCGCATCAATTCTGTATGTTTTCATCTCCTAACAATGAATACTCCTACCTAGACTTCAAATATACAAAAATAACTCAGAGGGGTCCCTCGGATTTGAGTTTTAAACTCAAATCCGAGGCAAAAAATTTCAAACTTTAAACCCAAAAAATCAAGGACGAGAACTTACTGATTTGTGAATTGTCTTCAAGAAATTTGGTCGTTGCGATGTCGGGAATTCTATTCTGGGGTTGTAATCATGAGAATCTCTAATTTGATTCGCAGTTTTCTTCCACGTGCGTGCATCTGTCGGCCGAAGGAAGAAGAAATGTTTCTTCGTTCATTCTTTTATTTCTTTTATTTTATTAATTTATTTAATAATAATATATATAAATATATATATATATATTATATATTAAATATATTCAATTCAATTTCCAATTCAAACTTTCGATTCGCTTTTACGCTAACCGACAACGTTTCTTTAACCTAAATACCAATTTTATCTCTTGAATTAATTTACTACTCAGTAACACCCAATTTTTAACGATTTTGATCATTTGACTAAAATTCACACGTGGTCCCTACATGACAAATTTGGTAAACCTTTCAATACCTTGACCAATTTTAATGGAAAAAATTTAAAAATTTATTATTAAAAATTTCACAGGTTTTACACCTAGAACAGACATGTTTCATGTCATCAATTGACTTGAATGTAATTATTATTACATTTGTTATGAATGTAATTTGTTAATGTACATTTTTTTCTACTATTATAACTGTAAATTTGACAATGTAATTTTTACATATGATAATGTAATTATACATTTCATATTATGATTGGTTATTCTGGTTGTTTCTTTACTTCATTTGTTATTTTTTCTATTTAGATTTGGTTATTTTGGTTGTGAAATGGCACTTGGATGTCCAAGGGACGTCCAAAGATCAGCCTTGGGACATCCAAGGACTAGCCTTAGATGTCCAAGGATCAACCTTGGACGTTTCACAAAGCCGAGTTACGTCTGAGGCTAGCACATGGACATCTGATGGACATCCAAGGATCGGCCTTAGACATCCTCCAATGTTGGGGGACGTCTGAGGCTGGCACTTGGATGTTCGAGGGACGTCCAAGGATCAACCTTGGACATCTGACAAAGTCGAGAGACATCTGACAAAGTCGAGAGACATCTGAGGCCGCACCTAGATGTTTGAGGGACGTCCAAGGATTCCTTGGACGTCCTTCCATGCCGAGGGAAATCTGAGGCTAGCACATGGACGTACAAAGGGACGTCTATGGATCAGTCGTGGACGTCTGAGGCTAGAACATGGACATTCCAAGGACGTTCAAGTATCAACCTTATTTGTCCAACAAAGCTGAGGTAACATGAACATCTAATGGACGTCCTCCAATGTCGAGGAACTGGGTACGTTCATTTATGAATTGATCTAACATTGTTCTTTGATAAATTATTAAAGATTATTAAATAAAATCATTTGCCCAATGAGCGAATAATGCTTGCATTAAAATATAATGTTCAATCATTTGCCTTAAAATCATTTGCATCAAGAGACACTCAAGTTGGCTAATTAG
>CM039478.1:18337222-18445788 GCA_022433065.1 Begonia loranthoides
CCGGATGAGGCGATTATGACCTCATCCAATCTCCGGATGAGGTCATAACCCCCAACATTTAATGGGCATTGATTTCCATCATTTTCTTGCACAATCAAGGTAATTGAAGACTTGAGCTATGTTGTGCTGCTAAGAAAGAAGTTTAGTTACATAGAAAGCATTCCAGGCGTGCTTCTCCCTCACCCATCATCCACATCTTTCCCCTTCAAGGTAGATGGCTATGGCTATGGCGTAGGAAACCCAGAAGTGTGGCAACTTCAAGCCAGCCTTCCATCTCCACCCGACCAATTCTACACCAACTTCAACGACCAACTCAGAGTAACTCCCTCCATGAGCAGCCTTGAAGCTCTCCTCGCAAAGCTTCCGTCGGTGGTGCCTCCTCCTTCCCAGCCTACACATCCTCGCTTAGTCTCCACTCAACGGCCGTTCGAAGAGCTCGCCTTTGAGAAAGTGGCTAAGGAAGAGGTCGAGGAAGAGCAGTACATGCCTGAACAGGATGTGGGTGAGAGCAGTCATTCAATGTTGGCCTATCATTCCCAGCAACTTCTCCATACTCACCACGACAAAACAATGAACTTTAAAGGATATTCCTAATGAAGAATCTACTGAAAATTAAGGGGCAATAATTAAATAGATAGTTTTCTTGTTCTACCTAGAGTTGGGCTTTGCTTTGATCCTATTCAAACTCAATCAAAGATAATGAACATGTTTTTGCTAGCAAACTCTGCAGATTCAAACACAGCATTCAGATTCAGGGTTAAACTTTTGTTGTCCAACAGTTCATGTGTCTCAAACTTTTTTCAACAATTATGGGGCTCAAAATCGAAATTCAAATTCAATTTTCAGGTCTAAGGTTCATTCTGTAAGTGATTTTTCCTTACTTTTCTTCTATAAAGTAAGCATTATCTTAAGCTAATCAACTCATCAATTATTTTCCAAAATTATTCATCATCGATCACATCCCCTAGTTGTTTTCAATCCTTTTCTGCAGCTTCCTGTTGCATGCGGGGGTCAAGAAAAGAAACTTTATGGCTTGATATGTGAAGCAGTTGTAGCTTGGGGAAGTTGTGGGCCGTTTAAAAAAGGATATAGAAGGCTGTAGTGTTTTAAATGATAGAAACCAGGTTTGAAACACTTCTTAGAACAAGACCCACAACTACATACTCACCTCACAATTACACATATTCAGGAAAACTCAAACACCACAAGTCCGGCAACATCGGCCCCGAAATTGCACCACGGCTTCATACTCGGACACCACAATGTTTTCTCACAAACATAATTACCAAAAAAAACACTTTAACCTTATACATTTTTTTTTGCACCCTTTTACCTCTCCTTTTGTACATCATCTATATCGTTTCTTTTCTTGACCCACATTTGCAACACTTCCCCAAGTCCTACAAGCAGTTTACCAACTTCCCAGCAAAAAAGAAATATAGTATCAATAGTGAATCAACCGGACTTGAAACCTGATAAATTGAAGTAGGCTCTAGCCCGTACAGTCCGTACAGTCCTCTTAAATGAAGGACATTACAGGATTAACGCACCCATTTTTGCGAAAACAGCTCCAGCCTTCCGGTTCCAACCATATACACAGCAAAGTACTGCCATCTTTTCCTGAATGGTGATCCCATTATTATGTTTGCAGCCAATGGCAGCTCTGCAGATCCTGAATTGATCAAGAAATCCAACGATCAGTTCTTGAACTCAACTCTATTATGTATGCATTGACATGTATAAGAGAGAGACAGAGACAGACAGAACACCCAAGGAGAGTGGAGGTAAATAAAATCAAGGCAATTTAATGTCGATAATGTCTGACAAATGCAGAGCATTATTCATTTCAATGCCCACTTGTACAGTAAATTTAAAAAATAAAAACAGATAAACTACTTAATTCTATGATGTTTGCAAAGGTTTTGTTGTCAATGTGACCCAATGGCCCAACAACAATCGAGCAAAATACAGAATTATTATAATACCGGAACGTTTACTCTTTATCTTCGACTGATTTGGAAAATACACATAAGTTTCAGTAAGCTTTTAACTGCTAAACTGACGCACTTCATCTCTTATAGATACATACCATCATCACAAATTATAATGTTCCAAAAGGATTATGTTAGCATATATAGATTACACTTCATATTTTCTATTATTTCATTTTCTTGCTATTATTTCCTTTTCTTATAATGTAGAAATATGGTATAATTAGGAATATTAATCTCATAACTCTATATGTACACAATAACTCATTTACAAAAAACATACAAGAGAGAATTACAATCTCCTATTCTGTCTCCTCTTTTATTTTCTCTCTATAGATTTTTCATTATCAAACTTGGTATCAAAACTAGAATGGCCTCCTCCAGCACCTCAATTCCATCCTCTCCCATAGCTTCCACCCTTCCTTCCCTTCTATGAACCAAACACTTACAATAAAACTTGAGTCAACCAACTACATTGTCTGGAAAGCTCAATTGTTAAACATTGGGAAGCTTTCAAACGAATGTTTGCCTCTTCCTCCATGGCACGAATTACTGATTTACGGAGTCAACTTCTTATCATATCCAAGGATGGTCTCACTGCAACTGCCTACATACAAAAAATCACAATCATATGCAATATTCTTTCAACGATTGGAGAACAAGTGTCTTACCGTGACCATATAATTTATTTTCTCGGCGGTCTGGGAAGCAAGTATAATCTGTTCGTTACTGCTACCACCGGTCGAGCTGATCAACCACCTCTAGAAGAAATCCATAGTCTGCTGCTGAGCTATGACTTCTATCTAGAAAAACATAACATTGTCGCTCAACTTCCCTCACCAAGCTCTCTTCAAGCCAATGTTGTCTTCAACAGGACATTTTGTCCCTCTCAGCCACCCAGTTTTACCCCTCCTAGATCTAATTCTCCACAATACAACAATTTTTCTGGGCCCACTTTAGCCTCTTCTCCACAGTGGCAACCTCGACCCAAAAATCATTTTCGGCCTCATTGCCAGATCTGCAACAAGTTGGGCCACACTACAATGGTTTGCTATCATCAACATAATATCACCTACTCACTCGATTCTTCCTCATCCTCTCCTCAAGCAAACACCGTTGGTCTCCTACCTCTACCCTCCAGTCCGGTAACAGACCCTTTTCCATGGCTGATGGACTCCGACGCTACTCACCACCTCACACTAAGCTCCTCTAGCCTCGTTAACCTTGTTCCTTACACGGGTCCTCCCCAGATGTTGGCTGCTAACGGTAAGCCTCTTCCTATTGCTTATATTGGTAAAGCTATCATACCCACGTCCTCCACACCACTAGAGTTAAACACTGTTTTGCACACTCTTGCCATAACAAATAATCTCCTTAGCATTCATCAATTATGTTGTGATAATTCTGTTTTCATTGAATTTCACACAAATTCTTTTTTTCTCAAGGATCGGATAACCCAACAAATTCTCTTACGGGGTTCACTTAGTGATGGACTCTACAAAATTTATTCCAATCCTCAAGCCCTCTTGATCACTACCAAGGTTCCTTCTTCTATGTCTTCTTCAATATCAACATCCTCGGTTTTGTGGAATCATCATTTAGGACACCCTAGTTTTTCTATTTTGTCTAAAGTCCTCAATTTATGTAATTTTTTTTTTCCAATTCTATAAAAACTCCAATTTGTACTTCTTGTCAAATGAGTAAAAATCATCGATTACCATTTTCAAATTCTACTTCTCACGTAACACATATGTTTGATTTAGTGCGTTCTGATATTTGGAGACCCTCACCGGTCCGATCTATTACTTGTGCGAGATACTTCATTCTATTCATTGATGACTATACACGTTACACATGGATTTACTGTTTACAAACAAAGGATCAAGTCTATCAAACCCTTATAGATTTTTTTGCCTTTGTGAAAAACCAATTCTGTATATCCATTAAAAATTTTCAATCTAATTGGGGTGGGGAATTTCAGTCCCTGTCCAAATTGTTTAAATTACATGGTATCCATCATCATGTTTCCTATCCATACAATCCAAATCAAAATGGTCGTGTAGAATGCAAAAATCGTCATGTAATTGAAACTGGTTTAGCTATACTCTTCCACTCATCTGTTCCTCAACATTTTTAGTCCTATGCATTTGAAATAGCTACTAGACTTGTAATACCACAATTTTTGTAACCAAATTAATTAGGGATGATTGAGATTTATTTGATAAGAAAATTGATTGGGGGAAATATTTGGAAAATAATCGAAGTATGGAAAAATTAGAAAAAATGTGCACTGGTGACTTCTGGACGATTGCAGACGACAGCGGACGAAGAAGGTTCGCATCCGCATTGAATCTGTACAACTCTGGGACTATTCGGATGACTTGCGGACGAATTGAACGAAGAGGATTCACGTCCGCATTGAATCTATACAATTCTGGGACAATTCAGACTGTAGCGGATGAACACGGACGAAGAAGACCATCGTCCGATTTGACTTTGGACAATTCGGACGACTGTGGACGCTATGTGTGGAAGCGATTTCTCGTCCGAAAGACACCTGCAGATGGTACGGAAAAAGGCATTGGGAAGCATTTTCTCGTCCCAAATCAAGTTTCAGATGGATGCGGACAATGCTGCGGACGACTTAACTCGGCCAAATTATCTGGAATTTTTGAGAAATCCATTTTAAAATCGTCTCTCTTCCGAATTCTTGCAGAAATCAACAAAAGTCTTCTTCTCCAGCCTACCCCTTCAACGTCCAGCCTCTCTCTACAGATGGGAACGCTTTCCACGTGTGTGTGCCTCAATGGACCACACTTTTGTTGGTTTGCACAACTGTCAGCTCTCTTATCCCTGCTGCAGCTAAGCTCTCCCTCTCCCTTCGTCTATAATAGGTAAGTTTCTCCTGTATACTCTGTTGCTGGCAGTGAGGTGAATGAGCTACGTTTTTCTTGTGAGTGTGAAGTGTTTAGTGAGTTAAGTGAGTTAAGTGAACAGTTGTATGAGTTTCTGTTGGACAACTCTGGTGCACCATCTCTGGATTTTGCTGTGAGGAATTGTCCATTTGTGAATTGATAAAGGTAATCTCCAGTTTATGTCAAGTTTGCTTATGTGGTTGATTACCCATTAATATTGTCTTTATTTAGGAAGATATTGGAAGATTGAACAATTAGAGATTTTAGTTTAGACTTCTGCACAACAAGAGGTAAGAATTGGAATTTGTTGTTGGCCAAAGGTGGCCCTACATTACGGGTTTTGTGTGATTTAATATGCTATGATATGTTTAGTTTTAAAGAATATGTTATGTGGAAATTTCTGTTAGAAATCGGATCTGTTTTACTTTCATTCGAACTGTCAAGCCTTGAATTCTTTCTGTTGTGACCAGCATGAACTGTTAAATTTGATAAGAATGAAGCCGTGAAAGTTTAGATTGATGATTGATGAAACCTTGGTCTGTTTGACGTTGCTACATATATATAGATTGTGATAGTTATCATCAATTGTGAAGATGAAATTACAATTATAGTTACTGTCAAGAGGATGGATAGACCAACCATTGAAACGATAGGTTGCATAATATGAACTACTCATAATGGTTATCTTGGGTATGCTTGCATCGTAGACATGCTGACAAATTATCAGATTGAGTCCGTAAATCTACATGAAATTGTTGAGATAGCAATTGATTGGATCTAGTTATGCTTTACCTTGCTTGAAATGTTAAAAGGATGCCTAAAAACTTGTAGTGCTGTCGTACATAAATTCTAGTTAAGAGTTAAGAGAATGGGATGATGAAGAAAATTATAACTTTCCTCTACATTGAGCCACTTTATAGTTTTATAAATTGTTGCAATAATTGTATTCTTGCGTACATTGTTCCTATGTTATTTTGTGGCATTCATGCATCATCCTAGGGCTTAAGAAATTGTTTACATTTTGTATGTCATCCTAATATACTTAAATAGGTGTGTGGGAGTTCGGGTGAATTGTGACTTTCCATAGGGTAGATTCCTCCCACGTAGGGAGTGGTAGGTTTAGAAGTAGCTACGTGGATTCTAGGGTTCACAATTACCTCGTTCTGAAACCCCCAACGTCTTCGACAAAAGTGAGGATACCTGCTTGTGGTAACACCCCCGATGGATATATCTCCTCATCAGAGTGACTGGTTAGGCCACATGACTCTAGGGAGTATTCACCTTAACTCCTAGAAGAGAAACGGTTCTCTTCTGTATTACATTGTATGTTCATGCATCATTGGCATTGCATTTTATATTCTGATTCTTGTTGGGCGTTAGGCTCATTGTTTTCCCCGTAATGTAGGTATATGTGTAAGAACAGATTTTAGCCGTGGATGGAGTATTTGCACGATGGATCTTGTGGCTAGTTGGGCTAAAGAGTTTTAAAAAGGGAATTCATTTGTAAAAAAGGGTTTGTAAATTAATTACTATTCTTTAATGCTTTGTTGTGATTCCGATGCGTTTTGTAAAAGGATTTTACTACTTATATTGCAATTTATAAATGGGTTTAAGAAAAGAGTTTTAACGCTCGGATTTTATAAAGAAAAGTCTTACTTTGATTTTGTAAAAGAAAAAGTTTTTAATTTCAAGCGATTTTAAAACAAACAAAAACCGGGTCGTTATAGTTGATATCAGAGCGTCTCAAGTTTTTAAAATGGATTCTGTATACTGCCTGCCAGCACAAGTTTCAACATGGAAATACTCCATTGACAGTAAGTATTATAGTTAGTTCTTTTCTTTATCTAATTGTTTAAATATTTGATGGTGGGACAACAATCTCGTCACTTGGAGAATTATGGAAATGGTAATTTGGATACTTGTAATGGATGTAGCAACTATGGTTATTTGGATAAAGTAGAATGATAGGTATGATAAAAGATAGACGTTACTAGAACTGCTTGGGTTTTGAGTGCAGGAATTAGCTTTGGGGGAGTAAAGAAACAAGGGAGACTCTGCCCAAATTTTTATAAATTGGAAAGTGGATAAGTGAAAAACAAACTCTGCACGAATTAGGTTAAATGAGCATTTTAAAAAGATAACCTAAGCTACCAGGAGTTAGATAAGGGTAGACTTATTATGAGAATGAAGAACATTAAGGGTTAGTGGCTAAGTCGAATTATAAGGACGGCAAATGATTATTTTCTCTAAGTTGGATTTCAAATTGTAATTTGATAGATTTTGAGGAAAAGTTAGTCCAGAAGGTTTTAATTTATGGATCTATGGGATTCTCTTAACGTAGAGGGAAAGCATGCTATGTGCCAAGTTGAATTACAAGATAAAGAATCTGTCTAAGAGTTCGGGTAAAACACTATATGACTAACATTAATAATTTACTCCGATTGGATGTTAGCAATATATAATTTGGATCGATTCAAGTTTGGTTTTAAATTGGAGTGTAAGTTTGTCGTATATAAGGATTATCTCTTATACGACAAGATATACGTTTGATAATCGTTAAGTTGGTACTCGAACGTATTGATGGTTGGTCTACCGAGAGAATCATGGAATGCAGTTGATTGATATTCTGAATCTGTTGCTAATGGATTTAGTTAAAGAAATTGATTAAGGTTTTACTGTCCGCAACAGAAACAGAAATAGAAATAGATACAAATATGGATACGAAAAAAAGATCTAATAAATGAAATGGTCAGTAAACTAACTGGGGTATCTGTGCATCAGATTTGACCTATGGGACGAAGAAATCATTAACGTATGATTCCCAAAGGATTTTAAGTGCTAATGGTCTCAACGACTAAAGCCACTATGGTTTAAAGGATGGGTTTATGATCTAACAAGCTCGGAGGGATAGATTCGAATTGTAATGAGCATGTTTGGACACACTAAGTCAAAAGAACAAACGTAAGTTGAGATTTTATTTTCACGACAATAATGGTTGGAACGCATTAGGACTGGGTGTGGTGTGGTAGTATGTTAAAAACAATATGGGGTTTGTATGGTATACCTTAGTTAGAATTGAATGTGGAAATGCTAAATTCTAGGTTATGAAATTTAAGGAAAATAATGAGAAGATGGTGAAGGAAATCAATTCAAAAGATGTTTTGTTAGTTCCAAGCGACATTTTAGGTGAAATGAAAGTGGTCATTTTGTCAACAATTGTCATGTTGTAACTTATGGAACCAAAAATTGTTGCCTCAAGGGTGTATTTTATTGGAAATGATACGAATGAAGGTGGAATCTTGAGAGTAAGGACGACATTTTGGAGGATTAGGATCTTCCAAATACAATAAAGTTGTTCACGTTACAGTGTTTTGACATAATTATTTGATGAAAAGAAATAAATTTGGATGAACGCTCTTCTTTTAAGACAAATTAGGTTGTCTATCTGATAACTTAGATGTGAAATAGGACTTTTTGCTAAGTTCTTGTGCTCTGCGGAAGTAAAAAGATGTAATCTTTTGGACGTTTCTTGTAAAAAAATAGTATATGAGAAGTTACGTTGAGTTGTAGATCGAAGGAGTAATTACACTTAGCAAATTTTGAGGGCGAAATTTATATAAGGTGGGAGGATTGTAATACCCCAATTTTTGTAAACGAATTAATTAGGGATGATTGAATTTATTTGATAAAAAAATTGATTGGGGGAAATATTTGGAAAATAATCTAAGTATGGAAAACTTAGAAAAAATGTGCACTAGTGACTTTTGGACGATTGCGGACAACAGCGGACGAAGAAGGTTCGCATCCGCATTGAATATGTACAACACTGGAACAATTCGGACGACTTGCGGACAAAGCGGACAAAGAGGATTCACGTCCGTATTGAATTTGTACAATTCTGGGACAATTCGGACGGTAGCGGACGAACGTGGACGAAGAAGACCATCGTCCAATTTGACTTTGGACAATTCGGACAACTGCAGACTCTATGTGTGGACGCGATTTCTTGTCCGAAAGACACCTGCGGACAGTATGGACAAAGGCATTCGGACGCATTTTCTCGTCCCAAATCGAGTTTCGGACGAATGCGGACGATGCTGCGGACGACTTAACTCGTCCAAATTATCGGGAATTTTTGAGAAACCCATTTTAAAATCGTCTCTCTCTTCCAATTTCTTGCAAAAAATCAACAAAATTCTTCTTCTCCAGCCTGCCCCTTCAACGTCCAGCCTCTCTCTGTAGATGGGAAGGCTTTCCACGTGTGTGTGCCTCAATGGACCACACTTTTGTTGGTTTGCACAACTGTCAGCTCTCTTATCCCTGCTGCAGCTAAGCTCTCCCTCTCCCTTCGTCTATAATAGGTAAGTTTCTCCTGTATACTCTGTTGCTGGCAGTGAGGTGAGTGTGCTACGTTTTTCTTGTGAGTGTGAAGTGTTTAGTGAGTTAAGTGAGTTAAATGAAGAGTTGTATGAGTTTCTGTTGGACAACTCTGGTGCACCTACTCTGGATTTTGCTTTGAGGAATTTTCCATCTGTGACTTGATAAAGGTAATCTCCAGCTTATGTCAAGTTTGCTTATGTGGTTGATTACCCATTAATATTGTCTTTGTTTAGGAAGATATTGGAGGATTGAACAATTAGGAAGATATTGGATGATTGAAATATTAGAGATTTCAGTTTTGACTTCTGCACAACAAGAGGTAAGAATTGGAATTTGTTGTTGGCCAAAGGTGGCCCTACATTATGGGTTTTGTGTGATTTAATATGCTATGATATGTTTGGTTTGAAAGAATACGTTCTATGGAAATTTCTATTAGAAATCAGATCTGTTTTATTTTCATTTGAACTGTCAAGCCTTGAATTCTTTCTATTGTGACCAGCATGAACTGCTAAATTTGATAAGAATGAAGCCATGAAAGTTTAGATTGATGATTGATGAAACCTTGGTCTGTTTGAGGTTGATACATATATATAGATTATGATAGTTATCATCAATTATGAAGATGAAATTACAATTATAGTTACTGTCAAGAGGATGGATAGACCAACCATTGAAATGATAGGTTGCATAATATGAACTGCTCATAATGGTTATCTTGGGTATGATTGCATCGTAGACATGCTGACAAATTATCATATTGAGTCCGTAAATCTACATGAAATGGTTGAGATAGCAATGAATTAATCCTTGCAATTGATTGGATCTTTTTATGCTTTACCTTGCTTGAAATGTTAAAAGGATGCCTAAAAACTTGTAGTGCTGTCGTACACAAATTCTAGTTAAGAGTTAAGAGAATGGGATGATGAAGAAAATTATAACTTTCCTCTACATTGTGCCACTTTACAGTTTTATAAGTTTCCTATTGATATTAACTGGCAAGCAGTAAAGAGTATGCTTTGATATGTTTGAGGCACTATCTCTATTGGACTATCTTTTATGCCATCCTCTTGCTTTAACTTGACATGCTTCATTGACGCATATTGTGCTTCATGTCCCAATGATCATAAAAGCACTAGTGCCTTTTATCTATTTTTGGGTCAAAATCTCATATCTTGGTCATCGGCCAAGCAAAAGGTTGTATCCAGATCAAGTACAGAATCTGAATACCATAGCATTGAATATGGCACCGCCAAAATTCTTTAGGTCAACTCCCTTCTTTGTAAAATCGATATATCCTCCCAAGAAGTATCTATTATACTCTGTGACAATTTGAGTGCTACTTAGCATCCAATCAAGTTTTTCATTCCAAATCGAAACATGTGGAAATTGATTATCACTTCATACAGCAGAAAGTTTGAAACAAAGATTTACTTGTTGAATACCATAGCATTGAATATGGCACCGCCAAAATTCTTTAGGTCAACTCCCTTCTTCGTAAAATCGGTATATCCTCCCAAGAAGTATCTATTATACTTTGTGACAATTTGAGTGCTACTTAGCATCCAATCAAGTTTTTCATTCCAAATCGAAACATGTGGAAATTGATTATCACTTCATACAGCAGAAAGTTCGAAACAAAGATTTACTTGTGAAATTCACACCTTCTTCAGAACAACTTATTGATGCTCTAACAAAGCCACTTGCCTTATCAAAAATTCAGAATTTTCATTCCAAGCTTCTCGTCCTTCATCCATAAGCTTGCAGGGGAATGTTAGCATATATCGATTACAGTTAATATTTCTATTATTTTCTTTTCTTGCTATTATTTCCTTGTAATGTACAAATATGGTATAATTAGGAATATTAATCTCATAAACTTTATATGTACACCATTACTTCCAATGTACATATGATTAGAAGATACAGTGCATTCTCGACTTGCTGGCGAGCAAGCTCCGTAACAACACAACTCGTGTAACCGCTCAGATGTTCCGAAGGCCGTAACTACCGCCGATACGATCCGAAGGTCTAGTGCATTACCCAAGTTGTCGGCAAAATAGTCAATGATGACACAACTCGTGTAACCGCCCAGCACAGGTCATAGAAAGGTGGCTATCCACCAATAGCAACACCTCATGAGACAGGAAAGAATATAATTGATGGCGATCCGAAATCCAGCATGTCACCCGAGTTGCCTATGAACCAGTCAGCTACGACACAACTCGTACAATCATATACCCAGAGTGAGGTTGCTCACGATAGATCGCTTCTCGTTAAATATATCAATGTTTCAAATTGACGAGGGTTGCCGATGAGCAGAGCTACGAGCCATCCAGCCACCAGCCAAATGGAACGGTACTAGAATAGGCTAATCTTCGCGACTGACAACCTGCCAACTCTGTGTGACAATACCCTAGACAGGTTTAGGGACTTGCAACCCAAGGAGGCGTCATCACCCCCCCATCCTATTTCCAACTTTCAGGACTTGCAACTTGAGGACACGACACCAATGCCCCATCTTCTTTTTCCACTTCCAAGGATCAAAACCTGAGGACATGTCATGAATGCCCTATCGCCATTTCACACGTAAACGACCAATCTTCATGCAGCAGAAGATTGCATGGGGATAGCCTCATGATGCTTTAGCACTAGAGTGCCAAACGCATCAAGAGGATTCATCCTCCCAATGTACATATCAAATCTTCTCACAGTAGAAGATTTTGAGGGATAGCCTCGTGATGCTTTGCACCAGAGTGCCTAAAGCACCATGAGGATTCATCCCCAATGTACGTATGATATAATCCATCTCCTCACAGTAGATGTCACCGGATAGCCTCATGATGCTTTAGCGCTAGAGTGTCTAAAGCATCAAGAGGATTCATCCTTCTAACACATGCACATATATCAATCATTAATATGGCAGAATATCAAGAATAAACCATGTATGGAATGTAAACGTGAGAAAACATACATATAGATAAAAACTGATGTGTTGTCGAACAGTCCCCATTGGGTTTTCAGGTGTGGTATCCCACAAAATAGCAGTTTTGAAAACCATGATGCAATGCAGTGTAGAAAGTATAAAGATCCCTACCTCGATGACGATCACGAAACGCTTACCGACAATCCAGCTCCTCGCTCTGTCGTAAGCGAAAGTTGAATCACTGACATCTCCAGTACCTATAACAAGGTTGATGTCAACATCCCAATAAACATACAAGGGATAACAGACAAGTCTCAATCAAGATTAAAATCCAAGACGGCTTCTAGGGACAACCACGAGCTTCAACCCGAGAACCGAAACTAAGAATCCCAACAAAATTCCCAATCTTATCACTCAACAATAATCAACCGAACCATCTAGTGTCGACGAAACACGTTGATAGTCAACTGCACACTCGAAACCACCTAGGACTCAACAGCCAACAGAAAGAGGAACCCAATATGGCCATGACAGCTCCCAAATAGAATTTAATTTGATATCTAAACTTAGAGGTAGTAAATAACTCAGCTCATAACATAATCCTATATCAAAATATAAAGGCAGGAAACTAATAATAGAGCTTACACATTTCCAACTTCCTAAATTAAGCCAGTAACCATCCATGTCCTCCTCTAAATTATCAACAATTGAATTTAACAGGGAGCCCAAATCCAAGAAAAACATCACTGTAAATCAGTGGCAAAATGTGGGGCAAGCTCTCAGCTTTTCCATCAAACAACTGATCAATTTCCCACAAAGCAACATCTCAACCCTCAGCACCCCAATTTCATCAAATGGAAATCAACAAATAGACACCAATTTCAAAATGTAATTCATGCAGAAATCGAAGTACAGAACACAAGAAATCACCACTCTCACAATGCACAAACTCTCAAATCACAGAACACATTAACACATAAATCATCATCATCAATGGCAATTATAGGGCATTCTGGCCAAGACCCAAACAAAATCAACAGAACCGGACATTTGGAAATCACTCACCGAATCAAGGAATTGGAAGAATGTAGCTACCCAGTTCGGAAGACCCTTGGATAGACTGCAGAATTGCCAGAACCCGATTATGCCAAAGTAGAGATTAATCCCCCAAACTCTGCAACCCGCAACGTAAACAACAAGTAAAAAAAATTGGAATCCAGCCCACTTAACACTCGGCATTACCTAACTGTAACGACCTGGATTTTCATACATTTAAAAATACACAAAATTTAAAACTTTTGTAAGATAATTAAAATTCTTTATAATCAGAGTGCAAATTGGGTCGTTAGAAACCATTTTCTTCGTTAAAACATAGCGGAAGCGTAAATCATTTATAAAGAAAAATCTTTTGTTTTGCTTTACTGCTACAAAATTAAATATAATTTAATTACAAACTATTTTATTTCTTACTCACTTAGCCTGGCCAATCACAAGCTCCTTCATGTGCAAATCCTTCATCAACTGCTTTGTGTTTTTTATCATTGTTCTTCTCCTCGTTCACGTATTCCTACACCACAAGTAACTGTAAGTCTAAAAGACTTAGTAAGGAAAAGGGGAAAATGCATATAACATGTCTCTCTTTAGTTTACTTGGATTGAGTCCTCTCCAAACCAAATTTGCATTACGTTCATTCATTCGTTCATTCATAACTTGTACATCGAGCTGGAAGTTGAAGGAACACGTACTAGATGGAATAGTTGACCGGTCTCTAAGCTTATGTAGGCTAGATCTGGGCTACCCATCCGCCCAACAACCCCCCATCATTCATTTTATCATCATCATCATTCATTTCATTTATCATTTTTACTCACTTATGTATGCGAGTACCACCTTATAATGGCACTCCCTACTTGTCTCTATTACATGATGCATGACCATACATTCTCAACCCAGCATGATGCATGATGCTTATAACATACATTAAATTAAATTGCACATACAAGGAAAGTAAATGACAGAAATTAAATAACAGGAATTGAAAGCATACAACAAAGCATAATAGGGAATAACTACGATATCGAATTGAAAGCAACGAATGAACAATATAAGATGATAAAGTAACATGCGATGAATTACAATAAGCTATACATGCTTGTTAAACTAAACTAAACTAAACATGAAATCGTGCTTTAAACAACAATTAACAAAAACATGCTTGTAAAATTAGACGTGCTAATAGAAATCTAGAACCTAGTTCATTTCTATGCATTAAGAGATAATTACAACTTACTTTAAGTAGAAGTATATTCAATTTAATTATCGACATTTAATGAATTAGTCGTTAGTTCACATGCTTAGAGTAATCAAATTGTTTATAAGCTTAGATTGATCAAATTGTTTCATGCTTAAATTAACTAGATTGGTTAACAAGCTCAATTAATTATCATTTAACTACAGTGATTAGCACATAATGGATTAGCATTGTTTATTTACATTTAACTAAATTGGTTAACAGATAAGCATACTAGATTAGGGAATTAAAACAAACAATTGATGGCAAAACAGTAGCAAGGAAATAATAGCATTGTAGTTGAAAACTAAAAACCAAGTAAACATTCAATAGAACTCCTATGTTATTTCAAGACTTCACATATTCATTTGTCATTCATACTTTCAACGTTCATCACCCTTTTCACATTCATTGTTTCTTCATCAAACAAGGCATTTGTATCTCACAACAAATAATAAAACAGAGCTAAACAACAAAAGGAAAATATCGCAGAGCATCAATAAATCTACAACATACTAGCATATCTACACTATCAGCAACAAATAGACCCACTTCACTCACTCTACTTGTGGTGTAGGGCCTCCACATGACCACGACACACCCAATTCCTTACCTCGAATATTTAACTTGCATCGGTGCTTAACCGTTATCTTTCTTTCTCCTTTTCCAATACCTTCATAATCAAAAACATTTATCATTAATAATCATGACTTACAACTTTTATTCCTTCCCTATCCTAATTACATAGTAGCTCTAGGAACTCTTTAACATCTACAATGAATATATCTTATGCCAATTAAGCTAATCTAATTACTAGCATACGTTCATCCAATGACTGGCTCATTACAAAACAACAGAGCATGTCATCAAAGCTTTAACTAAACATGCTTGTTTCCAAATGACGTAAAATATCCATCAACCCACAAAACAATCCATACATAGCAACCCTTTTCTAGTGCATATCTACACTTTACAGATTGAACACAACATCACAACGGTATATTCCAACTGCGATGTCACAAATCAATCTACATAATCAACATAGATCCACACATTGGCAACACCAACCAATTCTAATCCATTTTCATTTAACAATTGGAATACCAAGCCAACTCAAAACAATTTCTATCTAACATAACAATTAGCAGGGTATCAATCACCCATCCAGTACCCCAAATCCTATCCAGTCGCAGATCAACACAATCAAAGAAGGGTTAGGTCACCTGAGAAATTTTGAGAACAACCAACTAATCCACGCAGCCAACCCGTGTTGAGACAAACCGGTTGGATCATGGGCACCAGATCGGATTCGCACTACCCTCGCAAATCGCCAACCATCCCGACGCCTCACCTCACCATTCGCTGCTCCCTTGTCGTCGCCACTCTACCGTCGTTGAGTATCACCTGAAGGTAGACGAAACACCGCAGCACCGAGCGCCAAATCAACAACCCAAGCCCGACATTTGTTTGCACACCACTAGATAACATCAACACCGCTCACCTGAGCTTGCCAGATGTCGACTAGTCGCCGCACTTTGCCATTCGCCTGACCGGGATGAACCCGAGCTCGTGCGCCGTCTCCCGATAGCAAGTCGCCTCCCACCTCTCGGTTTTCTCCCTCTCTCTCTCTAATTTCTTCTCTTTAAAACTAATTAACACTTAACCTATCTCCCCCCCCCCCCCCCCCCGCGGTGCTTTTCATTAGTTAAATTCTGAACCGGACCAACTTGACCACATGAACCGGTTCTTCTATTGAGCCGGTTCACTTCTCCAATCTTCACTTAAAATTAATTAATCCCATCCTAATTTAATCTCTCACTTAAATCTCTATTATTTCTTAATTTCTTGTTCTAAATTATTTATCTCAAACATTATAATTTTTATTCATTAATTTATTATTTATTTTTAATTACATTAATTTTCATAAATTATAATTTAATAAATATGTCCTTGGTAATACCCCAATAATTATAAAATTTAAAAAGTCGGGGTGTTACATACCTCCCTCATATAAATTTCGTCCTCGAAATTTTCCCTATGTCATACTGTCCCTAACGTTAACCTATCCATCGAATCTCTTCTTAGCTACCCCATTTGATGACATAGTTTTCCCTTAGCGGTCCTAACACTTCATTATATCTTAGACTATCTACTCCTCTCATCGCTAAACTGCTTCACTACTGCTACTTGATCAACTTGACTTCATCCTAAATGCATCTTCTTGTGCCCAAAAGTCGATAAACTATCGTACTCACTCACCACACATCCGCTGCACCACTCTGATTACATCGATTCCAGAGAACAAGCGCTTAATCGCTACTATTCTCCAACATCAAGAGTCGAAAGACAACCTTTTTATATCCAAATACTGCCTTAATCCAATAAACACTTTACCGTTGCCACTCAACTCCTGAATCTACAACACCATTCTCTTTTTCTCCACGACTTCGGCATGCTCGAACGTATTCTCCACCGTCAAATCCGTTCATCCAAGCTTTCCCGAGTCATGAACTACACTACTCCATTGCTAAGTTAGATGCGTTCTGTCTTGCTTCGGTTTCTATATCTGTATCTGTTTCTGTTTCTATGTCCGTATCTGTATATGTGTTTGTATCCATATAAGTATCTGTATCCGTATCTATTCTTAGAAATTCATTTCTAGAAATTTGTGTCTAGAATTTCACTTCTAGAAATTTCTTTCTAGGAATTCTTTTCTATTTCTGTATCTGTGTCTGTGTCCGTATCTGTTCCCATTTCTGTTTCCATTTCAGTTTCTGTTTCGGTTCCCGTTACTCGTTTTCGTTTCAGTTTCTGTATTTGTATCTGTGAGGAATGGTGCTGAGTCAGGGTATGGCTTGGGGACACCCGTGGGTGTTTGTGGCAGAGGCAAGATAAGGGGTGCCTCTCTGGTAAGGTAGAAATGAAGAGGAAAGGGGAATGGCTGGAAGAAATGCTCTCGGGAGAGTTGAGCGAGGAAGAGTGTCTTCTAGAGAAAAGGAGAAGTGAGGAGAAGTTTAGAGAAGAGGACTAAGTGTGAGGGATGGAACTCTTGGGTCTTTTCTATCTCCAAGTAATGTCCTCCTCCTCCCCCTTTGGTTTATGGAATTACAATTTCGGCTAAGCTCTCTGTGTGATTTGATGAAGTTTTCGGGTGTGGGTTGTAAACCCAGGAAGTAAGCCTCTAAAGAGGTTGGGTTACAAGGATGTTGGAAGCTGCATTCGGGTGTCCTCTGGTGATTGACTTCCTTCAACTTTATTCTGGATTTCATGGATTTTCATGCTTTGTTAATGGACGAATTGCGTTGGATAAATACTCTCTGTTGTTGGGTGTTTATTCTCTGTTGTGATGGTCTTTGGCTTGATTCTATAAGATTAAATACAGATTATTGGACAATAATTTGATATTACTCTCTGTTGTCTGCTCTTGGTTGAGTGAACTTCATGCCGTGAGTTTATTTAGAGTGATTATATTATGTTTATGATAAGTGATTAATTAGAGGACAGTTTTGAGATAAATGTGGATAGCACGGGTGCTTTAGGAATTTGAGGAGTATGTTTAGAATAGAATGGTTGTTAAAGAATGGTTATTAATGAGTAATATTTATTGAATTGTGAAGGTATGGAAAAGGAGAAGAAGGATAGCGATTAAGTGCTAATACATATTAAAAGCTCCGAGGTAAGAAATTGAGTAGAGTCCTTGGCCTGTGGAGGCCCTACACCATAAGCAGTGTCTTTCTTTTGATTGTTTGTTTGCGTTTCTATTATGCTGCCATATTATGTCTATGTTTTTCGCACGTTATTAATTTAATCTCTAAGCATGTTTAGGATGTTAGCATATCATTATTGTTTCCTTTAAATAGCCAAGCACGTCTATATTGTTATTGCTTTCATTAAATTACTAAACATGTCTATATCGTTATTGTTTTCTTTAAATTGCCAAGCATGCCTATGTTATTATCGTTTCCTTTAAATCAAAAAGCATGTTTATATTGTCATTGCTTCCTTTAAATTACCGAGGATGCCTATATAGTATGTTAGTAGACTTTCCATATCTCGTACTTTTATATTTTTGTGATTACTGCTTCATGCTTCATGCTTTTATATTGTTGTGATTACTGCTTCGCATTAACATGCATCATGATAATAGAAACTAGTAGGAAATGCCTGATCAGAGGTGGTATTCATATGCATTTACGTAAGGAAAATGAATAAAGAAAATGAATGGAAAGATAGAAAATGGGAGTTGGAGGATGGAAGAGTAGTTCAGATCTAATCAGGTAGAAAGGAAGAATTATGCCCTTCCCTTATCGGGTTGCGAGACTATCTACCCTAGGTGGTTAGAAGCCAACAAAGAGACTATTCTCTCTGACACAAATTCCTCCAATCACCAACTCGATGTATGAGGAATGAATGAATGAATGAAACGTAAAGGGAGTTGGAGGATGGAGGGGTAGTTCGGATCTAATCAAGTAGACTAGACATTTTATGCCCTTCGCTTGTCGGGTTGGGGGTCTGACTACCCTAGGTGGTTAGAAGCCGACCAAGACTATTTCCTCCGACACAGATTCCTCCAATCTCCAACTTGACGTACGAGGAATGAATGAATGAATGAAACGTAAAGAAAAGAACGGGTTGGTGCGTCACCCATTCTGACATAATGAGTTAGAGGCATACATCATATTGCATATCTCATTTTTTACAAGGTATTGGGCTCACAGTATGCTAATGGTGTAGGTACACACAAGAGAATAGATGAATGAGCAGTTGATGAAAGATTTGCACAGGCGGGACTTGTGGTTGGCTAGCTTAAGGAAAGTAAAAGAGAAAAAGTTTTTATAAATGTAAAATATCAGTTTATTTACTATCTTTTAAAATGAATGATTTATGCTTCCACTGTAAAATGAGAAAATTGGATTTTATAAATAAAGTCTTCCGCTGTTAACAAAGATTACAGTAATGAGCTTTAAGTAAAATGTTTTAACGAACGAGTTTTTAAGAAAATAACTCTTATTTTTATTTAAAAGGTTTTAATAAAGATTTCAATCATTTTATAAAAGTTTTAAATTTAACGTGATTTTCGAAGTAAGAAAAATTCGGGTCGTTACAATTCCAATTGGCTAGTGGCTGGACGGCTTGAGCTTGCTCGTTGGCAACCCTCATCAATTTGGAACACAGAGGTATCCTAGTGAGAAGTGGTCTATCGTGAGCAACCTCCTCCGTTATTGCGATTATATGAGTTGCGTCGGCTCGAAGCTTGGCTCGCTGACAACTCAAGTGACGTGCTGGATCTTCGAATCACCATCAATGGTATTCTTTCCTGCCTCATGAGATGTTGCTATTGGTGGATAGCCCCCTTTCTGTGACCTGTACTGGGCGGTTACAAGAGTTGTGTGGTCACTAATTGGTTTGTCGGCAACTCGGGTAATGCGCTGGACCTTCAGAATGTATCGGTGGTCGCTACGGCCCGTCGGCACATCTGGGCGGTTACATGAGTTGTGTCGTCGCCAACCTTGCTCACTAGCAACTCGGGTAATGTGCTAGATCTTTGGATCGTATCGGCGGTGGCTATGGCCCGTAGGCACATCCAAGAGATTACACCACTTTACGATGATGAGTGACAGATGGGTCCTTGTGTGGCCATCCCTTTTCAAGGATGACGTTTTCATACGGAAAATGATGTTGGCATATTTTGCGATTATAGTTGTCTATGTATACAGCGTGTTTTATTAAAATCACATTGAGGGCCATGGGCCAGTTTTGTTGAAATGATAAAGAGGTTTTAAAGATTTAAATCCATGTACGGTAAATAAGAAACATGAAATGGTCTTCAAAAGATGAGGAAAATAGTTTTAGCATACATTGCATTTAGTAGAAATTTGCATACTGAGTTTGTCACTCACCTCTCAGACTATATTTTTCCCTGGGTTAGACTATAAGTTTGGTGCACTGGATTTGCACAAGTGGTAGTGGGCCATGACAGAGATTCCCAAAGGTGCTTCGATCTTCCTATAAATGGATGGAGGTTGGTCAGTTCAATCCCTCCCTTCCTGGTATGTTAGGATTTTAGTTTTGGTGTTGTTTGATTTAATTCCTGCGCAGTAATTTTCTTTATTATGCTATCATGTCTTTAGTTGATCAGTATGTGGACCTTAACTCATATGATTTGGGTTTGGGCTTGGAATTATTCTCGTTAAGTCTTCCGCATAAAAATTCACACCTTGGGCTGGGTAACCGGGTTCTCTCCGAGAATCAGGTCGCCTGACCCTGTGGTTCTGTCCAGCCCACCTCTGGGTCATTATAGAGAGTGTTTCAGAAATTACAGAGACCATTTTCCTCTCCCAATTCTGCCAAATCTACTCCTATTTATACATTAAAACCCTCAGAGGGTGACGAGGAGACATGATCCCTATTTTCGTAACTGACGGATTGTGTACCGGTGGATCACCTCTTTACCGTGATAGACCGCGAATCAATATTTTCACAATTTTCTTTGGTACTGATCAATCTACCCTCTTCAGGTGATCGACCACAATTCACCAAAGAACGATTTTTTCTCATTGTCGGTCGATCATCGCCTTAGTGGATGATCAATCGCCACTCAACATTCTCAAGTCTGCTCATAATTGCCATTTTTGCGATCGACCACACGCTTGACCGATTCTAACTATTGCTGCATTCCTAATGTTTTGTTTTGCCACTGCCATTTTTGCGGTCGACCACATGGCTGATCCTTTCTAACTACACTAAACTCCTCAACGTTTCTCCTTCGACAGTGATCGACCACTCCACTCCTTATCACCCTTATTCCTCATTAAATTATTTATTCTTTTTATTTATTCTCTAATATATAACCAAATTACATCCCTTACTAAAACTAATATAACATAATTGTAACGAACTAGTTTTCCTTTCTTAAAACATGTCATTTTTAAAAGAGATTTATATTTGAAAATTGCGTAAAATTAAAACTTTTGCGGAGCGAAAGACTTTTCGTTCATAAAACCATTTAAAGATAGTAAATAGAATCTTTTTCTTGAAAACATTTATAATTTGGAAAACTCCTTTTATAAATCACAATGGAAGACTTTTATGAGTAAAACAAAACAATTTAAATACTTTACAAAACTCTTTATAATCTATTTCCTTTTAATCCTTTAGCCCAGCCAACCACCAAGCCTGTAATGCACAAATGTCCCATCAACTCCTCTTTAACTGGATCTAGCATGTACCTACACCACATGACTTAAAATATTACCATAAGGCTCAGTAAGCGATATAAAATAATACATGCACATGGTATGCAGCTTTTAAAATTTGAATGCAATTTTCCATTTTCGTTGTCGTTTTCCTTTACTATTGTCTTGACTTTACTTCACTATTAACTTGAAGTTTAAGGAACTTTAATTACAACAGTGAACTAAGGCTGTATTATTGAATTTAGGCCCTAGCGGTGAACTTGTACCATGCCTGTGAACTTAAGCCAACATAGTGAACTTGTACCGCATATGGTGAAGTTGCATTATGATGGTGAACTTAGTCCATCATGATGCACTTTTACCATTTCCTTTCTACTAACAACTCGGGAATGAGTGGTGAAATTAAGCCAACTTAAACCCTTCTCATTTTCTTTATGTATTTCTCTTTACTCTTTATCTTTCTTATATAACACTTAATTACATTTATTCATATTTCATATCTGTTTCCATTTCCTTTTCAAAAATCATGCTTAAAACCATTTTCGTAACATTTTGAAAACCATAATGCATGAATGCTTGTGAATGCATACAATTATATATCCTCAAGTTAATCCTCAAAGCATGCTCAATATCAAACTACTTAACTTAAAGAACTTAAAACATAATAAACACATCATTAAATAACTTAATTCTAATAAACACAGCATCAAGCAACAATACATCCTCAGAACATGAGGACAACCTATTGCATTCAATAAATATAGGCAGCATACAAATCCTAACTCCTGCGATGTAGGCATTTCGGCAAAACAGAAGCAATATCACTTACCTGAAAGCTTTAGGGAGTTTCGTACTTCAATTTAGCTTTCACAACTCCTTCACCATACCTTCACAAATTAATTACATTCCATCATTAATAACCATTCACTAACATCCCATCACAGAGTTCTATTTTAGTGTAACAATATTCTTTAACACTATTCACCATAGCCTTAACCGATATGAATAACCAAACTTTAATAAAAAGATTATTATCCTCAACAGAGAACTACCCTTGCTAACATCCTCCTATTCCACAAACTTATTTTCTTCTGTAAACTGCACATGCATAACAGTTCAAACCCAACAGCAGAGAGCATTTTAAAACCAACAAAGCATAATTATCAAAGCTATAAACACAAAAGAAAACTATTCCCAACTGTGACCCTCAAAAGCCGTAACATCCAACCCACTTCATCACTCAACCTATTTTAACAACCACCACAGATAACCTATTCCATTAAACCAACATCTTAACTTATCATTATCTATATACAGATGACAGAACAACAGTTATTAAGCAACATAAAACATTCCTAAAACCAACAAGGCATCCCACAAGGCAGTAACTAAATCACATAACCGAACCAAAATCAACCGCAGTGCACAATATCCATAAGCATTTTATCATCTACTTTTAACCATAATCATAAATCCAAAAAGCAAAGCATTACCTAAAGAAAGCCTAAAGAGAACCAAGAATAATTGACTTCTAGCAACGTCCCTTTTTTTCTTTTCCTCTTTCTCCTTCATCTTCTTCTTCTTCCTCTCTGTATTCTTTTCTTCCTTCTTCTCTCAGATTTTCACTTGGCCATTCACCTTTCTCCAGAGACTTCACTCTTTTCTCTTTTCACTTTCTCTCTTTCTCTTTCTTTCCTTCTCCCTTTCTCTTGGTCTCTCTCTTTTTCTATCTTCAAAAGCTTCCCCCAAAAACTTCCTTGATATAGCCCTTAATCACCACCCAAGAGGTGGCACACATCCAAGCTGCCACATCAAAAGGAAGGACACATGGTGGAATCCCAAAACACCACCTCCTTGGAACTCTCGCCTTTGAATTTTCTCGAAAGCCGGTCAATCAACCCCTGCCATAATCGATCGCCAAACAAGCTTAAAATACCAATTCTGCAATTTTAAGTGGAGCCGGTCGATCATATGATCGATCGTAACTCAACTTTCCTGATCGACCGCTCCAACGTCAGAAAAAATCTGAATAGAAACTGTCTTTTTTGCGATCTTCGGTCCGACATTGCCAATCTTTGTATACGCCACTACCATTTTTGTGGTCGACCAATTCCTTCAACGCCCAACCTTGCGTTGCCTTTGCCATTTTTGCTATCGACCTTTGGGTCAACCGTTTCCTTTTGCTATTTTCAGGGTCGATCTTTTGATCGACCTTTCCCTTCTGTTAAATATGCACTGCTTTCCGCATTCCCTTAGCAACTTATAATTAAATCCTTAACCAAAATTTTCACTTAACCGAATTCTAATATCATACCAATTGACTCTAAAATCATCTAACGAATCTTCAATTCACTTCAATAATCATCACCAATTATACCAAACTTATTACATTTACTAAACCTATTTTCGGGGTATTACAATCATCTCTCCTTGATAAAATTTGTCCCCAAAATTTGCCTCAAACTCTATGAAATCTCATTTTTCTAACTCAAATGAACTACCATCAATCACTTTAAGCTTTTAAAAACCCTAACAAACATAACCCCTTCATTTTCTTAATTTGACTATGCAATGCTTTCTCTTTATCAACCCATAACAAAGCAAAACACCTCAAAAATCTGATATACCTATCTTTCCCATCCAGACTTAAACTTTCTATCCTTAAAATTTGCTCAACACACATATTATACCATCTTATTTTCCAAATTCAACACAACTTTCTTCATTCACCTTAAATTCTTCACAGTATAACCTTGTCTTCATCATATTTAACAGATAAACCCAACTAACAAATTATCATCCTCAACCAAGTCTATCAAGTAGAAACCAAATCAAAGAACAATATTCATTACCCATATTATCAACACTAAATCGAACAGAATGCACTTTCAAACAACATGACATTATCCTAAACCATTTCAATCAGTAGTAATTGAAGTAGAGCACAAAAATTCAAATGACAGAACATGTCTCACCACAAAGTCCATCCAAATAGTGATCAAATTAGAGACTACAAGACCTCAATCAACAATTTACCATCCTCAACAAATATAAAACTATAATTTAAACTCCATCACCTCAAGTACATGAAACATATCATTAAATCCTCCCAAAATTCCCATTAATACTCATAGCATAAAAGTGCCCAAAACAACTTTTTGAATCATACCATTACACAAAACTTCCCAATGATTACATTGCTTCTACTTCTATAAAATACAACAGTTTAGCAAAACACTAATTCACATGTAGGTCATTTGATTGTCTACATTTGGTGCAAGAGAAAAAGCTTTTGCCAAAATTTCTTTCCTTTCATCAGATAGTGTGTGGCAGATCCTTGCAATATGACCAACTTTATTGCATTTATAACATCTCCCAAATCTAGCCATGCATTCAGCTATATGATTTTTCTTACACTTTGGACATTGATTAATCCTAGATTCCCTCTTAGTGATCTTTTTGTTTCCTTGTTGGCTTTCCCCTTCAAAAGATCACTTCACTCCTCTAGACATGTTCTCTTCTTCCCGTAAGTGTGGCTGAATTTTCACAACTGAATCGTTTTGCTTTGAGAATCGGTTTTCTGTCTCTTCGATGTCAAGAGCCTTTGATACAATCTCCGAGTAGGACACATCCTGAATACCTCATATCTTAACACCTCTATAAATTTCTTTCTTAAGTCCTTTCACAAACTAGGGTACCTTATGCTCATTATTACTCACCAAATGCAAGGCAAACCATGATAATGCTTCAAACTTGCAAATGTACTCCGTAACTGTGCCTTCCTAATGAAGCATAGTAAACTCTACCAACTTACTAGTCTTTGTAGTGCGGTTAAAATACTTGTCATAGAAGATTTTCTTGACCCTCTCCCATTTCGTAGCCTTAACATTGTGTATCGCCTTCATTGAATCCCACCAAAATCGAGCGTCCTTCATCAACATGAACACGACACAAGTAACCTTCTCTTTTTCTTCAACCTTGGCATACTCAAACATACTCTCCACCATTCGAATCCACTCCTCTGCGCCTACTGGATCAAAAATATCTCCTTCAAAGTATGGCAGCTTTAGTCGTCGAAACCTTTTGCACCCTAACTCTTTGGGAACTGTCAGCTGTTGGTTTCTCTTTTCTTCCAATTCCCTACTTTGTTCCATAAATTGAATATGCCACTCCAACACCTTCGTTAGTCTGCTGATCATTTCATCTCTTGGATTCCTGTCTCATCTTGTTTCCCTCACCATTTTGTTCTTATTCAACCAACCAAATTTATTAAAACCTCAACCATTGACAAAACATAACCTAAACCCAAATCAACAAATAGTCATCCTTAACCATGTCCTTCAAAGCATTAAATAAAATAAACTGTAAAACCCAATCACAGTTGACTATTCTCAACGATGGCTATCAAAGCAAAAGAAGGGATCAAGAACAATATTTAATCATTAGAGCGCAAATCCTTAACAATTTTTTATCGAAACCACAAACCAGCAGATGCAACACTCCATTCAATAGAACATTCCTTTCAACAATAGTCATCAAGCTAGAATTGAAGTATAAAAATCTCAAATACAGGGAACCCAAAAACAATTCACAGGGTATGATCTACGATGTCCATCAAAACAAAAATTTAAATAGACAATGACCCAATCATTCGATTACACCGAGGACAAATCCCACTCAACAAAACATAATTTCTCAACTGTCTATCCAGTAGTAACCCAAAAGATGTAGAATAAAACAGAATAACATTCTCAACTTATTTAACAAAGTAGGATTCCTCTACATTTTTCAACTCAAAGCAGTACCTTAACCATTTACCAACCTTAACAGAATCCCAACACTTCTTTATTTCAAACTTACCCAGTGTACCAACACAAACGCGAAAATTGCTTCAATTCTATACAGATTCCTTACACAGGTTTCCAAATTTGCAGTCTAAGGCAATAACATATCTTCCTATCCTAATAAAATTCCTTATGAAATCTTCTATAATGTAATTTGACAATTTAAATTCTCGGATCGTAAATATACTTACACTCAATGAAGCATTTCCACGTCAAAGCTTGTGCTGGTAGGCAGTATACATAATCGATTTTAAAACCCGGGTGCTCTGATATCATAATTGTAACGACCCGATTTTCCTTTCTTAAAATGTGTCATTTTTAAAAGAGATTTATATTCAAAAATCTAGTAAAATTAAAACTTTTGCGTAGCGGAAGACTTTTCATTCATAAAACCATTTAAAGACGGTAAATAGAATCATTTTCTTGAAAATATTTACAATTTGGAAAACTCCTTTTATAAATCACAGCGGAAGACTTTTATGAATAAAACAAAATAATTTAAATACTTTACAAACCATTTTGTAGCCACCCGATTTTTCTTACTTTTAAAACATGTAATTTTGAAAGTGCATTAAATTTAAAACTTTTTCCTTTATATTTAAATTCTTTTGAAGACATTTTTCCTTTTATAAATACAATGGAAGACTTTATAATAAAACAAAATATTTAAGAAATGCAATAAATAAACCTTTTTCTTTTACAATTAAATTTCTTTACAAAACTTTTACAAACCATTTTTCTTTAAATCCCTTTAGCCTAGCCAGCCACAAGATTCGTGCCTGCAAATCCTTTATCAACTGCTCCTTAACTGTTCTAGCATGTACCTACATTAACAAGACTTAAACTATGAGCGTAAGGCTCAGTAAGTGATATTAAATAAAACATGCGATATGCAACATGCTATGCAGCTTTTAAAATCCATATGTAGTTTCTGTTTTCCTTTTTCATTTTTGCCGTTTCCTTTTTTTCTTACTTATAGAGCTGTGATGAACTATGATGAACTTTAATTCTGCGAACTTGTGCCTCGCAGTGAACATTTACAGTGATGATGAACATGGGCCATCATGGTGAACCATAACCGCAACGGTGAACTTTCATCGTGATGATGAACGCGTGCCATCACGATGAAATTTTACCATTTCTTTTTCTGCTAGCACTTCGAGACTAAGCAATGAACTTTAAACCAACTCAAATCCTTCTTGTTTTCTATACACATTTCGCTTTACTCTTATCTTTCTCGTATTATCCGTTTATTCTGTTTAATTCCTTTAATTCATTTATTATCTATTTTCGTTTCACTGTTAATGATAAAATAGATATTCCTACAGCCGAAATGATGGTTGTCCACTTCGAGTGATCAGCCCTCAAGAACACCATACACTCAGTATATAAGAGAATCCATTAAACCATTTTCTAAAACCATGCATGAAAAATCATTTTCATATTGTTTTGAAAACCATGATGCGCGCAATGCTCGTGAGTACATGCAGTTCTATATCCTTAATAAAATCCTCAAAACATACATCCTCAATGTAATCCTCAAAACATGATCCATATCAAATCCTTAGCTTAAATCTATAAACACATCATTAAAAGAACTTAATTCTAATAAACACACAACAAGCAGCAATACATCCTCAGGACATGATCACAACCTATTACATCTAGTAAATGGAGTCAATGTAGAAGTCAAACAATCCTAACTCTTGCGATGTAAGGCCCCAAAGACTAAAACACATACAATATCAACTTACCTGCATTTTTCAATGCAATTACTACAATTCTTATCCTTCTGAGTATTCTTGTGCACCTTCAATTTAGCCTTCACAATAACTTTCAAACAAATAACATTTATCAGTATAAATCATAGAAAGACACTTTATTAATCCTTATTAATACTCATACTTTCTATAATTTCTTAACCAACCAAAACTGTCCACATTTATCTTAACCAATATAGAATAATTCCATTGTCTATTACATTGCTTTATCTCACATTCACCAAGCAGTAATTAATTACAACAACCTTAATAGTCTACGACCAAACATAAAACCCACAACTAACCAACATAACAACATATCCAAATATAAATACTTCATTGAACTAGGGGGAAATCACAGCAAGGGCATTATCCAACAATAGATCACAGATCATACCCAGCAGTATACTGCATTTTTCATAACACTAAATGAAAGGAGTATAGACAGTCAACACAGCACATTTCATCTGAATTAAACAGAGAGCATAACCACTATCATGCATGCAGCAGACAATCATCAATAATCTCTAAAAAAATCCAAAACATAAATCCTATCATCTTTGTATCTTTTGTCATCTACCATTATTTACATAAAATCTATAAACCAGAAATGAAAGAAATCCCTACTGGCAGAACACCCAAGAACAGAAGGTCCAAAGTTCTCCTTCCCCTATTTCTCCTCCTTCTTTTCTTTCTCTCTTCAGAACCTCTCAGCCTTCATTCTTTCTCTTCCACTCTCTTAGTTTCTCTTTTTCTTTCTCATTCTTTCTCTCTTTCTCCTTCACCCTCGCTCGGCTCTGCCTTTTCAGGAGCTTCTCCTCTCCTCTCCTCTACCTTTTCTATCTTTCTATTTCGACCAGAGTCTTTTATCACACACTTCCCTCAAATCCCAATATAAACTCACCTAACTCCCTCAAGGCATTGCCATATGTAAAGGGAAGCATATGTGGAAGAATCATAGAGTGCTTCATGCCTTGGGATTTCAAATTTTCTTCTTCAGGCTGCAAAAGCATCGATATGAGTATCGACCGATAATTCCCTATCGATAAGGCGATCAACCGCTACAATGTCAAAAATCTATTTTTGCCTTTTCATGTGGAACCAATCAACATTACTAGTCAATTAACTATCGAATGGTACCACATGACTCACCTCGACCTTCTTCGCCCAAAATGCCAGTGTTTCCTTCTTCAACAGGTGCACCATTTTCAATTAAATCATTTTATCTCTTAATTAATTTACACTTCTTCCAACTTAATTTCATACCTTAATTAATCCAAAATCTCCACTTCTCTTCATACATAATTCTTCCAATTAACTCTAACATTACTTAATAAAACTTCAATCTATTCCAATAATTGTCACAAATTCTATCAAACCTATTATGTTTACTACACTTATCTTCGGGGTATTCCCATCCATAATAAAACCATCCCCATAATCTCCAATAATCTTCAACTATTATTTTCTTTGATCTAAGCTTAGTTCCGGGTATTACACATTTCCTTTTAATCCTTTAGCCTTGCCAGCCACCAAGCCTGCAACGTACAAATGTCCCATCAACTGCTCCTTAACTGGACATAGCATGTACCTACATCACAAGATTTAAACTATGAGTATAAGATTCAGTAAGCAATATAAAATAAAACATGCAATGCACATGCTATGCAGCTTTTAAAATCCGTGTAGTTTTCCATTTTCGTTTTCATTTTTTTTATTGTTATCTTGACTTTACTTTACCATTGATTTAAACTTTAATTACAACAGTGAACTTAGGTTGTATTTGTGAACTTAAGCCCTTCCAATGAACTTGTACCATGCTGGTGAATTTAAGCCAGCATAGTGAACTTGTACCTCAAATAGTGAACTTGCATCATGATGGTGAACTTAGTCCATCATGATGCACTTTTACCTTTTCCTTTCTGCTAACAACTCCGGAATAAGTGGTGAACTTAAGCCAACTCAAACCCTTCTCATTTTCTTTACGTATTTCTCTTTATTCTTTATCTTTCTTATATAACACTTAATTATGTTTATTCATATTTCGTATCTGTTTCTGTTTCCTTTTCCAAAAACCATGCTTAAAACCATTTTCATAACATTTTGAAAATCATGATGCATGAATGCCCGCGAATGCATACTATTCTATATCCTAAAATTAATCCTCAAAGCATGCTCAATATCAAACTACTTAACTTAAAGAACTTAAAACCTAATGAATACATCATGAAAAGAATTTAATTCTAATAAACACAGCATCAAGCAACAATACATCCTCAAGACATGATCACAACCTATTGGATCTAATAAATATAGGCAACATACAAATCTTAACTCTTGCGATGTAGGCCTTTCAGCAAAACACAAGCAATATCACTTACCTGAAAGCTTCAGGGAGTTCTGTACTTCAAGTTAGTTTTCACAACTTCTTCACAATACCTTCACAAATTAATAACATTCCATCATTAATAACCATTCACTAACTTCCCATCACAAGGTTCTATTTTAGCGTAACAACATTCCTTAATACTATTCATCATAGCCTTAACCGATATGAATAACCAAACTTTAATCAAAAGATTATTATCCTCAACAGTGAACTACCCTTGTTAACATCCTCCTATTCCTCAAACTTATTTTCTTCTGCAAACTGCACATGCATAATAGTTCTAACCAAACAACAAAGAGCATTTTAAAACCAACAGAGCATAATTATCAAAGCTATAAACACAACAGAAAACTATTCCCAATCGTGACCCTCAAAAGTCGTAACATCCAACCCACTTCATCACTTAACTGATTTTAACAACCACCACAGATAACCTATTCCATTAGACCAACATTTTCTTAACTTATCATATGTGTATGTATATATATATATATATATGACAGAGCAATAGTTATTAAGAAATAGAAAACATTCCTACAACCTACAAGGCATCATAAGGCAGTAACTAAATCCCATAACCAAACAAAAATCAACAGCAGTGCACAATCTCCATAAGCCATTTATCATCTACTTTTAACCATAATCATAAATCCAAGAAGCAAAGCATTACCTGAAGAAAACCCAAAGAGAACCAAGAATAATTGACTTCCAACAACGTCCCTTTTTTCTTTTCCTCCTTCTCCTTCTCCTTCTTCTTCTTCTTCCTCTCTGTATTTTTTTTATCCTTCTTCTCTCAGATTTTCACTCGGCCATTCACCTTTCTCTGGAGACCTCTCTCTTTCTCTCTTTCTTTATCTCTCCTTCTCCCTTTCTCTCGGTCTCTCTCTTTTTCTCTCTTCAAAAGCTTCCTCTAGAAGCTTCCTTGATATAACCCTCAACCACCACCCAAGAGGTGGCACACATCCAAGATGCCACATAAAAAGGAAGGACGTGTGGAGGAATCCCAAAACACCGCCTCCTTGGAACTCTCACCTTTGGATTTTCGCAAATGCCGGTCGATCAACCCTTGCCATGATCGACCGCCAAACAAGCTTAAAACACCATTTTTGCAATTTCTAGTGGAGCCAGTCGTTCACATGATCGACCACAACTAAACTTTCCCTGTTGATCACTTGATCGATAGCTCCAATGTCGTAAAAACTCCAAATAGAAACTATCTTTTTCATGGTCGACCTACTAGTTGACCATTTCCAACGTTGCCAATCTTTGTATACGCCACTGCTATTTTAGCAGTCAACCGATTCCTTTATAGCCCAACCTTGCGTTGCCACTATCATTTATGTGGTTGACCTTTGGGTCGCCCGTTTCCTTTTGCTTTTTTTTGGGTCGATCTCTTGATTGACCTTTTCCTTCTGTTAAATATGCACTGCTTTCCCCATTCCCTTAGCAACTTATAATTAAATCTTTAACCAAAATTCTCATTTAACCAAATTCTAATATCATCTCAATTGACTCTAAAATCATCTAATAAATCTTAAATTCACTTCAATAATCATCACTAATTACACCAAACTTATTACCTTTACTAAACCTATTTTCAGGGCATTACAATAATTTCACTATTCAGTCCATTGAGTTGATCCAACATGGTGACCACTAGAGAAATCGTAGAAATGGAGTCCTGAGGCTGAAATCAAACCTACAATAGCAATTTCAGTCCATACTCAGCGAATCAAGGTTACCTCCTCCAGATGCGTGCAAATCGTCCTTCCATGGCTGAGATTCCAATCGTAGCAAGAAATTTGACCATCGTACGTGATCCATACGGAGTCATCCCCGATGGCCGCCGTAAACGCCGATATGAAGCCGTCAGAAGCTGGAAGGATGGTGCTAACAACTAAGGCATCGATTCCCATGAGCAGAGGAGGCAAAATCGCTGACTTGAAGAGGTCATCGATTCCGTAGTAGAATGCTTCATCTGCAAGTTTTGACTTGGAGAATCATCGAGCAGTCTAAGGGAAACGATTCATTCTCAAAAGAGATAGAAGGACGAAGAGGATCTCTGGATCCCGATTGATGAAACAAAGGATGAGAAGGGGAAGAAGAAGAAAACTGATTTTTTTGGCAGAAGAGGTTCTAGAAGTATGCCAGCGGACGGAGTAGGGCTATTTTTTTTTGTAAGAGCCGTAGAAATGACACGGCAAGGTGCGGGGGTGAGGGTGTGACCATGTGAGTGGAAAAAAGAAAAGAGGAGAGAGAGTGAGTGGAGAGAGAGAGAGGAGAATGATTCAAGTAGAAGAGAGACAGCAGATCTGAGTAGGAGAGAGAATGTGTTGAGTTGGACTTTCGTTTTAACATTGTAACAGAGAGGGTGTTGGTTGATAATGCCTCAAGCATTGATGTGTCAATTTTAAAAATTTAAAGTTTAGGGTATCTATTGAAGGTACTTCTATACTTTAGGGGGTAAATTGATAATTACCTGTATCTTAATCACAAACTAAAGAATAGTAAATACTAAAGAAAAACAATAACACTAATGTGGCTATAATACAAACTTGGCCGATTCTTTACTCAATAGTTACTAGGCAACTTATTTTATAAATTATTTAATTAATTCTTTCTTTCTTCTTCTCCAAGTCTTGATGTTCTTTGGTAGTTTTTCCATCTTGAATTCGGTTACTTGGATGGTTTCTATGTATTCACTTTCCTTGGTCTCCAAGCTTGGCCACTTGGACTTTGCACAATATTTGCTCTTTATTCCGTGAGATTTTCACTTAGTAAACAAACTCTAATTTTAACAATCTAGCTCATTCTAGAAAACTTAGAAAGTCAACTACAATCTTCATGAAGAGCACTTTTTTGATATAACATCGTTCTAAGTGCCAAAACCATCAAATACTCGTTAAATGTCAGAAAGTAGACAGATTTGTGAAGCTCATCAAATATTCTACATTTGTTCTTGAACCTCCACCTATGGTTGACTTTAGATAACTCCATAATATTTATTGAAAGCTTGATTGTTGATAGAGTGGATCTATGGTCGATCATCCTAGCATCCCCACACTTTTTAATCCAAACGACAGCGTTTCACACATTCCACTATTTACTACAAACGTGTTTCCTCCCACAGCTTCCACTATTCAACGCATACCCTTTATCCAAAAAAGACATCGTTTATTTTACTTAACACTTCCAAGTAGCATCTTTCCTTTATACACGAAATTTTTCCTTTTCGTGGAAGTATCTTCCCTTAAATTCAACGATTCTCACCTCATCCGCTCTTTCAATTCAACATCCCTCCTTTCATTCATTGTCCTTATCTAGAGGCTATTGTTCCATTCGTTCTTTCCTTAAACAGTCCCTCATCAAAACAACACTGTCCTATTCACAGATACTTCCTTTTTTGCGGATATGTTCACTTTCATGGCTACTTTACCTTCAGCAGGAGCTTATCCTTTCGTTCCAACAAGCATCTTTTCTCATTCAACAATTAATCTTTCATCCGCACTTACCATCCATCAGTCCTTACTTTATCTGCTCTTTTCCTTCCTTCTGTGGACACGTTCCTTTCTGTGGTCTGCATCTGACGGTTGGTGCTTCATCTGTCTTTCCAATCTAACAGTCATTGTTTCGTTCACTCCCCTCCTCCTTTTTACGCGCATTTCCAAATCCAAACAATGATGTTTGCATTCACATAAACCCCCACAGCAGAATCTTTTTCTTTCGCGTAAGCATCTTCTCCTTCCGTTATTCTTCATCTAGTGATCAATCTTTGTCTGCTTCTCCCATCCAATGACCATAGTCTTGTCTGCTTCTTTCTTCCACTTCGCAAACAAGTTTCCTCCTGTGGTTTTCATCCAACGGTCAGTGCTTTGTCCACTCCACTCATCCAATGGGCACTAATTTACTACTCATCACATCCATTCAGACAAATTCTACCCCGATGATCACTCCTACTTAGCAACGCTTCACCCCAATGATATCATTTTATTTCTTACCTTTTTTTGTCGCGGAATATATTTTCCATTACAAACCAATTTCTCTTTCTCCTATTGAACACTTGCACTGTTTCCAGAAAATCAATACAATCCCCTTCTTAATAGTCATAGAATATTCATCAAATCCAAAATCCTAATTATTCCTCTAATTCCAGCAAGCCATAAAGAATCACAAGTCATTATTCCAATTAAACAACCATGAAATAATATATCTCACTAATAAAATGACCAATAAAATTTATTATATCACATGACATACTTAAACATTTATAAATTCGTCCAAAAGAAATTTCGTCACTACAACTGCTAACTTCAAATCTTGCGTCAGGTAGTTACTTTTATACTCTTTTAACTACCTTGAAACATAGGTAATTACTTTACCCTCTTGCATAAGCATATAGCCTAATCCATTCTTCGAGACATCACAATAAATATTGTACTTACCTTTTTTTATGGTAAGGCTAAGATTAGAGCCCTAATCAATTTTTGCTTCAAGTCTTGAAAACTTTCTTCACACTTATTAGACCACTTGAATTTACCATTCTTTCTAGTTAAACTAGTCAACAACAAGGCAATTTTTTAAAAGTTTTCTATAAATCTTCTGTAAAATCCTGTTAGACCAAGAAAATTCTATACTTCACCGATGCTCTTTGGTTGTAGCCAATCCAAAACTACTTGAATCTTGGATGGGTCCACCACAATGCCATCCTTAGAAATGACATTTCCTAAAAAGTTCGCTCTATTCAACCAAAACTCACACTTAGAGAATTTTGCATATAATTGGTACATTTTTAAAATTGACAGCGTGATCTCTAAATGTCCATGTGTTCCTCCTTTGAATGCGAATAGATCAATATGTCATAAATTAAAATGATTACGAATTTGTCTAAAAAGTCCTTGAAGATGTTGTTCATCAAATCCATAAATGTTGTGGGTGCATTAGTTAGACCTAATGACATGACCATAAACTTAGAGTGTCTATATCTGGTACCCAACGCAATCTTAGGAATATCATCAGTCCTGACCTTTAATTGAAAGTATCTGGATCGTAAATCAATATTTGAGAGTACACATACACCCTGAAGTTGATCAAATAGATCATCAATCCTCGGTAAAGGATACTTATTCTTCATAGTAACCTTATTCAAATCTCTGTAATCTATACACATCCGCATTAACCCATCATTCTTCTTAACAAATCAAATAGGGGCACCCCATGAGGAGAGACTGGGGCATATTAAGCTCTTGTCTAACAATTCTTCAAGCTGAGTTTTAAACTTCTTCAATTCAGCGGACGCCATCCTATATGGATTCTTGGATATAGGCTTGGTGCAAGGATATATGTCTATTACAAAATAAATTTTTCTATCCGATGGCAATCTTGGTAAGTCATCTTTTGAAAACTTTGGGAAATCTTTAAACTATAGGGATATCATCAAGCCTTGCATTTTGTAGCACATGTGTATAATGGTTAAAAAAACTCATACATCCACCCTTCAGTAGTTGTCATACTTTGGGAAATCTTCTTCTACAATTTATAGTTGCAAAGTGTTGAAATAACTAGGTCATGCCAAGAATGATATTATATCTCTTCATATCGATCACAATAAGGTCAACTTGTAGAAGTTGATCATTCACACTAATAACACACTCTTTCAAGACACCTACTGCATCTAAATATTCTCTCGATGGTAACATTACTCTATAAGCATAATAAATTAGCCCAAATAAACAGTTCAACTTAGAATAAAATACGGATGCCACAAATGAGTATGTAGCTCCAAAATCAAATAAACTATAAGCATCTATGCTATTAATAAATGTTATAACTGACACCATAGCAGTCTGTTTTTTGCCATTGTCCTAGATAAGAGAGAAAACTCTTGGGGCTACTTTCTTTTGCTCCCCTGCTATATTTGGGCATTCTTTAGCTAAGTGTCACACCTTTCCACACTTGAAGCATTCACCTATGCCAACTTTACATCCTCTGTAATGGTTCATTTTACATTTAGGGCATTCACTAGCTTGAGTTGTCCCAGTAGTGTCACAAGTAACAATTGTTAGGATCCATGCACGCCTATAGGGGTTGAATTAGGTGTGCTAAAATTTTTCGTGCGATAATTAATTCTCTAAACCCTAAGTGATTTATCAATAATACATAAACAATTAATGACAAATATAAGAGAGTTAAGGAAAGAGAACGCAAACAGTGTTGTTCACGCGGTTTGAGAAACCCGGCCTACATCCACTCTCCAAGTTTCCTACTTGGAAATCCTTAATCGCCCAATCTCCTTGATTGACAATGTTTGACTTCACATGTGTCAAAAAACCATTACATACTGTTCTCTAGACATCACCCTTTAGATTGATCTTCACGGGCATCAATCAAGCCTTTGACTGTTGCGGGGTGTCACCCTTCACTTAACTAATTCGTAGGGCATTACCCTTTTTGTTTGAGTATACTGAAGAATGAAAGATTACAATTTAGAACCTAACTGTCAAAGATAAAATCTCAAGTTGAGAGATGAGAAAGTTTGGCATATGCACTCATTTGATAAGTGAGAATATGAGTATAAATTTTGGCAGCGTTTCGGTAGAATTCTCACTTGTTAATTTTAGCTTCGAAGTGCCCTCTATTTATAAACTCTGCTTGAACGATCGACCCTTTCCTTTTTGGTCAACCGTTTTTTGACAGTTGGAAATATTGTCGTTGGATTTTCGAACCGTTGAAGTTTTCGTTAAAAATGTACTGGAGCGGTCGATCATACAGTTGAACATTTCCTTTGTTGAGCCACTCTGTGGTCAAGGAATGGGTTAACCTTCTTCATCGCAGAGGGTTAGGCAATCTGCCATTTCTGCGGTAGACCTATCGGTCAACTGTTTCCTTTGCTGTAGGAGATTTGAGCAATTTGGACATTTCACGATCGATCAACAGGTTGACTGTTTCCTTCGTGCAGTCCAATTTTGGTCAACCTCCTCGTCTGTTTAGTCGCCATTTTGCCTTTTGTTTTGCCATTCTTGATTTCTCTAAGTTCTAATATCATACATATTCACTACACGGACTTAGATAAACATGTTAGCACAACTAAATACCTGGTTTGAGGGTATTTACAATGAATACCAATATGAATATAATGATAATATAATTAAGAACAAAAACTAATAAACAACTTATGATTTCAATCAATACAATCATCATCAAAATAATTAAGTCTAACAACACTTAGGCCAACAACAATTGGCCCTCCTTGGACACACTTTCCATTACCTTGTTGTGCTCCATCATTAAAGGGTCTCTTTACTCCTCTCGCATCAGGTTTCCCCCCTTTTTCTTTTGAGGTTGATTCTCCTTAAAAAACTTCCTTCTAGCTTCTATATGTTTAGAAACTTGTAATTCAGTCTCTTCCACTTCTAATGCCTTAGACAAGATCATCGAGTAAGGTACGCCTTGAGTGCTATAAATCCTAACATCTTTATAAATCTCCACCTTCAGACCTTGTACGAAATGGCACACTTTGAGCTCATTTGTAGTCACCAGATGTGGTACGAACTATGACAAAGCTTCAAACTTCTACACATATTCAGAAACGGATCCAATCTGGCAAAGCTGATTAAACTCCACTTACTTTTGTGTTCTTTTAGTGTGACTAAAATACTTACCATAGAACACCTCTTTGAACTTCTGCTAGATCATGATTCCCATATCATGAGTTGCCTGAACTATGTCACACCAGAACCTTGCTTCCTGTACCAATAGGTATTGTAATATCCAAAAAGTCTTATTTTACTTAATGCGTATAATGTAGGAAATATGTTTATTAATAATATGATTTTTGTGGTTGTTGTGAATGGAAATAATTATTGTGGATTGGATTTTGTTGTGGTATGGAATTTTGTGATGAATTAAGTTATATTATGTTTGATGGATGGATGATATACATATGCTTGGAATCATAATTTTATTCAGCAAAGGTGTGGATGTCTACATGTGTAAACATGCATCTGGGGTGGGCCTCTAGGCTTGGTGATAATTTGGAAAAAATGCAAATGCGGCTTCCATAATGGAGGTGGACGTCTGCATGTGTAAACACGCTTTTGGAGTGGACGACTGGAAGGCAAAAAAGCAGTCTGGATCGGACAAACTGATTGTGAAGAAATTTTAAAATTTTAACTCTGTAGAGTGCGGTCATCCGGCATGGTGATTTTGTGAAAGATAAAACTTCCGCAAAGGGTGTCCGCAAGAAGAAAACTTTATGTAGAAAATCAAAAATTCATAGACGAGGCTGCCCTAATGTTAAAATGCGGACGATCAATATTGGAAAGGTCACAGTGCATTAAGTACGAGGTTATTTTTCATTTCCTAAAGAGTGGTGAATCATCACCACCACCTCTAGCATGATGAACACCTCCAGCTTGAGGCTAGAGGGAAGAGATTTAATAGGTAAAACACTTAAAATACTTGGGAATTGAAGGAGAAAAATCGAAGTAAACTCTCAAGAAACCCTCTCTCTCTTTCTCTTGGAAATTCAAAGGTTTGAAGAGTTCTTTTTATGATTTTTAAGAATTCTATTAGCTTATGAAAGCTTTGATGGGAGAAAGATGTGAAAATGGAGAAAATTATGCATAATCAAGTGGTTGGATTGTTTCATGTTTGTTGACTATCTTAATGAGATTGTTAAGAAAAACCAATGAATATGTTATTTTCAACATCTTAAAGAAGAAAAAGGTTCTAGAATAAATGAATTTGGTTAAGTATGGAGAAAGTTATGGATAATCAAAGATAGGTGAAAATTTGGAAGGAAACCCTAGAATGTATGCATTTTTTATTGAAGTTCAAAAAGGTGTTGTTTTCTTGTTTGCATGTGTTGAACACTAAATGGTTAAGAAATGTACACAATAGTGGTAAATATTGTGTATATTCAGAATTATGCATACTTTAAATTATGCAATTGAATGGATATTGATAAAAGTTTTTACTATGTTTAGGTTTTGTCATACAAGAAGACATGCTAAGTGTTTGAACCACATTAAGGACCTAAGGTAAGAGATATGCATGTTTTTGACATTTTGGCCTATATCACAAGATGTTAGGGTTGTATTGTTTTGTTAACATTGTTTGTTGTGTTGAATATAGTAGGATGTTAGTATAATGTGATGGGATAAATTGTATATTCTCACATGTTTGATGTGTTAGGAATTATAAAAAATAATGATTCATTGTATTGAATAGTTTTAAGTAATGGTCTGAATGGTAAGCACTCATGTCATGCACCATGATTTCAAGCAAAGAAACAAAAATTTTTACATGCATATATGTTTACGATGAAACTGAAAATGGAAAGAATAAACGTAAATATGCGTTGTGAGATGGGGTTGAGTGGCAGTTCTACTTAGGAGAACTCGAATGATGTATCTCATCCCTACAGGGATTGAGTGACAGTTCTACCTAAGAGAACCAGATGATGTATCTTTTCCCTTGAACTGTGGATCTTAAAAATCTAGACTGTTATGTGACTGAAAAGGAAAAGGAACAAGGAAAAAACGAAATGAAACTGCATGTTTTAATGAGACTGCATAACATGAGCATCACATCTCTTATATTTGTTTAATCTCTTACTGAGCATTAGACTCATAGATGAATCTTGTGATATAGGTGAGGAGTATGATCAGATTGAAGAAAATGTAGATTAAAAACATGGACTGCAACTGAAGGAGTGTATCTACATCAAGCACTCATGTCACCTGGTTCTTTTGACCGATGGGTTATGACTCACCTAGTTTATGAAAACTGTTTTAAAAGTGTTGTATAATGTTTTGAGTAAGGATTTTATAATGTTGTGTAAAATAACCTTTAAATGTTTTGTAAGATAAAGTCTCTTTTAAATAGTTTGATCGTTTGGATAGTATAAAGAAATGCTTCCGCTACGTATTAAATGCAACTTTTCTCACGACTTGAAAAAATGTTATGAAAAATGATAAGGAAAAATGGGTCGGTATAGGTATGCTGCACATGAGACTCTTTCTCTTTCAGCAATCTTCGTATAATCAAACATATCTTCTAAAGCTCATCTCCATTCTTCATATTTAGATGGGTTAGAGAAACTCCCATCAAAGTGTGGTGGATATTGTAGATGGAACTTCTTCCATTCAGCTTTGATGGGAACATGTTACATCCTTCCTTGCTCCTCTCTTTCCGTCATTCACTCCTAATACTGGAACTGGCGTTCCACCAACTCAGACAATCTATTTATTGCTTCATCCATAGCGTCCTTATGTTCTCTATCTTTTCTTACCATACTTTTCCTTAAAAACCCTAATACCATCAAATAAAAAATAAAATTTAGTAATTAGACCTATCATCTAAATTAGATATACTTACAGTTGATAAAGCATTCTCATGTTGAGGCTTATTTTGTCAAGTAGACTACAGAAACATCTTTAACCCGGGTTGCTCTGATACCATTTGTAATGCCCATTTAACGTAAAACCCTATTTCATGCCAATTTTTATAAATCCATTCATAAAAATCATTTCTTTGAAAATATTCACAGCATAAGTCTTTAAAATAATCTCATTTAAAATTCAACGTAATAAAACCCAATATAAACATAAACATAAATATTCTTAAAATATTTTAATTTAAATCCAAATATAAAAGGAAAATAATTAAAATAAAAAAGTTTTCTTTTTCGTTTTATTTTCCTCAAGTCTTCACCTACGGGTTAACTTCGCTTCGAAAATGCTTTACCTTCACCCATGAGAATCCTCCATCAATTGTTATCCTCCTTTATTAACATCCTTAGGTTCCTCGATAATTTTATCATCACCAATATCACAAAGTTCACTTATTAGCCTAACACTCACTAAGAGATGCATATAAAACATGACTATGAGATGCAGCATACAAAAATATGTGTCTTTTTCTTTCACTAAACAGTCCAGCCGTTGTGGGTAATTCAGTATAGGGGAGAGAGTGACATCATTAGGCTCACCTCACGCGGGACAAACAACTATTTATGTTTAATCAATCTGTCTTTTAGTCTTTCATTCTTTCTTATCTTTCTTAATAAAAATATTTTCATAATGCATGAAACATAAACGTTCCATAAACATGTCTCAACATAAACAATAATAAAAACAGTGAACAAATCCTCAACTAATATATCAACATAAATGGTAAACAACCATCAATTATCATATCCTCGATCCACGATTTATCATAGACAATAAATAATAAACAAGAATCATATCCTCAAACAACAGCCCATAGTCATCACAATAGAATATCACCATAAAGTACCTTACCCTAGCACTTTGTGATGAAGGAAAAAGTCAAACACAAGCAACATCACTTTATATGTAGTTCTTAGCAGAGTTTATAATACCCAAATTTTCCGACACGCTTGTTATCCTTAGATTAAACAAAGAATCGGTTAACAAAAAGGAAAAGGATGGAAGTTTAACATAATACTCTATTTCAAAGGTCTAGAAATTGCCTCATGATTTTCCTTATCCATCAACTTTACGAAATCCTTACTGTAGAACACTTACCTTCAAAAACTAGAAGAAAATTCTCCAAGAGTTTGAGAGAAAGGTCCTCCAACTTTGAAACTTTAGAATAATTAGGGTTTCAACCCTATCATTCATATTTATAGACTGTCTAATGGAGGATCCCACTGAAGAAAATCCCATGGAACTTGCATCCAGCATTATCGTTTCCTAAACTTTCCAAAAATCAAATCATGGCTTGCAATTTCATTGAACAAACTCATTTTAAATTTGTCCGTAGTAGCAACGGACATGTGAGCTACCACTGCGAATGTCCACTTCATCCATTTCATCCAGCCGCAATCTGACAAGTTAGCATTTTATACTTATATTCACAATCGCCAACGTTTTGACATGTATATGCATCATATGGTTCTTTCATATAGAGAATCATGTTAGAAGTGTGATTTCAAACTAGACATTAATTAGAAATGTCTAGATAGTTATATTAGACATACATTAGAAACTACATAGTAATGATTCTTTATAAACCATAAAAAAAAAGTATATGATTCTTAAAATAATTAATCATGCTAAAGTTAATAAAAGAGACTAAGGGGTACACTTAAGAATTGCATATATGCTTAAAATTGAATAGCACATGAGTTTTGTGATTGAGGCATTTGGTATACGTATATACTTATGGAATTAAGTTGTGCATAAAGAATAATTGCACACGTGTTTGAGAGTTAGTTAGGCTATGATTACCTAAATTATAAGCCTAAGCATTCACTCACATGCTTTATCACTTCTTATATCAAGAGGTGAAACACATAGATATGATATTAATAAGAAATATCTAGAGTTTTGAATAACACATAGAATATGGGATGTGTGATTAGCAATGTTGATCAAAGTTGAAATGGAAGCTAAGGATGTGAGGACTAATCATGAAGGGCAATAGTACATGACTAGACGTGATATTTATATGGTTTATTAGATCTTTATATTAAGATTCTTACTCAGCTCAAAAAGCTCATTATGGTTCTTTTATCAAATTTTTCAAGAGCAGGTGATAGCAACTAATTGACAAAAAAGTAAAGATCTATTAGACTAAAGGGTTGCACAGCATAGGCCTAGAGTGAAAGTTTGATTTTTTATTTTGTTGTATTTAATTTTAGTTCAACTCATGTTTGTAAAATAAATTTAGATAAAGTTTTGTAAACAAATAATAATATAACTTTCTTGTGTGGGTTGGTTTTAAATTTGTGTGGTCCAATTTTGATAATGTAATGTTTCATTGAGTGCTTCCTTTGTAAGTTGTGAGCTTCTGTTAGTTTGTGAACGTTCTCCGGGCGGAGAATCCAATTCCCGGCATGGTTCTCTAGAGGATTGGCCGGGCCACCATAAATGTCACCTCTTTATTTCTTCTGTATCGTGAAGTGTTGTCTAGTCTTCATATCGCGTCTTTTTGTGATAATGTGTCAGAAGGGTTCTTGTATGACTCTTCTTTTTCACTAAGTCTGTTTTTGAATGAAAGGCGATATAGGCCTATTTTGATTATAGTTGTTTATGTATATAACAAGATTTTGATCTTTGTCTTGTCGATGGCCCATGGAGCTTATTTGTTAAAATGGTGAAAAGAGATTTTTAATGATTTTAAATCCATGCATGACATATCATGTAATCATGGTTTTGAAATGTAAGATAAAACCAGCTTTCTTATACATTGCATATAGTATAGATTTCTTTATTGAGTTAGTTACTCATCCCAACATTCCCTTCCTTCATAGATTTGATTAAGGTGGTCGGTGTCTTTATTTCACGATGAGGGTTTTATGTGTCCTTACTTGTAAAATTTATTTGGATATGAATTGTTTCATTTCCTGCACAATATGTTTTTCTTTTGTTTATTATTCCACTATTTGTATCTCTTATTGATTAATCTGTGGACCTTAGTCCATTTCTTTGAGATTCGGGCTGTATTTTATTATAACTCTTCTGGTCACAACCTAGTCTTGAGCTCAATGATTGAGTCCTCACTGGGAATCGGGTCTTTTGTGTAATACCCTGATAAATTCTTCCATTAAAATATAATATAAAGAATTTTTATATAATATATATTTTATAGGGGAACACGTTTCATAATAACGAATCGTACCTGAACATGATAATTGTGGAAAAACAGGGTATAAATAAATAAGAGATTATATTAAAAATTATATTAATTAAGCTGTTAAAACAAAACAGAGGAGAGAGAAGAGCCAACTTCAAAAATAAAATAAAATATAATCCACGGTAGATTGGCCGATACATCGGTAGACAGGGTAGCATCCAGAACATGGGACCGGTCGACAACTACAGTCAACCGGATTGTCGATCTGCCTGTCGATTGGTGCCACATATTTTGTGAGAATTCAGTTTTCTGCGTTACTCCGGTTGTCAGGAATAGTCTACCAACCTGTTGACCGACATGTCACCCACTCCCAAAGAAAAGTCTGAATTTCCAGTTTCTTCCCACAGCAATTTTTATGTGTTTCTGATAATTTTTCCTCGATTCTCCTTAAGCAATAACATTGTCAATGTGGCATTTATATATTGGAACACCTCATATTGGTAGGTAGACGTCCATCACCAGAGAAACTTCTCCATGAAGCTTTCTCCTCTGTTTATATATGATAAACGAAAAGGAAGTAGTCTGTAAAAGAAATGACAAAAAGAGGGAAGAAAGAAAGTGAAGGTAGAGAGCTGCGACAGAGAGAGCAGAGGAAGAATTATTGCCTGGAAGTGTTAGTGAACCGTGAGCAGTGGCTATCTAAGGGGAAGGTTCTGTCGTTGAAATCTTCAGTGAAAGGTAAGAAGTGAGGGTGTCATCGCTAGAGAAGGCCTACACCACAAGTAGTATGTTTTATTAATTGTGAATGTCAATATGTTGGATTGTTCGATGTTGGTCTCTACGTAGATAGCCCTCTGATACAAAATGCATGAACTGTGAGTTGGCTCTCTGTTATGAAATGCAAGAAGTGTGAGGTTGGATTTTTATTACTCTCAAGATTGTTAATTTAAAATAATCAGTGGTTAGTTTAACTCTCAATTCTCATATGCATGTTTGGTTTTCTATGCTTAGTAACCTTCCTGTTGCTCTGGATTAATTTGTTGGTGAGTATTGTTAGATGTTTCATAATTAATGCATAATCTGTAAGTGATTGATGATGCTCTGGTTAGTTAATGCATGGTTATTGATTGTTAGTTTAATACTAGTTGTTAATGTCCTGCTTTGTGTAGGTTGTTAGTAGACTCGGTTGCTTTAGATTTAATCCTTTCGTTGTATAGCTCAATGTGTGATAATGCATTTGCCGATTTTAATGCCCTGTTAGACTATGTACTAACATTTCATTACATATGCATTGTGATGCTTCTACCTATTTTTCCTATCCTTATTTCATGCTATTAACTTGCCTTATTTCATGCTGTCGACTTGTCTGATCTAATATGCATGCCTCTGTCAATGTTTAGCTCACTATATTTAAAAATTTTACTTTGTTGATCTTTAATCCATATTATATTGCCCTGTTTGTTTTATGTTATATTTGATGTTATTCCATGTTATTTCTATGTTCATTCTGGCTATGTTAAATGCAGTAGGATTTGTTATCACTGTTGAATGTTTTTCTTTACTAATTATATGATATTAGTATATTGTTATGATTATTGTATCGCATTGACATGCATCATGGATAGAAACCCTAGGAATGTCTCGGTTGACATTCACATGCATTGCATGGGAGAGACCGAATTTGAATAAATGTAATGGGAATTAGAGGTTGGGGAGAGTAGTGACGGTGATGCCCAGAGATGGCATGATTATGTATCCCTCCCATGTAAGGTTGGGTGACCTGTTCTGCCAAGCTAGATCACGAGGATGTATTTATTCTCCATGTGGTAAAGACCTCCAATGTCCTAGTTTATTGATACGAAACCGTGAGTAAAAGACAAATTGAGTGGATTCCTTTCTGACATAATCAGACATATGCATGCATCATACTGCATCTTACTTCTTGTTGAGTATTAGGTTCATTGTTTGCTTGTGTGTGTAGGTGATTGTCAGGATATCAGCGTTCTCAATGTGGAGGAGGAGGCATTGCCTGTTAAACACTTGGGTTACCCAACAGATTTGACCTGAGGGGTTATGGCTCACAAAAGTGAAAATGGGGATTTTAGAATAGTTAACGGTTTTTGGAAACATGATAAATGTTTAAATATTTTGCCGAACAATCGACTATGGTTTTAAAAGTTTAAAATCATTGTTTTCAAATTTATAGTTTCTGCTCTATTTACTCTTATTGGTTTTCCTCTCGCTCATTTTAGTAACATGAGGGGATCTCACCCATCTCGTTTGGGCTATAGGTTTAAATTTAAAATAAGTCTATCGTTGCCTACCAAGCCTTAGGTTGAGTGATCGAGTCCTCTCTGTGGATCGAATCATTTGACCCAACATTTTTATTAGGCCCACCTTTGAGTCTTGACAAAACCTGTTGATGTACCACAGGGTCCAAGCCAAAAGGCTCTTTGCTTATCTCACTAGTTGCTATTTTGTAGGGAACCTAAGCATGAAGACAAAGAGGCTCCATTTCATCTAGTCACTTGAATTGTTGAAGCACCACTTCGGGTTGTCAACAACACTCACAACCAACTTGGAAATAAAAGACCCGATGCTACGTTGAGTCTTTTAGATAGATTTTTGTTATTTTTATGTTTTGTTTAGATAGTTGCACTTATACTTTGTGGAGTTACTGAATGCTCAGCCAGTTTGGTTTTATTTTTTGTCATTTCAAATTGGTTGTATTAAGGATGCTCGGCTAGCATGTTGGCCAAGCATCCATGCCCGAATTTTGTCTCTTCAAGGGCGTTTTTTTGTAATTTGGCTTTAAGGTTTCTTTAGAGAGGTTCTTACAATCTCTAAGGCAGCCCTAATCTAGACTTTTGAATTGTTAGAAGCTGAAGCTAATCTAAGTTTTCAGAGATATCTCCTAAAGAGCCAAAAGTGATTTCTTGCCAAGGTGAATCGTGGCTAGATACCAAGAAACTTCCTTCCTTAGGTTTGTCCACTTTTTGAGGCTGGATTTTATGTTGTGATTCTCCCAGTAGCTTGCCCTAGTAGCTCATCTAGAGAGGAGGTCTAGAAAGGTGGAAAGAAAACGAGTTGGAGAGGCTTCGTTCAAGGAGTCCACTGAAGTTGTTGTTCTCAGCATGGAGAATGTGTGGAGCACTCGTGAATTTTGTTTCTGTTCTGTTCTGTTTGTTTTGAGTTTGGCCCTATAATTCTAAGGGATTAAAGCCCTGTGTGTTGGGGTGAACTAAGCACCAATTTGGTTAGATTTGGATTAAAATTCATAACTTTACGTATTGCTCTTTGAAAGTCGCCATTTCTGTTTTGTGAAAACTGTTTTAGGACAAAGCCTTGTTCAGCGCATAACTTTAGTTTCACAATGCTTTTCAATGTAGTTTTTGGACTGGATTGAGTTCTTTAGTACTTCTTGGTGTCCTGAAAATTTGGTTGCATTTGGGTGTATGCTAGTGAAGTTATGTTTGTATGAAATCATTGCTCTATTTTTAAGTTAGCCGATTGTGCTCTTTTTGTTGTCTTGGCATTCTTGCACTTTGAAAGTGCATCATTTGGCATCAGAGCCTATTTGGCGTATTTGTGCAACCTTGTGACCTTAATTTGTGTTGAGAATGAGTACAAGAAGTGTAGTTAATTATAATCAAAGTAAATAGACAATACCTAGTTCAAGCTCATCACCTATCGAGAAAGAGCAAGAACAAGTTGAAAATAGTTTACAACGCCAACTTGATGAATTAAAGGAGATGTTTCTAAAATTCCAAGAAAATCAAGAGCAGCCCTCTAGTAGACATGTGAGAGGACCAAGGACCCTAAGACCAAGAGACCATAGTGGTTAAAAAAGGGAAAGATTAAACCATGACAAAGTTGAAGAAGAGGTTTCTTGTAAAAGTACTCAGAGCCATGTTTGCCATAGCTCAAGGTATACTTAAAAATTTTTTGATGATGTGAAGCATGTAAAATTATCTATCCCTCCATTTAGAGGATTCAGCAATGATATTGAGTTTGTCGATTGGTTGGGAAAAAGTAGAGAAAATATTTTATGGTTATGAATTTTCGGATAAAGCAAAAGTTAGGTTGGTTTCCTCAAAGTTTATGGGCTATGCAAGATCTTGGTTGAAACATTTGAGAGCTCAGAGGCAGCATGATGGTGATGATGAAGTTCTTACGTGGGATATGATGAAAAAGATTATGAGAAAAAGATTTGATACCTCTAGTTCAAGGGCTAGAGACAGCAATTGCTCCGAGTGCCTTGCATTTGGGCACTATGCTACAAAATGTCCAAATCCAAATAGCAATTTACTAAAGGAATGTGCGGATTATAAAGGAAGCCAAGATGACTCCTTGGCAGCACTATTAAAGAAGAAGATTTAAAAGTAGAAATTATATATGCTCATAACGGTCCATTGCCAAAAGTGGATGAAGAAAACTGTCCGGAAAAAGAAATCCTCCAAGAAACTCATAATGAGGGAGAAGAGTTAGAGGTGGAGATTTTCTCTCTTCAGGAAAGTACACTAACCACGAAGAATTCGGAGTCTACATCAAGGCAAGAGAAAGAAGAAATAAATGTAGAGAGTGTTTCTTTGACAACATCATCTTTAAATGCGGAGGTTATCAACTTGTCTTCACACACACTTCAAGTAAAGGAGAATGAAATAAGCATTAAGCATCATGCAATTGCTAAGAAAGAGCCATTAGTTTTGACAAGGCTTTGAAGGGAGATTGGAGAAGGGAAAGTGCAATCAAAAATATGGGAAAACTCAGTGAACGTTGTTAGTTTTGAGCAAGTGCCTCCTTGCCTAGCATTCTTGCGAATAAACTATGGAAAGGCATTGCTTTCAAATATGAAATTTCAAGATCAAATTTGTAGATTGTATACTCAGTGGGAGGGGAACTTTGATATTTGTCCTTACATCCAAAGCTATAAGAAGAACGAGGAGTAAAATGCTACTTTACTTATGTTTGGAAGCGAGCTAATAGACTCTCATCCATATGCGATCAAGCATAAGAAAAAGAAGACGACATTATGGATCGGTGCACTAAAACCAAGGTACTCCCTCTTGTCCGAGTTGAATGCTAAGCTTTTTTGCTTTTGTTGGATTAAAGGGCTACATATGTATGATAAAGGCTCTGGTCCTTGGGATGATTTATACACTAAGGAGCTCAATGATGGATATGATCCCATGGAAGATGTTTTTTTTAAAGATGGCAATCCTAGTATACCAACGAGTGGGCTCCTAAAATCTACGGTGGATGTAGTTCAAGGTGGGGACCTAACACGCTATTTTGGAGAAAAGAAGTTATGTGAGACTTGGTGGGAATTTTCCTTTTAGTTACACATGCATAAAGAATTACTCACAGTTGAAGAATGTTGCATCCAGTTTGGGTGGTCTGAGAAAGCAAGGCCTACGCATAAAATCAGTAGAAATTCAAAGGCCGAGGGAAATGAAGTTCAAGCTAAAGATATATATTTTAGAGTGAATGAGCAAGCTTATGTGAAGAAATTGCTCCATAGAGTAAACCAACTTTTTTCATTTGATCCGGGTGGGAAGATTTTTGAAAGGTGAAAAAAAAAGAGGTCATCAAGCCTTGGATTTGAGGTCAAATCCTCAATCACCCAGGAAGGATGATGCACCACAGGGTCCTATCACTTGGGTCCGAGCCAAAAGGCTCCTTGCTTATCTCACTAGTTGATATTTTGTAGGGAACACACTACTAGATGACATGGAACAGGAACCTAGGCATGAAGACAAAGAGGCTCCATTTCATCTAGTCACTTGGATTGTTGAAGCACCACTTTGGGTTGTCAACAACACTCACAACCAACTTGAAAATTAAAGACCCGAGGCTAAGTTGATTCTGTTAGATAGATTTTTGTTATTTTTATGTTTTGTTTAGATAGTTTCACTTATAATTTGTGGAGTTACTTAATGCTTGGCTATTTGGTTTTTTGTTTTTTGTCATTTCAAATCGGTTGTATTAAGGATGCTCCACTAGCATGTTAGCCAAGCATCCATGCCCAAATTTTGTCTCTTCAAGGGCATTTTTGTAATTTGGTTTTAGGTTTCTTTAGAGGGGTTCTTAAACTCTCTAAGGCAGCCCTAATCTAGACTTTTTAATAATTAGAAGGTGAAGCTAATCTGAGTTTTCGGAGTTATCTCCTAAAGAGCCAAAACTGATTTCTTGCCAAGGTGAATCGTGGCTAGATTCCAACAAACTTCCTTCCTCATATTTTTCCACTTTTTGAGGCTAGATTTTATGCTGTAATTCTCCTAGTAGCTTGCCCTAGCAGCTCATCTAGAGAGGAGGTCCAGAAAGGTGGAAAGAAAATGAGTTGGAGAGGCTTCATTCAAGGAGTCTACTAAAGTCGTTGTTCTCAGCTGTGGAGAATATGCGGAGCACTCGTGAGTTTTGTTTCTGTTCCATTCTGTTCATTTTGAGTTTGGTCCTATAATTCTGAGGGATTGAAGCCCTGTGTGTTAGGGTGAACTGAGCACCAATTTGGGTAGATTTGGATTAAAATTTGCAACTTTACGTAATGCTCTTTGGAAGTCGCCGTTTCTATTTTTGTGAAAACAGTTTTAGGGCAGAGCGTTGTTCAGCGCATAACTTTAGTTTCACAACGCTTTTGAATGTAGTTTTTGAGCTGGATTGAGTTCTTTACTACTTCTTGGTGTCCTGAAAATTTGGTTGCATTTGACTGTATGCAAGTGAAGTTATGTTCGTTTGAAATCACTGCTCTGTTTTTAAGTTAGCTGATTGTGCTCTTTTTGTTGTCTTGGCATTCTTGCACTTTGAAAGTGCAGCACCTGTCCAATTTTGGCTTCTACCTTGTTGACAACCAAATAAATTATATGTGCTTTCTTGTACTTGAAATGGTAAATATCTGTCACTTGTTAGATATGTTGAGAAAAAAAATAATATAGAGTTGTGAGAGCATTCATAGTACTTATCAGAATAATTTCGAAGAAAGACTGTTCAATAAAATCTTCATAGACAAAATTACCTTTCCAAGTAAGTTTTCAAGAAAGACTGGAGGCGTTACAAACGGTCCCACTTAAAATCCAGTCTCTTTAGACAAAACTTACTTACACAATATAATTACACCTCTAAATAGGCGGTACAAAAAACGATAGCAAATATAATCCAAAAATATCATGAATATTTTCTCACCCTATGTACCGACCCAAATTTTTCTTTGTCTTTTATCTTCTCTTAAAAATGCGTTAAATTAAAAACTTTTGTAAAACTAATGAAATCTCTTTTCGAAATAATATCAGAGTGCTCATAAAAATCTCGGTTGTCACTTAAATTCATTTTGACCCATTTAAATCGTGGAAGACTAAAATCATTAAGTCTATTTTTGAAATATATAGCGAAAACGCAAACGGAATTATAAGTCAAAACATAAATTAAAGTTTAGGGTTAAAATGTCATATGTTCAAAAATAGGGTTTGAGCAATAGTTAGTGTCTTACAAAACATGTTTTACCCTTAAACCCTCACAAAAATATGCATTTTTTTTACTTCCTTGAGCCACACATCTACTCCGGTCGCGTTTCATCTGGATACTCCATAGGCTCCACGGGGAAGGCCTCCTCCTCTGCTCCTGGTACTGCCATCTCGTTACCTGCACCACATGTTTTACCCTTATGCTATGCCTCTCTTTAATCCTTTATGGAATGGGGGTCACCCAAACCAACCTTTTCATTACATTCATTCATTCGTTCTTTACTCGTATATCCAGCTAGAGATTGGAGGATTTTCTTTGTGATGGAATAGTGGTCAGATCTACCCTTTTACTTGCAACTAGGACTCCCGTACCCGGCAAGGGAGGGGCTTCAGCTAGTTGCAGACTAGACCCCCTACCCATCCGCCCCCTAACTCCCTTTTCTTTTCTTTTCTTTTCCTTATCATTTTTCCTCTCTTAATGCGTGTGAGTACCACCCCAAGGTGGCACTTCCTATTGGTTTCTATTAGCATGATGCATGATGACAATTGAATAACGCATATACGAAAAGCGAACAACAATAGTTTAAAGTACAGGTATAGAAAGCAAGCAACAGTAATTTAATGGAATGAAAACTCATCTAGAGACGGTGAATATAAGCGAAACACATAGAAATGGTGAACAAAACATGCTATTAAACAATAGTAACAATTCTAGCAGGTATCACAGAATTAGAATAACATGCTTAAGATTGAATGAGTATTAACTAATTAACATGCTCGAGGATTCACAAGAGGTGGTTGATTAACATGCTGAAGCTAAATGAGTAAGGGTAAGTTAACATGCTTGAAGATTCAACAATTAAACATGATTGAAGATTAGACAATAGTTGATTCACTTACTGGGAGAGTAACTAAGACATCGTTAATTACATACTTGAAAATTAGCATGAAATGATTAATTAACAGGCTTGGAGATTAGAAAAGTAATAATAGATTGACATGCTTGAAGATTAAATACAGAAGTGGCATGCTTGAAGACTAATTTGAGTAATTATGCTCACATCCTACTTAATTCACATGCTCAAATTATAACAAACGTAACCATGGCGAAGGAGTTAACCTACTTTTGAACAATAAGCATAACAACAGAAAATATATCATAGTGAACATGCTTAGGAAGTAAACGGAAAATTGGCATGCTTAACAAGTTATTGGAAATTTTGAAGACTAACAGCTAATTTAACGTACAAGTGATGATTGAGTTACATACATGTAACGATAAATTGTCATACTCGAGGTTAAAAGAGTAGTGGTCAATTAACATGCTTGAAGTTAAAAGAGAAGTAACTAATTAACATGCTTGAATTGGGTATAGGTTGATTAGATATGCTCTGTTAATTTAACGTGCTTGAATTATAAACAACGTAACCACAACGAAGGAGTTAACATACTTTTTAAACAATAATCATAACAACGGGGGAATTTATTACAGTGAACATGTTTGATACAGAATAGGATACTTTTTGGCAGGGAAATGAACAAACAAAGGATAGTTAGGCTCAGAATAAAAGTAAGAGCAGGACAATATGACCCAAGTAGTAAAGCAGTATCGTATATTGAAATTAAAACACACAGAGTAACTGAATGGCAGAACAGGTAATATAACTAAGTGTTCCCACAACACAGGGTCATTTCGTCCTCTTCATTCCCATTCAAGCTTCGTCACACTTCCACATGACCAGACTTAACATCAGACCATGTTCTTAGTAAAAGTAAATCAAACTTTTGAAGTGAATTTAACAACAAAGTATATAAAAAGTAACCACAGAGTAAGTAACCACAAGGTAAAGAGTAAAGATAGTAAGAAACGTTGCAGGAAATATCGACAGAGTTCATCTAAGAAATTTACAGATTCTAACTACAACAACAACAATAACTCATGCACACTTTACTTGTGGGTAGGGCCTCCACAGGCCAATACTAACCTAAATCCTTACTTATGTGTTGAAGGAAGCAAGCAGGGACAACAAAATTCCACTCCCAACAACACCACACCCTCTATAACGACCCGAATTTTCGTAAATCCTTGAAAATGCGTAAAAATTCAAAATTTTATAAAATGAATCAGAGAGCGATGCTAAAACTAGATTGCTACCAACCATTTGTAAAACTCGTTATAAAATCAAATTGATGAGATGCGGAAGCGTTATGAAATCATTTATTCAAAACATTGCGGAAGCGTAAATAATGTGTTGAGAATGGAAACTAAACTATTGAGTAAAATCGAAGTGCTAGACAGTTAAATACAATTTAAAATACTTAATTTAATTACAACTATTTCTCTTTTACCCTCTTCATGCCTGGCCAGCTCCGAATCTCGTTCGTGCAAATCCTTCACCTCTGCTTTATTATTTGTTCGTCGTTTTCGTATATGAGCCTATTATTATCTGTTCGTCGTTTGTACCTACACCACAAGTAATACGTGAGCCTAATGGCTCAGTAAGGAAAAGGTTTAATGCAATTATGGAATGTCTCTCTTTAGTCCTTGTTGGAATAGGGGCCACCCAAACCAATCCTTTCATTACGTCATTTGCTCGTTCATTACTTTACTTTCATTCATTCGTTCGTTACTCGTACATCGAGCTGGAGATTGGAGGACCTCTATGGAATGGTATAGTTGATCGGACCTAACCTTTTACTTGCAATCTAGAACTCCCATACCCGGTAAGGGAAGGGCTTCAGCTAGATTGCAGACTAGACCTGACTACCCATCTGCCCCCAACTCCCTTTTCTTTCTTTCCTTAACATTTTTCCTCACTTGTGCATGTTTGTGTACCACCACCAAGGTGGCACTCCCTATGGGTTTCTATTAACATGATGCGTGAACATACATTCTTAACCTAGCATGATGTATGATACGTTATAACATAATATTATTAGAAATTGAAATGCGCATATAAAAGAGAGTAACTGAAATTGTAATTGCGCATATAATAAAGTAAACACAGTAATTGAATAACGGGAATTGAAGACCCACATGAAAGCAATTATGATATTGGAACACAATGAAACACATAAGGCAATCACGAAATGAACATTAAGAAACTTACATAGCGAATTATAAGGAAATACAAAAACGTCAGAACAATATACACTGAACTAAAACATGGGAAACATGTTAGAATTAAATAATATGCTAATTATCTGAGTTAATTTCCTAGTCCATTTACATGTTTCCTACATTTATTATTCTATGTGATTATTCTGACTAGTTATCCTAGGTAGGTTACATACTCAAGACAATTTCAAGTATTAAGCTACTTAGTTATTCTACCTAATTACATGCTCAATCCAAAGATTATCAATTACAATTATTAAACTAGTTAATTAATTACATACTCAAGGAAGAATTATAATTATTATCCTAGATAATTTACGCATGTTTTTGTTCTAGTTAGTTACTTAAACATGCTAATTAAGCATGGCATGACTTAGTAAATTAACATGCTGGTTATTTACTAATTTAACATACTTAAGTAAAATAATAGTTTAAGGGATTAAACATGCTTAACTAGTTGATTATACATACTTAGAATTGAACATGCTCGAGTTAAATAACATTCTTAAGTTAATTGATATGCTTTAGTAATAATTAACATGCTCAAGTTAATTAATTACTCTAGTTGAGTTAACATGCTCTCCAATTAATCCCATTTAGTTAATTAACCTAGTTAATTAGCATGCTCAAATCTAGTTTATTAAATATGCAAGGGTTCTATTTGGTTAGCAATTAATCATGCTCAAGGTGATAGTTAGTTGTTCTAGGTCAATTTACATGCTCGGGTTACTTGCTTCTATTTCATAAATCAACATACCTAGTTATCGTTAACTAGCTAGTTGTCGTAATTTAGTTAAATAGACATGGCATTAGTTAACTAACATGCTACTAATTAAACATGCAAATCAACATGCTAATTACATGCTATGATTTAATAGTTAATTTACATGTTCAAGGAGTAATTATCATTAACTAGTTAATTAGACATTAGTTCACATAATTAGGTTAATCCAATTGTTTACATGCCAAGATTAACTATATGGGTTCACATGTGTTGATAATTAAGGTGATCAATGGAATTACGTTAGATAGACGGACATGCTCAATAGGGAAAAAGGACTTCGATTAATCATATAGACATTCAAACACTAGAACTAGCAAGGACACTATTGATTAACGAGAACGACAAGAACAATATATGCTTTGGTCAATGGGAACGACAAGAACAATATACATGTATAGATAAAGGAATAACAACCTATAATATATGCAGAGATTTAAACAGAACAACGAGTAAAAAGTAAGGAACAAAATCATCCTAAAAGGCATGTCTCTTAACTCGCTTATGCTTCAACTCAACATTTTAACTCATCTACATTCTTAACTCTCTCATCCAGGTAGAGATCATTCATCCAGGAATTATCAAAGTAAAGCATGTATTGCAAAAAATGGAAGCACACCCAATTAACAAAGAATGTCAATCATAGAACAAGGAATAATAGCAGTGCAGTATATCAATCTAGAATCTATCAACTAACGGCAAGTAAGGGAATTCGCAGGAACTAAACAAAACTGAGACCAAGCATAAACGCACGCACTCTACTTGAGGTTTAGGGCCTCCAAATGGCCAAGACACACCCAAATTCCTTACCTCACATCTTTATCGCGGTTGGTACTTAATCGCTATCATTCTTCTCTTTTTTGTACCTTCAAAATTAGAAACACTTGATTATTGATAATAATCCCTCCAACAAACATTTACAAAGTTCCATAAACCGCAACAAGGTATAGATCCTCAACCACACTAAATCCAACATATTCGTACTTGTGGTACCTTTCTTTATTCTTTATCTGAACATTAAATTATCAACCTAGACAAGTTAATAATTTATCTCCAGCAACTAGCACCACACAATTTCTCATTTATTAACTTTAGACCATCACATATTCAAGGCACAAATCCAACCAACAGCAGCTAATTATCCTACAGCAGCATACACTCAACATCATTCTTCACAAAGCCAAGTAAACAATCCCTGATGCTCAACAGAGAGAGAAAATGAGTTCACAGAGTACAATTCAATATCAAAGCATCGTTTTTAACATTTTCCCACATCTGGCAATTTATCCATAACATTTATTATAAACATATTTCAAACCAATGACTAACAGAGAAATATTATCCAATCAATGGCAGTAATTCAATAACCAGACCAACAACCAACACATACCTCACACATCAATCACTCACGTATTTTCACCAAAATCCACAAAGGAAAGAGGAGGGATGTATTACCCAAACACCAGAGAGGGTCACAGACACCCGAGGGCAGACCCTCGGTTCCACCACGAGAAGGATAGCACACCAGTCCTGCCTCCACTTTCTCCCGCTCACCCGAAGCTCCCTCAACTCTGTCTCCCCTTCATGGCCTCCCATCTCCCCCATCTCTTCTCTGTATATCACCACCAGAGAGGGGACACTCTCTGCCAATACCCAGGGGCAGTGAGTGACATTCTCATAGCACGCCCGACCAGCCACTGCAGATTTCTCAAAGTGTTCCCCACGCTAACATGCTGTCATTTTCACCTACAGCCAGAACCAGGGAAGGGAACCGAACCATAAGCTGAACCAGGGCCTTTGGGCGATCCAGCGTTAACCGTCACATCCCCTGCCTCTAGAAGCCATCCAGCTTTGCCCGCTGCCTCACCATCGTCGTCATCGCCATTCCATCGACGCCGACGCCACCTCGCTGTCACTGCGCCTTCGTCGTCTCCAGACAGTAGTCGCCGAGCCTCCATCCTGTGACCTAGTGCTTCACCATTCAGACCCGCTAAGCTTCCTCCAGAACCATTGTTGTCCGGATGCCCAACGAGCTGCCAACAACGTCAGACACCGCCTCCGAGCTCAAGTCCGAGCTCCATTGCCACGCCTCGCTCGATATCCCGATCTCCGATCGCCTTCTCCCTCTTCTCTCTTTCTCCTTCACATTTTCGAGTCTCTCCATTCCCTCCATCTCATTTCATCTAGCCGAAGGCCATTTGACGAAATGAGGACAAGCTGAACCGGTTCTCCAACTTAATCGGTTCAGTTATCTAACAATAATCTCCTTAATTTTTCTTAAATCCATTTAATCACTTCACATATTTAATCTCAAATAATCCAATTATTCCTCTTCTTCTTTTAATCTAAGAAAACCAAGCCATTAAAAATCTTTTGGACCGAGCCGAACCAAATTGGCTCAGTCCATATTTCTCCGTAATTATTATTTAATGATTTTCTATAATTAAAATTTAACGGTCACGCATTGGTAATACCCCAATAATTATCCAATTAATCCAAATACTCTTAATTACTTTCTAATTAATCTTATTAAATTCCGCTATAAAAAATTCAGGGTATTACACCCTCCTAACGAGAAGAAGGCAAAACAAAAGGGAAGAGAACACAGGGGAGAAAAATCGACTGAATGAAGGAGAGGTAGACTGGAGGTTAAAAAGATAGAGCTCACCTGGAGGCAATCATACCCTAGAAGGGGAGGAGCATGGTGGGGCTACTTGCGAGCTGGAGCAGGAGCTGGAGCTAGGGATTGCACTGTATTGGAGGTGTTTTGGCATCTGAAGATCGAGTAGTTATGAACTACGCGATAAACTGTCCAATTTAAATCCCTAATTTTTCGCTAATCTGTGATGTTTTGGACGAGTGCGGAAGCACTGGTCTCGTCCGCATGAGTAAAATTCTATAGGCAAAATTGTGGTCACGGACGAGAAATGGCATCCCCACTCTCGTCTGTACCGTCCTCAATGACATGCGGACGAGACTAGTGCGTCCGGGACCACAATTTTGCCTATAGAATTTATGGACATATTCAAATCGGATGTGGCCCTTCCAAGTCTGCGCTCGTCCGCAAGCGTCCGAAAGTGTCCAGACTTGGACAGATTCAATTCGGACAAGACAACTCATGTCCGCATTCATCTGAACGCATCCAAAACTCCACAACACAAAGAAGTCAAGACGGAAAATCACGTCCCGAGTCGTCCCCAAGCGTTCAACATGCGTACGATGCCAGTTCTCGTCCCCATTGCGTTTGCATGCGTCCAAATAGGCCAAAATTCTAGTTTCTTCACATTTTCCAACTAAACTTTTATCTCGTAATATTTTTCCCATAAATACACGTCATAATTTAACACGTATCAATATGCCATGTAATATATAATTATCTCCAAAATTTGATTACATAGCGTACACGAGGAAAACAATATCGGGGTATTACACCCTATTAAGATATAATAGTCAAGAAGTAAGAGAAATAATAACAAAAATAAACACCAAGAATTTTACGTGAAACCCCAAATTAGAAAACACCATAGGGATTGAGTTTAGAAAGATCTGACTATGAAAAATAGGATTTAGAAACCGAATATTCTAGAGAATATTCACTAAAAAAAATCATCACTCTTTGATTTTACAATACGCACAAAAGCACCTTACTTATTTTTTCCTCCCACTCTTTTTTTTCTTTTCTTTAAAAATAATTCTCTCTTTTGCCTCTCGCCCTCTTCTGATCTCCTTCTTTAGAAGATATGGGATGTTTGTGAAATTCCTTATTTATAAGGAAAACTTTTCATAAAATGACAAACTTCAAATTTGTATGTTGGAGGGCATCGCCAAAAGCATCTCCTTCTTCAACTTTATATTTATGAAGTGAGTGTCTCATTATTAAGGAAGGACAATCACATCACAAGATATCTTGTTACTTGCTGAAGATCGACAATAGAAATTATAATATCAAATAACAAACTTGGTTTGAAAGAGAAATGAAGAAATTATGTATGATGTAATTGATGCGTTAGACTTGTCAAAAAATGGTTTGTTTTGGGAAGGTTTAAGAGAGGAAAAAGAAAATTATGTATTAGTTAATGTTCTCTTTTGGGTTTTTCTAATTAAGTTAGTTATTTTATTAAAATACAAGGAAGTTATGTTTTATGAGGGATGACGGTTTGGAGTGGTTTTTAGAGGAAAGGGAGAGAAGTTTGGGGAAGAGCTGTGGTAAATTTTTCTCTTGGCTAGAGACCAAATCCAAGTCCTTGGTTCCCAGACTTGTGTTGTTTGCTGTAATTGTAATATTGTGTTGTGTAATTGATGTGTTGTGCAATTATTCTGTGCAAATTAAGTTCCTGAGTTCATCTTCACCAGCATCAAGTCCTTCATTCATATGGATTCATTAGTTGTAGATTTAGTTTTTTCTTTTGTACAAGTACATCAAGCTCAAAAACAATACAACTGGTTTAACATTCATCCTGTCGAGTAGGTCAAAGAATGATTCTATCCAAATTTGACCAATATTTATGTCAGTCAAATTTGACATCTTCATCACTAAAACTGCTGAATGCAACATGAATGATAATAGACTCTCATTACTGAAAATATAACCAAGAATACTAATTTAAAATACTTCATATTGCAAAATTTAAAGTTCACCATATAATAATTGAAAAAAATTCTCAATTCACAACACAAAAATGGCCAAGAAGCTAAACCATAATGAAAAGAAACTCAAGAAAGATTTACCACTATTTAAAGTTCATTGCTTTCAGAAGATAGTATGTCAGTTAAATAATTGGCAACTTCCATAACCGCCTTTATGTGAATGCATATGACAAATCCTCTTTTCTGATACATGAATCTCTACAGCATGAAAAATCATGTTTCAAAACATGAAAAATTATCTTTAAAGGAGCACAAAAGTAAGAAAAAATATCATAGCACTAGCATAATGTTCAATATTCATGAAAAATGAAAATAGATACTTAGATCCCTGAAAACCATAATTTCCTAACATAGCGTGGAGCTTGGGAGCGCCTTGCTGTAATACAATTCAAGTCATTTCATGCTTCCCAAATAAACATTTCAAAATTCAAGGAATTGCATTTCACCGGAATGACTGCTCCTTACTTAAATTGTCAAGGATTCGTAAATAATTCAAGTTGATCTCAAAATTGACTTGTTTAATTGGCTAATGATGCCTAATAAGTTGATTTCTAGAAATCACCCAAGAACAACTCTATTTGTAACACTCAAAAAAATTTCACGAATAATTTTATATACAATATAAAATTTTGGAATTTAAATGAAAAAACTAACATCACAGTTGGAAATTTATATACTTGCATGATGAAGGTATATTTTATTGAAAAATGGATATTAAGTGTGTTTTAGATTAGGAAAGTTAAGTGAAAATTTGAGGGTTAAACTGGTCACCCATGTCTACGAAAGTGTTGGTTACCACGTAAGTATTTGTATCCACATCGAAAGTGTTAGTGTGTGTGAATACTTGGTTTATGAAGAACATGTGGCTGCTCATAAGTAGCATTTGTGGATTGAGGTATATCCGTGGAAAGGATGGTATTCGTAGAAACGTTGGTGTCTACAGAAGTGTTGGTGTCATCGGATGTGAAGTGGAATTCGCGAAAAGATTTGTGGACGTAGTGGATTGTGACTAGCAGACAATGTGAGCGGATATCCACAGCGGAAGTATTGGCATCTGTGAAAGTGTTGGTGTCCCTGAATGTGAGGTGGAATTTGCAGAATGAGGATTGTCCGCAAAAAGATATGTAAACATGGCAAATTGTGATTGGCAGACAATATGAGCAGATATCCGCAGCGAAAGCTTTGGCATCCGCGAAAGCATTGGTGTTCGCAGATGTGGTGAGGAATCTGTGGAATGAGCTTTTTCTGCGGAAAGATATGTGAATGTGGCCTATTGTTATTGGCAGACGATGTAAGTAGATATGTACAACAGAAGCGTTAGTGTCTATAGATGTGAGGTGGAATCCACAAAATGAGGCTTGTCCACATAAGGATATGTGGATATGGTGGATAGTGATTGGCGGACAATGTGAACAAGGCGGATATCCACAGCAAATATCCACAATGGAAGCATGTGCATCAGCAATTAAAGCGTACACATTTGTGGTAGAAAGCACATGCATCTACAGCGGAAGTACACACATCCACAGCACCTACATGGGACAAGTTCAAGATGTGTTTGACCTTGAAACTTTTGGACTACAAATATATTTTGAGATTGTGAATATAATTTCAAATTGCGAATATATTTTCAAATTGGTGATTTATAAAAAGGAAGGTTGATAATTTATAAAAAGAAAGGTTGCTGATTTATAAAAAGGAAAACCCTCATGCATTAGAAGCCGCAAAGTCTTAGGTTTTTCTCTCAAAGTTTCGAGAGGAAAACAAAGCGTGCTGCAAACAAAATAGATTAGAAGTTGACTTGAAGCAAGAAATAACTATTCTAGGTGATCAATACTGTAGTAAGGCCCCGAGATAAATGATGTTTGCGTGCGTTTGACATTTGGCTTTTGCCCTACATCACAAAGTGCTAGGGTATTTTTACTTGTGTTTCTATTTTGGTTGTAAAGACGTTGATTGAGGATGTGTTACTGTGATATTAGAAGTTGATTGATGATATGTTACTATTTTGATTGTTGCCTTGATTTCTTTGATTATATATACATGACGATAAAATATCATAATGACTTAGGAGACAAATGGTTATTTTGTTTTGTATATGGTAGTAGGCTGGGCAGATGGTAGTGTATTACAATTCATATGACATGGTCACATGCATCATGAAAACCTAATTATTTTAAGAACAAAAAGTGATTTTCATGCATATGTTTTCATGTAAGAAAGATTGAAACTGAAACGAATATACATAAATAAGATATGAGGGGTAGAGCGTAGGCTATCACAAAGGTTGGACCTATGTGGGATAAGTCTGTTAGTCTTGTAATGCAAGGGCCTCAACAAGGGTCAGGGGACGTCACGTGCTAGGACCTCAACAAAGGTCGCAATGTCATTATCCACATGAACTTCAACAAAGGTTGCAAGGTCAATGTGCATGATGAACATGACATCTAACGGAGGTTTCAAATGATGTTAAGATTGTCTCCCGAATGTGTGAGATGTAAGTTGTAAAATCTGTAATTTTTGGATATTATAATTTTCACAGTAAATTTTTTGCTTTAATCGAAGTCAAATTACTTTTGTTAACCAAATCCTTGCCATGTGTCATGGGTCTTCGGCCACTTGTGAGGGGTTTGTTCTATGGTCAACTAGTACAGTTCGTGTTCCCCTGCGACCGAAGTTGTGAGATTATGTTTTGTAAATTCGTGTTATTGGTTTGAGTTTCGAGTTTTGTCAATATTCGTTGGGTATTTTTGTCAGGTAGAATTTAAGACTTTTATTCAATATATCTAATATATTAATTTATATTAAATAAATTAATTAAATTTTATCTCTTATTTCTGCTTTTCTCTCCCTTCCTTTAGGAGGAAGAGACTTCTTCATGTTTGGTAGAGGAAGGGGACGAAAGAGAGAGAGAGGGTAGGAGATGGGCAAGCGAATCTCGTCATTTTTCCACCATATTCACGTTCATGGCTTTCTGATCTTTGACCCTTGTAAAGGAACTTCGCGAGTGTGTCGATTTCTAACTCCGTCTTTTCCGATGGATTTTTCTGTGTTGTTGTGGTAGATTTAGAGTTTATGCAGGGGTTTGAGCCGATCTAGGGTGAGAATCAATGAAAGAGGAAAATTTTCTTCCTGATTTCTATTGTGGGATTATTTTGAAGGCTTAGGGGACATCCCTCCCCCACGTCCGCGAAACACGGGACATCCGTTTCGTATGTCCGCAAAAGTGGGACGTTCGTTCTGTAAGTCTGTGGGAGCTTGGGATGTCCGATCGTCCGCGGAAGTGCAAGACATCGACGCAGGATGTCCGTACTAGACTACGTGATCGGTCCAGTTGTTCTCTATATGGATTAGACGACTGTGGCTTTCATTTTGGGTCAAATTTTTCCTCTCAATGCTACGCTCCTCAACAAAATTCATATCCATGGTTCCTTCCCTTCCGGTTCAGGTTTCGGTTCCTATGTGGTTCTAGTTTATCATAGGGCGAGTCGTCAACTGCTGCTTTGTCTCGATTGATAGCATCTGGGTCTCATCGATCATTGTTGAGTCATATATGGCCGCTAACATGTCTTGTCAATAGCTGTGAGGTCTCGGTTGACTGTCGTTGTGTCTTGTCGACACTGGATGGTCTCAATTGATCATAGTTTTGCTTTGTCGACCACTACGAGATCTCAGTTGACCGTCGCCCTATCTTGTCGACATTGGGTAGCCCCGGTTAACTGTAGTTTGCTTTGTCAACCGCAGTTGTGTCTTTGTCTGCTACTTGTTTTTTGCTTGACCCTAGTTGAGTTTCATCGACTACTACTTTGTCTCGAGTGACTGCAGTCATTCCCTGTCCACATTGTGTGGTTCCGGTTGGCTATCATCATATCTTGTCGACATTGTGTGATCCTGGTTGATCGTCATCATGTCTTGTTGAACTGTGAGCTCCCAGTTGACCTCCATCGTGTCTTGTCGACACTAGGTGGTCTTGGTTTATCGAAGTTGTGTTGGTTGACTCCAGTTGTATCTCCTTGATTGTTATGTTGTTAGGGTCAAGCATAGTTGTTTCTCGTCAACCGTAGTCGTTTCTTGTCGGCCGGTGGATTTTTCGCATTGACTGTTGATGTGTCTGGTCGATCATTTCTATGTCTTGGCCGACCGCATGATGTGTTTCATAGGGATTGAATTTAGTGATTTTCTTTTTGTTATTATTATAATATATTTAAGTCTTATTGATCACTTTGTAGACCCTAACTCATTTATTTTAGGTTTTGGACTTAAATTTGTATTAAGACTTCTGCTTACATCTTAGGCTTGGGCTGAGCGATCGAATCGTCTCTGAAGATCAGGTCGTTCGACCCAATGTTTTTGTTAGACCTGTCTCTGGGTCGTGACATAAGTGGTATGTTTCCCATAGTCTTGCCTACTTTCTCCTAAACGGTAAGGAATGAAAGAAAAAAAATGAAAGAAATGAACAAAAGAAAAAGAATGAAAGAAATGAAATGAAAGAAAAACAGAATGACTAAAAACTTATATTTTTACAAAATTGCATCTCATGTATGTATATATATATATATATATATATATATATGATGAGGTATAGGGGAGAATATAATATATATATATTATTGAGTTTTAAGATATATATACATCTATTATTGAGTTTCAGCTCATAGATGAATTTTGTGGTATAGGGGAGAATATTTTTTGTATACATATGATGAGGGGACTATGTAAAAGATGCAGTTGAAAGTGTACTCTCATGGGTAAAGTTGCGGCGTTATTGGAGCGATATTGACCCATCTGTAAAGACTTGAGGAAAATTATGTTAAATGAAAGACCTTTTTTAAATTATTTTTTTTAATGTTTGAATTTTAGGTAAGATATTTTACAAGACTTTTAAACCGATTACTAAAGTTAATGGATTAAAATTTATTTTATATTGCGCTTTAATTATGTTTGGATTTTAAATTTAGATTTTATAAAAGACTTTTTCAAAAGCATGATTTGTTGTGTTATTTTCAAAGTCAAGATTCAATTTTATTTATTTATGAATTGATTTTCAAATATACGAAGTAATTTTAAAAAATTGACAAGAAAAATGATTTATGTTACCGCCACATGGCGTAACAATTTGTCTCTACCTTTAAACAACTCACACGGCATATTTTATACACATCAAGTCAAATGAATCTTAAAATCAAGTATGTTCAATCTCCATCTTCAAAAAAAAATTGAAGAAGAGAAACCACAAGATCACCCTCAACATGAAAGTGTATTGATGTCATGTCACTAAGCCAACACAAACATACATCCTCAAGTTCAATTTGCAAAATATATCATTATATATAATTCCAACATATGTCTATTGTCTAAATCTACATTTGTAGATTTAGTCCACTCAAATCAACTATATATTCAATTTTGATACATAACAAACAAAATCTAACATGGATATTAAAATGATGAATGGAGCACGCCCCTACTCATCCTTCCAAATGATTTTACTGATATTTGACCACACCTCTCCTCCTTGAGTATAGGAATCAATCTAGAATTTGCAACACACTCCATGTCAACAACTGCACACCAGAAGCCAAAGATGATACCAAAGAAACACAATTTTGAATACACGAGCCAAAGTACAGGAAATGTCGCAAAGTTGTCAGAGAGCTTTCGATGCTACAATATGTGACTGTTGGGAGTAATGTGTCCAACAAACAAATGTAATAGAACAATTTTATAATATATGAATAAATTTCTATTGATTAATATTATGTTAACATTTTATATTATGTTTTATAAAATTCATAAAAAATTCCTTGATTATTTATGTTGACTTTATATTAATATATATATTGTATATATGTGGGATAAAATATAAAGAGTAATAACCAAAATATGTCCACGACTTATATTTGAAGTATGGAATCTTCAAATAGTTCATAGTCATAAACATAATTTATCTCATTAAGAATGTATATTCATATCCCGACTAAATATGTAGTGACATAAGATAAATATGTTTTATATAATATGATTATATAGGACCGGACCAGATAAAATTATATTGTTCTGATAATTTTCGTTAAATATAGAACTATTAATTTTATCATAATGATGGTCATATATGCATGATCTTAATTCGCTGTATTTTACAAACTCCTATTTTATTTTAATTTATTCTTTGATTTACTCGGTAAAGTTTTGTACAAGTTACGATTCGTATACCTTGTATATTGGGAGTGAATTAAAATGAATAGCTGGGAATATTCATATTGATACAATGAAATCCATTTCTATAGATACTCTTGTTTGTTAGTTCAAAGATCGAATAATTAGCGCGCAATTCATAATCGTTATGAATTAATTATTCAATCAAGAACTAATGGTAGTCAAGGATAAAGACGCAATATGAGAAGTTAACGGATAATAAACCTAGCTCTATTACGAATCTAAATGGAGGGTTAATACATATGTAATGACTATATCAATGTACATTAATTAGAGTAAATATACTATATAGTTTTTTAGAGTGCAACTCTAAGTATTTAGTGGAATTGTTTTAGAGTTAATAATTATGTTAATTAATATAAATAGTTTATATTGATTAACGAAATATTATTGGAGCTTAAAACTATAGTTCCTCCTTCGTCACCTTCTATCATTATTCGAATAATAGAAAAATGAACAAAGAAGATTAAATAATTAATTATGAATTAATTATTTAATACACTCAATAATAAGTTTATTATTTTTCATTAGATGAAATAATTGAATTATTGATTATTCAATTAATTAAGGCAAAATGACAAAAGTTGTCATAGTTAATATATTTGTTATATTTCATTAAATGAAATAATTGAATTATTGATTATTCAATTAATTAACAAATATAAAGTAACCTTTGAAGATAGTTTTTAAAATGGATTTTGTCAAATTTGAGTTAATGTCATAGTGCCAAGTGTTGAACTATGATGACAAGACCTTTTGTTTTCCATAACATTTTTGTTATAAATGTATTATAACTTAAATGAGAGATTAATAAGTTAATGTCAGCTATGGTGACAAGTTCTTTTGATTTCCATAACATTTTTATAAATATATGAAATCAATTGTAACTTTAATGAGGAATTTGTAGTGTTTTTCTCTAAATGTCATAATGGCAATTATGGAGCAATACCACTATAAATAGAGGTCCAACCTCATTAGGTTATAAGGTTGAAGTCTTTGAGATTAAGGAATTCATTTTGAGAGCAAAATTTGTGTCTTCCGTGTTGGCTTTAGAGAAGTGTTTTCTAAATCCAAAATAGATCGTCTCATGTGTTGAGAATATGATCTTTTATAAATTAAGTGTGATACTGTTTTGTTCATCATATCCACATGTGCTTATTCGAGGTTAGGAGAATTGGCAGTGAAGATCGAAGGTTGATTTTGTACCCATGTGAAGTAAGCTACAAAGGTAATATTTTTCATCTTTTATATTAGATCTAAATAAAGATTTTTGAATACATATTATTATTAATATGTTATAACAACGATCCATTTTATGTTCATGTTAAAATTATTTTTCATGATACATAGGTTACGCACGTTACCGTTGTTACGAACCTCGGTAATTCCGCCGTACGAGAGAATCTAAAAACCTATAATTGGTATCAGAGCTTCATTGTAGTTATGATATATTTAATAATATGATTTTATGAAAATCATGATATGTAATGATAAGTAGGCTTATGCATTTTTTTATATATTTTTGAAATGTTAAATGTATGGATATATGCATGATTGAAATAATGATCATAAGTTCTTGTGGTCGATTTGGGTTAGAAATATTTTTTAAATTTTTTATTTTTAATTTTGATGTAAACTCAATTTGTCTTGGGTAAATAGTCTTTATGTAATATTGATTGAGATCAAAGAAAGGAAGACAAGAAAAATTTTGGAGCGAGACTATAGTGTGCAATTGTTATCATCACGATGTATGACACAAAAAATTGTGGAGGCCATCAAGACTTTAGATAATTTTTTTTATGAGTTTATATGTAATTTTAGAAATACCCAAATCGACCCGGTCATTATTTCATTTACTTTTATGCTTGATATAAGTTGTTTTATCATTGTCATGCATTCACATGTCATATAGTACTTGTATATAGAGCTTACTTATCATTTAGTTTTCTCACATTGACATGCATTCTTGGCTTATATTTTATTTATTTAATTTTAATAAATTAGTTTGTTAAAAATCAAATTGTTTTAATTAGATTAAAACCATTAATTCATATTCATGAATTATGTGAGAAAATAAAATAATGTAAAATTTTAATTGTTAAAATTTTACATTATTTCGTAAGTGCAAATAAATTATTTATTTAGTTTCATTAATTTTATAATTTGATTATAAAAATAAAAAATATATATTTAAAATAATTTTTTTTCATTAAATTTTTTTTATATATGGATTTAATAGAATATGTGATATTCTATAAAATCACTATAATTCAAAATAATGAGTGGGAGCGAAGAGTTAGGCGTAACTTTCCCTGGTCTCCATTGTTGATACAACAACGTCGTATTTAAGTGGGGCTCTAAGACAACTTTGTTATCGTCCTCCCTAAGGAAAGTATTCACTTAGATCAATACCATAATTGATCTCTTTGAGATAAGTTTTATAAAATGTATTTTATAGTTGACTATCCTTAAGGAGGCAATTATAATTTAAGTTTTATAAAATTGAAACGGTAGTATACACTCATGAAAATGTGATATAATGTGTTAATCACATTTTGACTTAAACTAATCGATCGTTAATAAATTTTGAAAATATGAGATATTTTGAATAAATTTATTAATAGATAATATTTTTACCTTAAGGAAAAATATTATATATCGAGGCAATAATAGCATTTGCATTTTATTTAGTGATTTAGCATGCTCATGCACCATTTTTACTTGCCATATTTGTTATGTATTTGATACATAATATTAATCTTTATTTATTTATTCATTTTAACATAATGTCTTCTTTTATTATTAATGTACTCGCGGTTGAAAAGTTGACTAGCGATAATTTCATCAACTGAAAAAGAACATGAATATGATTCTTGTGCACGATAACTTGAAGTTTGTCCTGACTGAGGAATGTCCTCCGATCCTAATTGAAAATGCAACAAAAGAGAAGAAAAACTGTAAAAAAAAATATCTCAATGAGCTAAAACAAAAGAAGACATGTAAATATGATTTACTTGTTATTGAATCTTGTTTGGTTGAGAATGATTTATCACCCTGGATAGTTGATTCAAGTACGATTAATCATGTTTGTTGTTCTTTACAGATACTTAGTTCCTATCGGAAGCTAACAGATGGGAAGTTCACTATGAGAGTGGGCAATTGGGCACTAGTTTCAACTTCAGTAGTAGGAGAAACAAAATTTTATTTTCAGAATAAATTTTTATTATTGAATAATGTTTATTTTGTACCAGGGTTTACTAGAAATTTCATTTCTATTTCTCACTTATTTGAACAATGTTATTTAATTTCTTTTAATAATAATATTGTTATTATTTCTAGAAATGGACTAGATATTTGTTCTGGTTTTATGGAAAGTGGACTTTATGTGATAAGACCCATTAATAAATCACAATTGAATACTGAAATTTTTAAAATAGAATTGCCTAAGTCCAAGAAACTTAAAATTTCTCATGATGATAACACATATCCTAGGCACCTTCATCTAGACCATATTAATCTAGATAGGATTAATAGATTTGTAAATGATGGTACTTTAAGAGATCTAAATGTTGAATCTTTACCAGTCTGTGAATCCTGTCTAGAGGGAAAAATGACCAAGAGACCTTTTTCAGCAAAGGGTCGAAGGGTTCAAGAGCCACTTGAACTCATACATTCAGATGTATGTGGCCCTATAACTACTCGAGGTAGAGGTGGTTATGAGTACTTCATCACTTTTGTTGATGATTACTCAAGATATGGTTATACTTATCTAATTCAGTTTAAATCAAAAACTTTTAGAAAGTTTCAAGAGTTTAAAGCTGAGGCTGAAAAACAATTAGATAAGTCAATCAAGTATCTTCAATCAGATCGAGGAGGTGAATACCTTGATAATGAATTCAATGATTAATTGTTAGAACATGGGATTATATCTCAGCTAACAACACCTGGCACTCCTTAGCAAAATGGTGTTGCTGAGAGGAGAAATAAGACTTTACTTAACATGGTACGATCTCTAATGAGTTACTACGCACTCCCAAAATCATTTTGGGGATACGTCATACAGACAACGACTTACATTTTGAATGTGGTCTCATCGAAGTCTATTCCTAAGACACCTTTAGAGTTGTCACAAACCTAGTTTGAGACACTTTCGCATATGGGGGTGTCCCGCACATGTGCTAGTAGGAAAGATTGAAAAATTAGAACCTCGATTTGAAGTTTGCATGTTTGTTGGTTATGCCAAAGGCACAAGAGGAGGTTTGTTCTATACTCCTCAAGATAACAAGGTATTTGTATCGAAAAATGCCACATTTCTTGAATATGACTATATGGCAAACTTCAAACCTCAAAGCAAGATTGTCGTGGAGGAAATTCATGATGATGAGATCAGATCGGAAACAACAAAAGTTGTTGTTCCACATGGTACTCAGAAGACAACTACTTCTAGTAAGACCATCACGCCACCTAGACATAGGGAGAGGGTAGTACGACCACCAGCTCGATACGGACAGGTAGGTGAAGCACAAATTGTTATCACTGATGATGGAAAAGATGATCCATTAGCATTTAGATGTGCAATGGAAGATGCTGATAAAGAAGCATGGCTTGGAGCTATGAAATTTGAGATGGAATCAATGTATTCCAACTCCATCTGGGATCTTGTAGATCTACCTAAAGGGGTGAAACCTATAGGATATAAATGGATCTGTAAGAGAAAAAGAGGAGTGGACGAGAATGTAGAGACATTCAAAGCTAGACTTGTAGCTAAGGGTTATACCCAAAGAGAAGGAGTTGATTATGAAGAGACTTTTTCTCTTGTAACTATGTTAAGTCCATTCGTATATGGCTCTCTATTGCAGCTCATTATGATTATGAGATTTTGCAGATAGATGTCAAGACGGCTTTTCTAAATGGTCATCTTGAAGAAACCATTTATATGGGGCAACCAAAGGGTTTCATAGATAAAGATGCACAACAAAAGGTTTGTAAGTTAAATAGGTCTATTTATAGATTTAAGCAAACATCCAGGTCATGGTATATGAGATTTGATGAAGCAATCAAATCTTTTGGGTTCACACAGTGCCTTGATGAGTCTTGTGTATACAAGCTAATCAATGACACGCGTGTGGTCTTCTTAGTTCTGTATGTTGATGACATTCTACTTATTGGAAATAATATAGAATTATTATCAGATATAAAAGCATGGCTAGCTAAGCAATTCCAAATGAAAGATTTAAGAAATGAAAGCAACATTCTTGGGATTCGTCTAGTAAGAGATCGTAAAATAGAATGTTAGTTTTGTCTCAAGCATTGTATATTGACAAGATGGTTGTCAAATATTTGATGCAAAACACCAAGAAATGTTATTTACCTTCTAGACATTGAGTTATTCTTTCTAAAAAGCAATGTCCTGACACACCTTAAAATGAAGAAAATATGAGATGCTACCCCTATGCATCAGCTATTGGGAGCTTGATGTATGCTATGTTGTGCACGAGGCTCGACATATGTTTTGCAGTAGGGATAGTTAGCCGGTTCTAGTCAAATCCAGGATTAGATCATTGGATAGTAATCAAACATATTCTCAAGTATCTAAGGAAGAACGAGAAACTATATGCTAGTATATTCTAGTACGGATTTAATTCCAACTGGATACACAGATTCTGATTTTCAAACTAATACAGATGATCGAAAGTCGATATCTAGATCAGTCTTCACCCTTGGAGGTGGAGCCATAGTTTGGAGAAGTGTAAAACAAGGTGGTGTTTCAAACTCTACTATGGAAGCAGAATACATTGCTGCTTGTGAAGCAGCAAAAGAAGCTGTGTGGCTTAGAAAATTCTTTAGTGATTTGGAAGTAGTTCTGGATATAGATAAGTCATTGTCTTTGTACTGTGACAATAGTGGTGCAGTGGCACATGCTAAAGAACCTAGAAGTCATAAACGAACAAAGCATATAGAGAGAAAATATCATGTGATAAGAGATATAGTGTAGTGTGGAGACGTGACTGTTCTGAAGATTCCATCAGTTGAGAATCTTGCTGATCCCTTCACCAAGGCGTTACCTGCAAAATGTTTTGAGAAACATCTAGAGGGCTTATGGATTAGAGACATGTCTCATTTGCTTTAGGGCAAGTGGGAGATTGTTGGGAGTAATGTGCCCAACAAGCAAAAGTAATAGAACAATTTTATAATATATGAATAAATTTATATTGATTGATATTATGTTAACATTTTATATTATGTTTTATAAAATTTATAGAAAATTCCTTGGTTATTTATGTTAACTTTATATTAACATATATATTGTATATATGTGGGATAAAATAAAAGAGTAATAACCAGAATATGTCCATGACTTATATTTGAAGTATGGAATCTTCAAATAGTTCATAGTCATAAACATAGTTTATCTCATTAAGAATGTATATTCATATCCCGACTAAATATGTAGTGACATAAGATAAATATGTTTTATATAATATGATTATATAGGACTTGACCAGATAAAATTATATTGTTCTGATAATTTTTGTTAAATATAGAACAATTAATTTTATCATAATGATGGTCATATATGCATTATCTTAATTCGTTGTATTTAACAAACTCTTATTTTATTTTAATTTATTCTTTGATTTACTCGGTAAAGTTTTGTGCGGGTTACGATTCGCATACCTTGTATGTTGGGAGTGAATTAAAATGAATAGCTGGGAATGTTAATATCGACACAATAAAATTCATTTCTATAGATTTCATTGTTTGTTAGTTCAAGGATGGAATAATTAGCGTGTAATTCATAATCGTTATGAATTAATTATTCAATCAAGAACTAATGGTAGTCAAGGATAAAGACACAATATGAGAGGTTAACGAATAATAAACCTAGCTCTATTACAAATCTAAATGGAGGGTTAATACATATGTAATGACTATAACAATGAACATTAATTAGAGTAAATATATTATATAGTTTTTTAGAGTGCAACTCTAAGTAAGTGGAATTACTTTAGAGTTCATAATTATGTTAATTAATATAACGAAATATTATTGGAGCTTAAAACTATAGATACATTGATCCCTTCGTCACCTTCTATCATTATTTGAATAATAGAAAAATGAACAAAGAAGATTAAATAATTAATTATGAATTAATTATTTAATACACTCAATAATAAATTTATTATTTTTCATTAGATGAAATAATTAAATTATTAATTATTCAATCGATTAAGGCAAAATGACAAAAGTTGTCATAGTTAATATATTTGTTATATTTCATTAAATGAAATAATTGAATTATTGATTATTCAATTAATTAACAAATATAAAGTAACTTTTGAAAATAGTTTTTAAAATGGATTTTATCAAATTTGAGTTAATGTCATAGTGCTAAGTGTTGAGCTATGGTGACAAGACCTTTTGTTTTCCATAACATTTTTGTTATGTATTATAACTTAAATGAGAGATTAATAAGTTAATGTCAGCTATGGTGACAAGACCTTTTAATTTCCATAACATTTTTATAAATATATGAAATCAATTGTAACTTTAATGAGGAATTTGTAGTGTTTTTCTCTAAACGTCATAATGGCCATTGTGGAGTAGTACTACTATAAATAGAGGCCCAACCTCATTAGGCTATAAGGTTGAAGTCTTTGAGATTAAAGAATTCATTTTGAGAGCAAAATTTGTGTCTATGTTAGCTTTAGAAAAGTGTTTTCTAAATCTAAAATAGATCGTCTCATGTGTTAAGAATACGATCTATCATAAATTGAGTGTGATCTTGTTTCGTTCATTACGCCCACAAGTGCTTATTCGAGGTGAGGAGAATTGGCAGAGAAGATCAATGGTTGATTTTGTACTCGTGTGAAGTAAGCTACAAAAGTAATATTCTTCCTCTTTTAGATTAGATCTAAATAAAGATTTTTAAATACATATTATTATTAATATGTTATAACAACGATCTGTTTTATGTTTATATTAAAATTGTTTTTCATGATACATAAGTTACGCATGTTACCGTTGTTATGAATCTCGGTAATTCTGTCGTGCGAGTGAATCTAAAAACCAACCGTGACTGCCTTCATGATTCTGGAATTTAAACAGTTTGAGGTCATGGTCGCCTTCTAGATGCTTGCTCATGCTTCATGGAGCTCAATCATCAAATGGTGTTGTCTCCCTTATCATCTTACCATCCAGCACCAAAAGGCGAATATTAAAATAGACCCATTGATTTCTATATTTTTGGAGGTTTTAGAGCACACTTAATAGGACATAAGCCAAACAGATGGATGCGTACAAAAAAAACAGTTCTAAAATTTCCTCCTTCTTGCAGTGCTGAACCACCAAAGATGTCGGACTCAGTAGTGTAGTGTCTTCAAAGAGGAAAACGAAAATGGAGAAAAAGACGAAGACTCTTAGACTGAGAAGCCCAATAGAATGATGCATAGAAACAAACTGGTTATGAGAATGATGCATAGATGCTGGAGTTACCGGTGCAATCAAATAAGAAAACGAAAAGAATCTTCTTCATGAAATGGAGAAGAAGACGAAGATTCAGAGATTGAGAAGCACCGAAACTACGTGAAATTTTAAAACAAACCAGACAGGCTAATAACTTCGTAAACATTTTACTTAATAAATTAATTATATAAAATATATTTTGTTCATAAAAATAATTTAATTCTAATTATTTTTTAAAGTAAAATAATTATTTCCTAATTTTTATTATCATCAACGTCCTTATAATTTTACATTTGATTATAAATAATGCTTCCGCTTAGAAGTGAGAGGACTATTCAGACACTCGAGGATATGTTGCATGCCTGTATTCTCGAATTTCATACCAAGTGGAAGAAATTTTTACCATTGGTTGAGTTTACATATAATAACTGCTTTCAGACCATTATTGGTGTAATATCCCGAATTATTATATCAGAATTTAAAAATAATAAATTAAAAAATAATTAGAAATATTTGAATTAGTCGAATATATTATTGGGATATTAACCAATATCTTATTATTTTGGAAACTTAATTGAGATTAAGTTAAATAAATAGGGATTAATTAGTGGGGATTGAGTTGATTTAACTAATTAATTGAGATTAGGTTTAATTAACTTAAATGCCCGCTGGCCATTTGAATTAGAGAGAGAGAGAGAGCGAGAATGAGAGCAGAGAGGGAGTGAGCGATCGGAGGGGGCGATCGGAAGACGACGGACGTTGCGGCCCCAGGCTCGGGTGCGCGTTGTCCGGCGAATGGCAGCGACGGAGGGCTGCGGGAGGCGAGCAAACAGCGAGCTAGGGCTCGGTGTTCCGCGGCATTCGGAGTTGCAAATCGGAGCTACGAGGTCGCCGATGGAGGTAAGTCAATGCTCTGTCTTTGATGCTCACCTTCTTGGCTTTCGATTTTGGTTGATTTGGCGTCGGTGGGAGGCGTTTTGGCGTTCAACAGGTTCGAATCAGCAATGGCAGGGCTTCGGGTCACTGGCATCGATTTGGGCTCAGGTCTGGATCTGTGGTTTCCACTTTGAACCGACTCGTTTTTCATCTGATGGCCCGACTTCTCCCTTCTCCCGAAACGATAGGAGACTTCCAGCGTGGAGTTTAGCTATTGGACCTCCTTCTTCGAATCGGGTGATTCTTCCATCAGCGTGGTCGTCACTAGTCGTCTTCTGTCTATAAATCATGACAGATTAGAAACTAGAGTGAAGAGAATGAAATTGGACAGTGATGGTCGTCGGGTGTGCTCTCTGTGAAAGGGCCGAGAGCAGTCGGTGGAAGTGAGCTCATGTTTGTGCTTCTGGTTGGTGTTGCTCTGGATTTCTACCATGAAGGAAATGGGTTGTGTGCTCTACAAGTAATCCTCCTCTGTTCCTTGGTATACCTTCTGTGATGACCAATTGAAATGGATAAGAATATTAGGTATTCTATTGTGTTGAGACTCTGTTTTGGATTTGAAGTTCTGTTGTCTTCATTTACGGATGATACTGTGTTGAACTCTGGATGTTTTATGGACTTTGCAAATGAGCTAGAAATTGATTATGTCTGGTTGCTATTTATTTTCTGTGTATTGGGACTAAATAAATGGAAAGACGTGTACTGCCTCAAGTTGGGGAATTTTACTTATAAACAGAAGTTATTGATCTTCTCTTTAAGCACTGTCAAGTTGAAACGTTACTTGTGACTTGAAGATTGGAAAATCTATGAATTTAATTGTGACTAATTCATTGTTGTATGGCAAATTAGGAATCTGTATATGTTGTTAAATCATTCACTGCCTCTAGGATTAGAATTTTAGGAAAATAGTTGTTAGCCTGAATCTGTTTCTGTTTCGAGATTGGTTGTTCAAATATTAAAATAGGTTGTTAATGAATGGAAGCTGAGCTATTAAGTGAGATTATTTATTGGCTCTTTGATAGTTGTTGAGGATGTAAAGATTTAACTATTTTTGTATGGAATGCTCTTCGTTGGTTGTTATCGAAATCATGAATACGTTGAGATTGGTTTAGTTGCTTGAGGTATTATGCATATATTGTGCATATTGGTCATTATTGGCTATGGAAAGTATGGTTTTATGCTACAATATTCTTCGTCGGTTTTGTAAAGATAATTTAACATAACACATTGATGGAATTAGCAACATTATGAGGTTTGCTATTCTGTTTTCCATGCGCAGATTGTGAAAGCGTGAATCATATAAGTATGGTTAATAATACGTGAATTTAATGGTTTAGGTATTAACGAGAAAAGAATAGAGTGTCAAACGCGCCACGGACTGCAGGTAAGTGATACGCATGTGCTTTGGTCTTCGGACCCTACATCGCAAGAAATAGGAGATGCATGTTTCGTTGTTTACAGTATTTAAGAGCATGTTTCGGTGTTTACAGTTTTAAATAGCATGTTTCAATGTTTATAGTTTTAAATAGCACGTTTCGTTGTTTACAGTTTTATAAGCATGAATTGTATGTTGGTTGCGCTATTAAATTCCTCTAGTAGAGAATGTATACATTCACGAGCATCACGCAGCATAGTTTTCCAAAAAGATACGAAAATGGCTTTCAGACATAATTTTAGAAAGAAAGGAAATAAAGAAGAAACGAAACGTTTACAAAATGCTAAAAATGAAACAAAGAAGAAACGAAATATTTACGAAATGTTAAAAAGGAAACAAAGAAGGAACGAGACGGTTATGAATCATAAAGAAATTAATATAAAGGCTTGGGCGGATTGTTCCCCCATGGTTAAATAATAAAGTAAAGTAAAGAAAAGATAAAGGCTTGAGCGGATTGTTCCCCCATGGTTAAATAATAAAGTAAAGAAAAGAAAAGATAAAGGCTTGGGCGGATTGTTTCCCCATGGTAAAATAATGAAGTAAAGTAGAGAAAAAGATAAAAGTTTTGGCACGTAACCCATAAATAGAGGCTTGGTGGACATTGTCCCCATGGATAGAGGCTTTGGGTGGATTAATCCTCCAATGGTTGGGTTATGTTTCCAATGGCAACCAGTTAAGGCTTTGGCTTGCAACTCATAAATAAAGGCTTGGTGGACATTGTCCCCATGATTAGAGGCTTTGGGCGGGTTACTCTCCCATTGGTTGAGTTTACATTCCAATGTTAAATGATTAAAGCTTTGATATTAAACTCAGACTCATAAATAGAGGCTTGGTGGACTTGGTCCCCATGGATAGAGGCTTTGGGCGGGTTACTCCCCCATTGGTTGAGGCTTGAGTTGAATATCAAAGGCAAAACAATAAAGTAAAGATAATTATAAAGTAAAGACAAAATGAAGTAAAGTTTCAAGATAAAGAAAAAGATGAAACAAACGGGGTCGTCTGGGGATGTGAGGTTCGCCTCGTCAAGTTTAGACATCTCCAACGCCTTTCATGATAAGGTAAAACAACGATCAAGTAAAGAAATGAACAGTAAAGTAAAGTTAAGATAAAATAGAGTTAAGATCAAGAAAACGATAAAAGAAAATAAAAGAAAGAAAGTAAGAAACGGTAAAAGAAAACGAAAAGAGATTTAAAAGTTGCATGACATGTGCATTATATCTTCTAGTTTATATCACTTACTGAGCATTAGGCTCATTAGTTAAGTTTTACGATGTAGGTACATGCATAGGAGAACAGGTTAAGAAGCAGTTGATGAAGGATTTGCACGCGCGGATCTTGTGGCTGGCTGGGCTAAAGAATTAAAGGGAATTTAATTGTAAAAGGGTTGTAAATTATTTAATATTGTTTAATGTTATATTTTAATTCTGCTGCGTTTTCATAAAAATGATTTTTATTACTTCTGTTAAAATTGATAAATGTTTTAAGTAAAGAGTTTTAATGATCGGGTTTTATAAAAGGAAAATACTCTGATGTTTTTATAAAAAGAAAAATTTTAAATTTCACGCAATTTCAACATAAATAAAACCGGGTCGTTACAATTGGTATGGCACCCTATGAAGCTCTATATGGGAGGAAGTGTAGATCCCCTTATATTGGGACTAGGTTGGGGAAGCTGAACTTTTTGGCCCCAAGATCGTTCAAGAAACGGTGGAGAAGGTGGCCATGATCAAGCAAAGGATGTTAGCAACTCAGAGTCAACAATAGAGTTATGCAGACAACCGACGCCGAGTTTTGGAATTTAATGTAGGCGATAGAGTATTTTTAAAGGTGTCTCCCTTCAAGGGTATTGTGCGGTTTGGCAAAAGAGGAAAGCTCAATCCCCGTTATGTGGGACCTTATGTCATCACCTAAAGGATAGGACCCGTCTCATACAGATTACGATTACCAAATTCTATGACTGGTGTACATGACGTCTTCCATGTATCTATGCTCAAGAAGTGTCTTGGTAATGCAACTGTATTAGCCCCCCTGATAATAATGTCGTTGTACAGCCCAACTTGAGTTACAATGAGAGACCCGTTCAGATCCTCGATTCAAGAGTGAAAGAGTTGCAACGCAAACGAATTCCGCTGGTCAAGGTTCTATGGCAGAATCATAGTCATGAGGAAGCCACGTGGGAGAAAGAAGACGATATAAGGGCTAGGTATCCAAAGTTGTTTAATAACCATCTAACGAACCAAACATTTCCAGCAGAATAACATTCTTCACAATGACTAATGGCAGAAGCAAAACGAAATACAGATTTCAACAACCAGCATTCATTTATCTCTAACAACCAGTTGCATAAGTCCCTAAAATAAGGAAGGAAGCAAGGAGTTACCTAAAGACAATCAGACCAAAGAGCACCTCCTTCCCCCTTATCTTTTTCTTCTATCTTTTCCTTTTTCCAGAAGCTCTCTGCCTTCCAGAGAGCTTTTCTCTCCAATTCCTCTTACAGCACTCAATCCCCATCTCCAGAGTGTTATCACAGAATACTCTTCATTGTCCTCCATTCCCCTTCATTTCTACTTCACCAGGGAGGCACACTGTGCCATGCCTCTACCATAGACACCCACGGGTGTCCCCAAGCCATGCTCTGGCTTCACCTTGGCCATTCCTTCCATGAGAGGCTATCTCCTACATTCTCCATTATTTCACATTATCATCCGAGTGGGTGCCAACTAGAAGAAACATGGAGAATTCTCTTCACAGCCAAAACCAAGATGAACCGGGGCACCCACAGAATCGGTTCACGCACCACAGCTAGACAGTCAATCGTGGCTCGTCCCAAAATCCCCTACCCTTCGCCAATTCGTCCCTGCATTTTATCATTGTCAATCCCAAATGCAGTACCAAAACACTGAGCATCGAAAAATCGACCGAGATCTTACCTTGACCAGGGAATCATGATCCCAAATCGCGATTGTAATCGGGCTGAACCAACTCGTGCCCTAGCTTTGCACGGTTCGCGCCCACGGTTGCCATACCAACGACTAGCAGCCCGCACACGTTCGGAGTCTCACGCCGAACCCAAGCCTTCATCATCGTCGTCTCCCTTCCGTCATCTCCATCTCTCTCTCTCTCTGTCGTGCTCTCTTCTCTCTCGGTCTCCTTCCTTCTCCCTCAGGTTCTCAGCACCAAATGGCCGAAGGCGAAATTCCAATTTCTTCTTTTAATTCCTAACTTGACCAGCAGGCATGAACCCGAACCAAACCACATCCTGAACCCGTTCTCCTTCTCAAATCTCCATTTTAATTTCCTTTTATTTCTATATTTCAATTAAATCCCCACTTAATTATCCTTACATTTTAATCCCAATAATCTCACTTTCTTTTCTCTTTTAATTTAATAACTCAATATAATACCCTAGTAACTTAACCCTAATTATAATCCAATAAATTTCGTTAAATTATGATCTATCAATTACGTCCTTGATAATACCCTGATAATTATCCAATTAATACAAAAAACTCCATTAACTTTTCAATTATCCTTATTAAATTATGATATAAAAAGTCAGGGTATTACACCTGTTCCGTTAATATTATCCATAAGTTGAAATTGAATCCAAATCTTAATATCTTAGAAGACTTTAACTTGAAGTTTACAAGTTCACCATTTCTTTTTGTCACTATTTGCAAAGAGAGAAAAAGAAACAAAATAGAAATGACACTAAAAAGAGAACTAAGCGAGCCTAAAAGAGGTACTAAGATAGAATTTAATTTCAGCAACACATAATCTGTAAAATCCCTTATATTTTTTTTAAAGGATGAATTAATTTCCTTTAATTTCTTTTAAGAAATTCTTAAGTCCATGGGGACGTTGGACTATAAAAGGGGAAAAACTCATCTTCTTTCCTTTCACATTCATCTCCTTCCCTATAAAGACCGAGCTTTCCTTCTTCTCTCTCACAACTTCTCCCAATTGCTCACCTCATGCCATTTCTACCTTCTTGTATTCGGCTATTTCAAGTGCCCTGTATCCGAGCCACTATCGCCATCGGTATGGCATCCATTTCCTTTATTTTGGGTTTCGATTTCTTAGTTGAAATTCTGAAACCTCTATTTCTAATCATCGGAAGGATCTATACAAGTTGAGTAAAAAAAACAATTTTGAGCCAATCAATCGGAGCTCTTGAGGTAAGAAAGCCAATGAGAGATTTGGGTAAAATTTTGATTTTTCCTTCTGCGATTTCTTCGATTGTTGATATTTTGCTGTCTGGAATTTGGATTTCTACTTATTTGGTTATCATGGTTGAATTCTGGAATCTTGGATGGCCGGAAGTTTGGGCAAATCAGTGACTATGTTGCTAGGGTTGTTACGACTACAAAATATCGAAGCACGACTCAGCTAACGCTGAGTCGCGATGAACATTCCTCTCGGTCTCCACCCGAGGAACGACTGCCCGAGAGGAGATGGGCCACCTACGTGGAAGGGAGGGACGACGTTCATCGCCTTCCCCACATGAATGCATTTCGGCCAAGGAGAAGAAAGCCACATTCCAAGGGCCTATGTGGGCTGCGGATTTGTGGCTTGGGCCACAAGTTTAGTCTACATGGGCCAACATTTTGGATCATTATTCAAATCAGTTTTGGGCCATGAATTTGGGCCTATATGGATAATATTTCTGTCACATATTTGGTCATTATCTACTTCTGTTTTGGGCCAATGTTTTTAGTATTTTTTAGCCCAATTAATTTTAATTTAATTTTCAATGATAATTAGAAATTTTAAGGTATAAAGTATGATCCAAAAATTTATACCTCATTTTTGGATAGGTACCTGATTACCTAGTTAAATCCATGGACTGCTAGATTGAATCATTGAGCTTTAAATCGATAGTAGCCACTTTGAGGTATGGATTATTCTATGCACTGCATTTGCGTAAACTTTACTAAAATAATTATTTTGATATTCATCTCATATTAAAACGACACGTCTATTTCATGACCGTCAGATTTTATACTATATTTTATTTTCGCTGTACGCGTTTCAATTAAGCATGCATTTAAATTTCTAGATCAATTTGGTCGTGCGAACCGAGTTTGATCGACCCAGTTTGTGGTCCGTTTTATTTTCACACATTCTACTATGCAGAATGTGTTTGTTTGTTATTAAAATGAGTAATAGGATAGTTGTATGTGTTGTGTTCTTGGGTTTCAAATCCCTAAACCTGATCAGGGTATTTATTGGGCTTTCTTGATCGTCGAGCATCGCTTTTATTCTGTTATATGCCTATGGCATGGTATGCCCGGAGTCCGTGAGTGACTCCATTTTCACTGTGATTTTTAATTAGTACAACAAAGGCTTATTTTAATTACGTATCACATATTAGTAGATGGTTTCAAATACATGCCATTTTGTACACATTTTTCTGAAAGGAATTTATAAAACATGAGTTTTAAATTTATGCATGTATAAACATTATTTTAATTAAATTTATTATAATCCCTAATGAGTTTAGTCAACTCACTACAATGACACCTTTAAGAATTTTATCAATTGAATTTTCAGTTGCCAAGTCACGTTTATTTTTATTTTAGTATTCTCCTTTGAGAGATATTTTGTGAGATATACTTTAGTTGGATGACTGTAATCCTTAATTTACTTTCCTCACAATATTTTACTTTATTTTATTTTGAATTATATTACTATGTTATCTGATATCACTGTTGTACCTGTTAATCTCATGTTTGTTGGGCCTTGACTTATAATTAATATTTTAAGTCTTCCACTGATGATTAATAATTTAAGAGAACAAGGGTCGGGTGATTCGGTTCTTTTGGAACAAGTTGTTTCTCGTTCTGTCTTGGGTCCCTAGCAGGTCGTGACATAATAGAAGTCAAAGATTTTTCACTTTCCCAAAAGTTTTGGATATGAAATCAATGTCAGAGCAAAAAAAAAAAAGAAAACAAAGAAACATCTCCAATTCAATTATGCTTCCAATTCCTTTAGCTCTCAAAATCAGCACTATAGGCACAAGTAAAAATCACTTTCCACAGCCGTCCTACTTCAATATTTTCCTACTAGCTTTCCACACAGTCTACTAAATAGAAAATTAAAAAAAAATTGCCGATGAAGCTAACCAGAACGAAGTTATTGTCACAACCAGAACTGTGAGTGTCGAGTCTTGATCTCTTGAGTCCTATGTTTTATCACATTTTGAAACAAAAAAAAACGAATAATCCACTTAACAGTGAACTCGACGTCGACAAACTTGTTAGTGAGACAGCACCGGCACTGATGCGCACTACGAACAAAACTTTTGGGTTGCGTTGCCACTGGAGACAGGACGAGCACGACTTACAGATCGGAAATAGCATACACTTGCAGGTTGCACTGCCGCTTGGATTTCTCATGATCGGAGGGTGAGTGTCAACCAAGAGGTCGGGGATTTCGCTAGTGAATAGGGGTGCTCACGGTCCAGTTCGGGGCAGTTCCAAAACCGGAATCGGTCCCATGGGAACCTGGTACCGAACCAAAAATTCGGTACCTATTCCGGTTCGGTACCGAATATATATATACTTTTATTTAAATATTATGAATATTAGTGTTTTGTTCAACATCTCAATCTGTAAAGAAGATAATTGAGATCAACCCATACATGCTTGGCACAATGGCTGGAGGATCTGCTGACTGCCAATTTTGGCACCGAAATCTTGAATAAAGGTAAATTTTTTTTCTGATGGTGTAACACTGATTTGGAAAGCATTGCATTGTGTAAGAAGTCAAGACACTAAAGCAATGCAGTTTTGAGTGGTGTAATTGATTTTACAGAAACAGAACACTCAAAGACGATCAGATTACAGAAATACGAACCGAGCTGACGAGTGGCGATCTCTCAGTCGACGGAAGGAAGTCAGAATACGGAAGTCAGAACTCGGAACTCAGAAGACACCTAGAAGATGAAAGACGTCAATAAGACAGCTTGGAACTCCGTTTGGTCGCCGTTCAGGTGGGGGATCGGGAGACTCTGGAAGACAGAAGACATCTAAAGGAACAGAAATATGAACCGAGAAGAACGCCTGGAAGAAGAATGTCGTTCAGGTTGGGGATCGAGAGACGGAGGCTTGGGAGTCGCTGAGTCGGGAGGGGACAGCTCGGTGTCGGCCTGTCAGGAGTCTGCACTCTACAGAGTGCTAAGTAGGGGTTTCGGGTTTGACTTCGAGTTGCAGAGACACAAAGTGACTGTCTGACTGAGTGAGAGTGCCCTGAATGAATCATCCTTCTCGCCCTCAGTTCGGTACCGGTTTTACGAATCGGGAACCGAGAACCAAACCAATAATTTTGGTTCTGATCAAACATAACCGAAATTCGATTCGGTGCTAGGCAAAACTTCACCAAACTGGTACCGAAACCGGGTTCTTAAGTACTGGTTTGGTTTGCACACCCCTACTAGTGAATCGCTCAGACGGCAGACGACGCTCATAATAGATTGCTAGGTTTCACTTTCAATTCAAGTTTTTATTTATTTATGAAGTCGGTTCGGATTGGGTTACCCCGTTCGCGCCACTCAAAATCGAGAACCGAACAAAAATGTTCGGTACAGTTCGGTTCGGTCAAATTAAAAAAAAAATTGTTGTTGAAACCGAATCAAACCGAACTGACCCAAAATGTTCAGTTCGATTTGGTTTTTCGGTTCAAACCGAACCGATTTTCATCTCTATGTGAGGCTGGGCCAATTTTGTCATTGTAAGGCTCAAAAGGCCGAATTTGCCTTTTATAGATTTGATAAAGAGAATTATATATACTCAACTTTATTTTGTATTTTTTGAACAAATGATTGATTTTAATCGATTTTTCCCAATTGCTGAGAAATTTATGAAACAGATAATCTTCCATGGATAACGACATTAGCCAAATATTCTTCCACAAAAAAAAAAAAAAAATCCTAATGTACGACTTTCATCCACAAACTTTGTATAAAAATAAAGACAGAGATCAAAGATGTTTAGATGAACTTTTCAAATATGCCAAATTTCGAGTTAAAAATAAGTAACGCTAAGAAATCACATTCTTAAATTTTGTTGATCTTCTTATTCTTCTTTTGGAGTCTTAAGTAATATACTTTTTGAAATTCAACATCAAGCATGTAGCAAAAAGTCTGAACAAGATTCGATATATATATGGAGCTCGGGTTGTCCACCAAGCTTTTTCAAGCACTTATTTTGACCCATCCTACCAAAAAAAAAACCAGTAGTTCAACTGAGTGTCCTAAGAGAGGAAGATACAAGGTTGGCAGAAGCGATTTGGATGGGCCACTCGAAAGTATAGTTGGGAGTGAATAGAGAGAAAGGCAACATGGGCAGGGGTGGGCTTCCGGGCGCATGTGCCGCTGCTTCCAGTGCGTGCCCACCCGCAATGCCCCTCCACCACCAGGTCCACCCAATTTAAGATTTAATCCCATCCCACTCCTCTTTCTTCCCAACCCTCTATTTCATCCATTTCTCTTAAAAGTCTATAAAATTTAGTTTAAGTTTTTGACGTTCTAATGAAAAATCTTCATTTACAAAGAAATAAGCAATAAAAATAAAAATTCAAGGCCCTAAATAATTAGTTTCCGCACAAGAAAAGGATTCAAACTTAAAATCTCTAAGAAAATAAACTTTTGAAGTCCAAGACTTCATATAAGCATGCTAGTCTCATTATATTAACCATATTCTTAACCTAGCTTGCTTAAAATATTGCGATAAAGTTAACTAAATCATTAAATTAATTTATAATTTTTTTCCAAGATTCAGTGTTTTCCTAAGAACATAGAATGAAATCATAGAAGATATTTTGAGAAAATGATGAATCTTTTTGTAAGCTTGTTGGGTAGAAGAGGAAGTCAATGGGAATGTATGAGAAGCCATGTCGACCAAATGAACGGTCATGATCAATGAGTTGGCTAGCACGTGCAAACCAGTATGGATAGTAGAGTCCAATCAGGTGGGACCCTATGTCTTTAACAAGAACGCTTGAGTTACATAAAAATCTAGGGTTTGTTGATGATTAATTCTTTAGGGTTTAGGTTAACATCATCTTCTTCGACTATTCTAGGTTTAAATCCTGTGAAAGTAATGAGTTATTTGAATCCTACGTCTAGTTTTGCATTTGAATAAATAATTTGTTGAAAGGTTTAAATGTGACAACTTACGACGATTGTGAAAGTCCTTAAATTCAGATTTTCGTAAGTGCTGTGTCATTTGACATACGTTGTTTTTCAATCTGCCTTTTTTACATTTGGTTTTAATCTTACTTCAACCTTCTCTCTAGTTAAATAATTTCATTTAATTATTTTTTTATTTCATAAAAAGATATCACGACAGGTTGATGTGGGAAAATGTTAAACGATGTAGATCAATAAAATTGGATTCATATCTATATAATTCGGAATAGGTTCTTTAAAAATAAGGTGGAGGCATAATAACAAACACGGCTTTTTTGGGTAGATCATTTCGATCTTTGCATCATCTGACACACTTAATCAAAATTGGATTATACGAACTGCTATTTTCTTTCATTTTGATCAATTATCATACTGAATAATTCAGCATACGTAACGAATTAGATGAGACACGTGATGAAAATCGACGAGCAGTGAAAGTGTACGGGTAGATGTCGTGTTGTAAAAGTAAGTGTTAGAGAGTAGTTAATGGATGTGGTTTATGGAGTGTCATCTTCATTCCTCACATGGTATGGGGTTTTCCGTGTCTTCTCTCCCACTGAATTTACCCTGCAATTTCTCTGAGGCAGCCATTAATGGGGGACCTCCTGTTACTTCAAACCAGACCTCTTTCTTCACCCTTCTTTTTATCCCCAAAAATATCCCATTAATGCTTCCCAACAACAACTTTTGTTATCGAGTCGATTATTGTTTTTGACCTAATCCATGCAAAACCCAAACACTAAACTAATTCTTGGAAGAGTTTCACAAGAATGTTCTGTTCTATCTCGTGGTGATATACACACGAAAGGAGTTGAAGAATCAGTTTTCTTGCAAGGGGCAACCCCACTTGGTTGGGCAGGATATAAACTCAGTTGAAACAACTCTTATGATTACTAACTCGATCGACTTTTACGTGAAAATCACAAAAAAATAATAAATAAATAAATCCAAAATGCAAAAGAGAGTTTATAGATTGTAAATCTCGATTGGATTAATCTTATCTTATTATTAATATCATATGGAATAAATGAAAATAACATAGAATTCAAAATTAAACAAGTGATGAGGGTGAATCACCATGGGAGGGCAAAGTAAGCATGCGGTCGTTCGAACGAAACTAGGACTGTGACCTTGACCAGTGACCCTAAGTGTAGAGTTTCGAGGATTACGAGGACAGATACAGTAAAACCTCAACTGATACCATTAACTAGTAAGAATGCTCGACCGCACGTGCGTAAGAGCTGTCAAACAAGTGCGTGGGTCGTTCAAAGTTGACCATTGTCGGCCCCCAGCAAAGCGACAAAACTACTTGAGCGTGTGGGTGTCTGTTCTCTCTCCTCGCTTTCTCTCTCTAGAAAAGTCAGGCAGATACAGACTAACTGGGTCTAATTGGTTATGTCTAGAAAGCAACATGCAGAAGAAAATGGCTCGGCTCACATGGCGGAATGGTGTATATATAACTCCAAACACCCATCACCATTTATATCTCTCTATCTCTTTCTCTCTCTCCTTTCTCTTTTCTATTTAACTTCTCACTAAAGCTTCATCAGCATACTTCTCCATTTCTGTCTCTAACCTTTTCTAAAGCTGCTGCTTATTTTTCTCTGAGTTCCTGCAATGGATTCATCCAGTGGGCGTGAAGAAATTTTCAAGAACAAGTGGAGGAGAAGGAGAGGGACGAGGAGAAGCGGTTCGGTTCAAATGAAGGTGAAGAAGTTGCAGAAGCTTATTCCGGGTGGCCAGGGACTGAAACCGGACAGGCTTTTTCTCCGGACGGCGGATTACATTCTGCAGTTAAGGCTACAAGTTGATGTTCTACAAGCTCTTTCCAGTATTCAAAACCCCTGATTTTGTCTTTAATTTATATGATTTCTTTAATCATTTCTAAGACCGTGGTTGAAGCTTTTAGCCAAATTGTGGGTTTGGCTGGCTTCAAAAATGGTACATTACATCATGTAACGTGTGTTGTTTTTTTATATCCTCAACTAAAGCTTTGTATTTGTGATTTTTTTCATCATTGTTGTTTCACTTCAACTTGTAGATAAGGAAATATGAAATTGAAAAATTATCACATCTCTCTCTCTCTCTCTCCCTTTTTTTGTTACAATTTCTGTCACCGTCCAATTATGAATATGTTCGTGAATCTATGTCAAATAAGCCTGGTGGCATAGTGCGAATATGTTCTTCAAGATTTGGTGCTTGATTTTGTGATCAGGTTTGAAAGTTTCCAAATATTTATATTATAGTTCATTGTCAGCTATAACCCTTAGTAGATTTCTTGACCCAGTCCTACATCCTTCCCCAACTAACAGACATCCCATGATGCTAAAATCATACCCATTTCAATTCTCAGAGGCTTTAATTTCTTCTCTTTTTTTTTTTTTAGGTGTTTTTGTATTATATTTTAATCGTATTATCATATGTCGTATTTACGTGTCATTTATTCACCAAATGAAATTACCCTTATTTACCTACAAATGAATAATAAATAGAAATTCATATCATAATCTAAGATGATAGAACAATATATTAGATGCACAAGAGACATAAGTAAATCAGTCCAACAATTGCGAGGAGAAAACCCCAAAAAAATAGTTAACACTTTGTATGATGTGTCTCTCAAATTAACATATTAACTAGTTGACGTCTGCCTAAGAAAGCTTTTAAAAGATAAAATGTGCGACATTCGTTGGCGGATCTATGTGTAGTCTCGTAAAGCACATGGATCCCAAATGGGTATGACTCGAAAAACTTGAAAATTCCACTCAAGATGGAGTAGAGTTTTTCACGTTAATTTAAGCATCTAGAAGTAAATGCAGAGATGAAAATGATCTGTGGTCAAAAGTTTGATAAACAATGACACCAAAATATACCTCAATCTTCTTTTTACATCATTTGCTTTTCCATTCATAGCCACCCACATGAGTGGGGGGGACCTCTTCTATGACATTTAATTTATCATTTTTATTATTTGGCTATTCAAAAAAAAAAAAAAATCAAGAATTATAAGACCGTAACAAGTTGACCTTTAAATTATAAAACTTGCCAATTTTTAAATTTTATATTTTTTTAAGTAAATTTTTATTTTTGTCTAAATCAAATAATTTGTGTTCATCGAGTTCCTATCACGTGTCATGTGTGTGAATTCAATCAAACAGTTGAACCAGTATATTCATGTCTTGTGATTTGCATAGTATTAATATGTTTGGTAAATTAAATTAAGTCGTAAAAACATCGGGATAGGGTAGATTATTTTTGTTAAATCGATAATGATTTAATGTAGCTAATATATTATATTTTATAATTATTATATATTAATTAATATTAAATTAATTATTTTTATTTATTATTAAATTTCTTTTCTTATTAATTTTTTTCCCCTCTCTCTCTGGATTTCACTCTATGTATTTATTTTTTCTTTTTTTCTTTTTCTAAATCATTTTTTCTTGTCATTTCTTTTTCTAACTATAGCAGTCGCTCAACTTTCAACGCTTATTGGAGTCGCGTCAAGAAGAAGTGTTCTACACCTCTATTATTTATCGATATTTCGCATTACGAGCTTTGATTCGATATATTTTTGTCAAAACAGCAGTGCCGTTTGGGAGAATGGAGCTATCGAAATCGTCACCAAAAATGTTTTGACCAAAACTTTAAACGCTCACTGGCTACGATTCCAACATCTGATCAAGATGTTTGACCTACCGTTAGAAAGCTCTTGATGAGAAGAATCTTGTGGATCCAAAGATCACTCAAATCCATTGCCGGATGTGGTCCTGAAGCTTCGTCGTAAAAGACACGTCTGTAAATTTAATCGTAGATCTCAGCCGTTCTAGGCGTCGTCTTGGAAACCCAACATCACCATTAGATTCAGGAGCTCCAAACCTTTTAAACCTAACCTTCTTGTTCTGATCCGATGTTGTTTTCTGTCGCCGAAAAAGTAACCATCACGGCTCACGTGAAGTGCTGATGTGGCCGACTTCAGCGGCTGACTTGGTGTTGACTGCTGACTAGACATTGAGTGATGATGTGGCAGGTGATGTAAGTGTTAACTATTGATTGTTGACTATTGATCGTTGACTTTGACTATTGACTATTGACTTTTGTGTTCACAATTTGACCACAATTTTAAAATGTTGAACTACGTCAAAAAATTTAACGAACCTCATTTCCTGACTTATTTCAATGTTCCGAACGCGCTGGTGACCTCTATTTGTTGAAATTTCATTTCGATCATTTAACACATATCGAGGTGAGGTCCAATCTTTATTTTAAATAGAGAAAATGACAAATCAACAATTATCCTTTACTGTTGGTGACAAACCAACCACTAACGTTTTTTTCCTAACAAATTAACCACTAACCTATGGGAAACTGTCAAATCCAACATCACTGTCACGTTTGCCGTTAAAAGTGATGATGTGGCGCCGCGGCAGTTCGTCGACAAACCGTCGTGGCTCCATAGTTTTTAAAAACTATACGAAGACTTGTGATGAACCGCGGTGGTTCAGCTAGAAACCACAGCAGTGTGTCAAGACACCACTGCGATTTAGTATGAAGCCACCGCAGTGTCTTGACACACTGCTACGACGTCTCATAAACCGCAGTGATTTAGGCTGACAGCAGTGAGCAGTTGGCCTGGAGTTGCTCCCTTTAAGTGGCAACTATCCAAACAAATAATCGTTCTACCACAGTTCCGCAAGACCATCTTGCATGCAACTAAACACATTTACATCCTTTTAAATGCACTCATGTCTAGGTCAACACGCACCGAGCTTGCAGGATTAGACCTCTGAATCTCCTCGGCATAGGACCATATGAGATTGTATTGCTCATTGTCATCCCCTTCGTTAATTTTTTTGCTGCATTTTTTGCCCTTCTAGCAAGACTGGGTGTGATGTTGACGTTAAAGTCCTTCCTGACTGTCTCAATTATGGAAAAAATGTCTTATTCGGCCTGAATTTTAAATATGTCCAAGTAATGCGTTGCCACCCATTTGGCAGAGGCATAGTGGCTTTCCATCTTTCTCGAGCAAGTGTGAACGTCGTTGTATCACTTTATTTGAAACGTCATTTCACCTTGCATTTTTTAGGTGTGCAGCCACCACGTGTATCCTTCCTAGCAGGCAGCCCTCAATCAATATGCGTCAGTATGAGTGAATTTTATCCTGTACCCATTCTTGAATACATTATCGACAATTTCTTCTCTAATTTTATTCAGTGAACTATACTTTTTGCCAAGCCCCATACCAGTGAAGGTGCATTCTGCTTGTGATGGGCATCTAGGCATACTCTCGGCTATGTCCATGTCTTCGTCACTACTGAATTCGCATAATGAATGGAGCTCCTCCTCGTCCTCCTCGTGTAGAGTTACCGAGATGGAATGCAATACTATAGTAGCTTCGTCTCCAATTTCACGTACCTCATTGGCCAAAAATGTGGTTGTGGGCCCTACTTCAAATTGACGGTTAATAACAAATTCCTCAACACTCTGAGATGCCATTCAGTGTTCAACCAATTCTTCAACTTTGCTAAAATGTGACTCACTTCAACTCTCAGAAATCTCTAGGGTACGCTAATCGCTGACAAAATGTCTCAGAAAATCGCGAAGAGTGTACTGTGTATTTTTACAAGGTGAATGAGGCACCTTGAACTACAGCAGTTCATCTAGTAAACCGCAGCGGTGTGATAATAAACCGCGGCGGCTTCATAAGAAACCGCCACAGTGTGATGATAAACCACTGCGGTGTCATGTGAAGCCGCTACAGTTTATCGTCACACCATTGCGATTTGATTCGAAACCGTGGCGGACCATCAAAATTGTCATGTGATTTTTTTAAAACTATGGAGCCACAGCGGTTTGCATACGAACAGCCGCGGCTCGACATTATCGCTTTTAACGGCAAACATGACATCGATGTTGGCGGCATCATTTTTTTATAGTTCAGTGGTTAATTTGTTAACAAAAAAAGGATGATGGTTGGTTTGTCACAAACAGTAAAGATTGATGGTTGATTTGTCATTTTTCCTTATTTATAATAACAATTTATTATTCTAATTATTATTAATATTGTTAATTTCAACCCAAGCCATTACATTTCATGAGACACTATTTTGTGAACATCTTTTACCTTATATTATCATAGACTATATAACAAATAAAATTAAAGTATTTGTTCCAAATTTAAACAAAGGTAGATTAACAAAACAACCATTCAACTATGAGATTAATGACAAGCCAACCACTAAACAATTTCACTAACAAATAAAACACTCAACTATAAAAAATGAACGACGCAAGCATCGATGCTACATTTTCCCTTAAAACGTTTTCTCTTGCATTTCTTCCTCTTCCTCTACGTAACGCAAGAGAATTTCTTTTTTCCCTTTACAATTCCATCTTCATTTAATATTTCTTAAGTTTTTTTGTTTTCCTAGCAGCTAAACAGCAAACCAAGAAAATTAATTGAACCCAAAAGGCAAAAATACAACGACGATTTTAAACGACTGACGACAATACAAATCAAAACCCACCTCAAAAAACCAAAACTCGGACCAAATTTTGAAAAGAAGAACTCATGGAAATCAAAACGCAAAACTAGAACAACATATATAGATTAAACCCAGAAGAAGATGGAATTGTAAAGCGAAAAAATAAATTCTCTTGCATTACCTGAAGGAAGAGAAGAAAGAGTTTCTTTCCCCTGAGGAAAGAATGTTATTTCCTTCTTTCCCTCGAGGAAAGAATGGGGAAAAGAAAGTTCTTTCTGCGGGGGAAAGAAGGTTTTCCCTCTTTCTATTGGGGAAAGAAGTTCTTTCCATAAGGGTTCCCAGTGGAAAGAACTTCTCTCCCAGGATAAAGAAGAACCTTCTTTCCTAGGAAAAAGAAGGAAAACTTTCTTTTCCGAGGTAAAGAAGGAAAGAACCTTCTTTCCTCAAGGGAAAGAAAAGAAACTTTTTCTTCCTCTTCCTCCAGGTAACGCAAGAGAATTTATTTTTTCGCTTTACAATTCTATCTTCTTTTGAATACAATCTATATATGTTGTGTAAACGCCCGCGTTTTAAAAACCTTTTATTTGTTTATATTTTCAATCATAAAAATTTTTCATTTTATTTATCCTTAAAATGTGTTCAATTAAAATATATCAGAGTAAATCAACGGAATTATTACAAAACATCATTTATAAAAATGCATTTATTTTACAAAACTTTTGAAAAGTTCACGGTCAATTACATTACAAAACATTACTAAAATAAAATCATTATTTAAAATAACTCATTTATTCTTCTTAAGCCATAACCCTTCAGATCGAGTCCGGTTGATAACTCAAGGCCTCTTCTGGTAATGCCTCATTTTCCACATGAATATCATTTGTATCATGGGCAATACCATGAGTTTAACACTCAGCAAGAAATAGAATAAAATGATTATGCTTATACAGTCATTTTCCAGAAAAAAAAAAAAAAAAAAACCTATTTTTTCTTCCTTTTCATTTCATCATTTCCTTTACATTTCCTTTACCTTTTATTGGTTGGTGTGGACTAACCGACTTCATCCCTACATGGGTGGAGGATTCCATCAGGGGTGTTCCCACCTACGATTGTCATCAATCTTTGTCTGACGTTTGAGGACTAAGAACAGGGATATATCTGTTGGTCGGTGTGGACTAACCAACTTCATCTTCTACATGGGTGGAGGTTTCCATCAGGGGTGTTCCCACCTACGACCGTCACCCTCTCTCCCAAACCCTCAAACGCCCTTTTTTCCTTTATTCGTTCATTTCATTTATCATGTCATACATATGTCACATTTTCATAAGCCCTATAATGATACATGAATGACAGTTCGTATCTATTTCATAATACTTCTCGAAGCATACAATTCACAACAACTATTTCATAACAAACCTTGAAGTATACAATGCACTAAAACATAAAAATAGTCTTGTGATGCAGGGCCTCCACTGGCCACACATCCTATTTCTTACCTTTAAAGATTTTGCCTTCGTTCCTTAGCGTTTTTAACACTTTATCGTGGATAGTACCGATCAGGAATATTCCCAAGAAAGAATGCTCTTAGCAATCTCCTTAGATAAAATATTCTTTCCAAGTAAGTTCTCAAGAAAGACTAGAGGGTCACAACGGTCTACTTAAATATCAGTCTCCTAGGCAAAACTTACTTACACAGTACAATTACACCACTAATAATATTTTCAAATTAATATGAACTAATATTTCTAACTTAATAGTGCGATAATAACGATAAAACTGATTCTATAAATTTAAGGATAGAAATGTTACCATACCAATAAAGTCCAAGAGGCGTCCCCGTAATTTTTCTCTCGTCGAAAATTCCGCCTATTTCCTCACTCTTTTTCTTAATTTCATTTTCACTAATTTTCTCCACAATTTCTTCATCACTTATTTTCACTCTTCTTTCCCTCACAAATTCTCTTCCTTTCCTTCACTCTTTCTCCATCTCTTTCACTCCTTCCTCCTCTCCTTTCTCCTTCTCTTTGTTGTGGTTTTTCTTTAGCAAAAAGGGTCTCTACTTAGAGGCAATTTCTTGCCTTCAGCTGCTGCCATGCAAGGAAAAATTAGGTAGAATTTAGGCGCAACATTTAGTACAACAAAATTTGTCAGCAATCAGTGAGTCCGGTCGCGTCCATGCAACTGGATGTGAGATGTCGATCAGATCAACGCCAAAAGCATGCGTCCGAACCAACGCAGCTCAGCGCTGCTTCTTCATTTAACAAGATGACGCCATTTCCACCAAAAACAGAATTTCTTTGGGACAAGTTAACCTGTCCGAGTATATCAACCTCACCCACATGAAGAAGCTATCATCCGCTCCCACATGAAACTTTGCTTCTCCAAACGTCGCCACATCACTTAACCATTTCATCAATTAATTTATTTTAATTTCTTAATTCATTTAATCAATTCCAATTCTAAGCATTTCCATCAAATAATTATCCCATAAATATTCATATCCAATAATTCCAATTCTAATCATTTCCATCAAATAATTTTCCTATAAATATTCATATCCAATTTACACCAAATTAATTTCTCGATTATTTTCACTTAATTCTATTACCGGAAATCAAAGTATTACATGTCATGAGAAAATCATTCCAAAATCTCCAAAATTCATAAATAATATATTTTTTATCCCGATAAAATTCTGGGATATTACTTGTTGTTCTAGTTTTGCGTTTTGATTTTCATGGTTTCTTCTTTCCAAAATCGTCGTCATATTTTCACCTCTTGGGTTCAATTTATATTTCTTGGTTTGTTGTTTGGCTGCTGGGAAATCAGACAAAACTCAAGAAACATTAAATGAAGATAGAATTATAAAGGGATAAAAGAAATTCTCCCGAGATACCTTAAGGAAGAGGAAGAAATGTAAAAGAAATCATTTTTTTTGCACCGTTCATTTCTCATAATTGAGTATTTTATTTGTTAAAGAAAATTATTTAATGGATGATGTCATTGATTGTATACTTCAGTGGTTATTTTGTTAATTTACCTTCAACAAAATATATAAATTAAAAAAAATATTTAAAAATATTTCGTCCACCAAAAGCTAAGGGTAAGGTGATGGATGAGACGACAATGAAAGGGTCAGCGCCCATATGTATGAAATTACATGAATACCCCTAATGCTTTTTTGGCTGTAAGTTCAGTCATCCTTCCTTGTTAGGAACTGCGACCACCAGGAGTAGAATCACTCTCGGTACATTTGAGCGGTTTCAAATTATAGACAAATTTGAAACCCTCGGACGCCATCTTTTTTGCTGTGTTTCTGGTAATAATGGCGACGTTTCGTCAATTTTCCAATCTCTGTTTGAAATAGTTAGACTGAGAGGCAACTTGCGCAATGGGTTCCAGATTTGAGGTAGGTGAACTGCAATCTTGACATTTCTGATTTTATTAATTTGATTATTCCTCCCGGCCAGTTGTCTTCGTGCTAAAAAAAGGTGAAGAGGGGCAGGTTTTATTGGCATTAAACAATTGTCGGACAGAGTTGCAGTGTTTATTTGCAAAGTTGTAGTCAATTGTTAGATTTATTCTTCGTTTAATTGGCTTTCCAGTAATGGATTTCTTGTTATTGCATCAAAAAGTGTCTGTTGCTTCTTCAACTCAATTTGTGAGGTGGGTTTGATCTCAAATGAAGCAAAGAGAATGGTTCGTTTTAGTTCTTCGTAAGGGTAAGGTGTTGTATTACTGCAGGAGCATAACTGGTGGAATTTGAAATTGGAAATTGAAGAGTACTTTAGTCTGGGTTGGCTAGAAATTTGAGAAAATTGATGGTGAGTTCAGCATGTTCATATCCTAAAATGTCTTCTATTCTCTCTCAAATCAGGCAGAAAAATGGTTCTCTGATTAACCCTCTTCCATTTCCTCTACATTTTACTTCTCTCTCTTCTTCTCCTCCTTCTCCTGCATCTCCCACATCTTCTAGCAGCAAAATAAGCCCAGCAATTCTGTTTATCATAGTGATTCTAGCTGTAATATTCTTCATTTCCAGTGTTCTTCACCTGCTCGTGAGATTTCTCATTGGGCAGAGATCCTCATCCTTATCTGAATCCAATAGAATCCAAGAGGTCCATGACTCTGCTGCTCAGAGACAATTACAGCAACTCTTCCATCTTCACGATTCGGGTTTAGATCAGGCTGTCATAGATGCACTTCCTGTATTCTTTTATAAAGAGATTGTGGGTCTGCAAGAGCCGTTTGATTGTGCAGTTTGTTTGTGTGAATTTTCAGAATTAGACAAATTAAGATTGCTTCCCATGTGCAGTCATGCTTTCCACATCGATTGCATTGACACATGGCTATTGTCTAACTCAACTTGCCCACTTTGTAGAGGAACCCTATACGCAGCCGGATTTACGATCGAAAATTCGGTTTATGATTGTGAAGATGTAAGAGATGGAGGTCGCTTTGGGGGCAATACCTGGGGAGAGGTTTGTTTGAGAAGAAAGGCAGAAGAGTGTGAAAGTGGCCTTGAAAAAAGGGTATTTTCTGTGAGACTAGGCAAGTTCAAGAACTTGAACAAAGGAGGAGAGAGGGAGAGAGGAGAAGAGAGAGAAGGGGAGACAAGTAGCAGTGATTTGGGTGCAAGAAGATGTTACTCGATGGGGTCATACCAGTATGTTGTCAATGATTCAGATTTACAAGTAGCTTTATGCCCAAGTAGTTTGGTTGATAGCAATAGAGCAAAAGGAAGAAGCTCAGAAAATGGGATATCCGTGACGAACGAAAACGATGAAGGGAAGAAAATTAACTTTGGGAGTAAGAATGAAAGCTTTTCTGTTTCGAAAATCTGGCAATGGTCTAAGAAGGGGAAATATCCAAGTGGTGCAGAGAGTCAAATGGGCAGTTCATCGGGTTTGCCGTGGAATTACAGGCCTCAAGGTACATCACAATAGGTTTATGGTTTTACGCTTGTTTTAGGATAATATTATTGTGGACAGAGCAGGGCTGTGTTCACATGTTTCACCAATCCAAGCCACTCCACTCCACAGCTAAGGATGAAGTCAAGTAGACGTCTTATTATTTGTTTGGAAGAGTTCATTTGTCAAAATATGGAATCAAGGACAAGCAGGCATCACATCCCTCCCCTCCCCTCCCCTCCCCTCCCAACTATTATTATTATTATTGCAAGCAAGCAAGCAAGCGGAAACTGGAAAGGAGGTCCAGGGAAGTGGCTCAAATGTTTGTAAGAGCTTCTTATTTACCACCCACGGGAGAAGAGTTGAGATATGGGTGTTTCTGTAACTTCCTTAAATACTTTCCCTCCGTATTATTATTATTTTTCATAAATTGACCTAACAAAACTTAAATGCTTAATATTGCAACATCGAATTACATGACCTATTTATTTAGGCATGAAATGGGAGCTCTAACAAACCCTTCATCCCTTCTAATCAAACCCAACAACGTCAATTCCCTCCCGCATCCACAATGGGTGTAGAATTAAGTCATTAAAAACTATAATGTAAGTGACATCGAGACAATAAAACATGAGAATGAGAGAGAGAGAGAGAGAGCGAAGACGATGCGTCGAAACACTTAATTATGAAAAAATGTGGATAGAGAGTAGGAGATTTATAAGCATACCTAATCAAAATCGGGGCATAACCCATTTTAACATCCTAAGATTGTTCTTCCCTTAAATAAATAGTCAGTGCCAACAAGTACAGCAAGTTTTCCAGGATGGGAAAAGTTTCTAACAAATGAAAGAACAAATATGTTTTACCAACAACACTGACCGAAATTATACAAAATCAAATTGACAAATACTATAATGCTGTTCGTCAATTCTATTTGATCCAATAACCACAATTTCAAATAATATTGTCAAAAATAGAGTACCTTGAATGCAGAAAATGACATGTGAGCTCCATCCTCTACGTGAAGCAGAGGCCAAAATTTATCCCCACAGGGTCGCACAGGAGTTTTCTCCGTTAATGTACAAAAAACACCTAAAGAAGGAAAGTTAAAAAAAAAAAAGAAAAGAAATGAGGAAAGGCCACGGATTATGAAGCCATCTGATCCATTATAATAACTGTCAAGCAAAATCAGTCCCAAATTGCTGCACAACAAACTGGGGAAATATTAGAACTGGAATAAATGATGGAAACTAACGCCACAAGCAGCTTAGGAAAAGTTGTCCTCTTTACATCTTTTATCACCATTCAATCTCATAAGCCGCGATGAAAATTGTTGACTTGTCCTTCCTCCAAAACATCTTTGTCGTTCAGTTTGTAAGCTATCCTTATGCGCATGATAAGGGATTTCTGAAAGTGCATAGATTTTGTAAACCATCCAATATATTTCTGACCGAGTATAGACTTTGTAAACTATCCAAAATCTACTGCAAAAAATGTTTTGTCGATATAAAATTTCAAGTTAACCACTAGGTTTAGCCATTTTAGATATAACATCTCAATGTTCCTTTTAAAAGATATATGTATCTACAAATAAGCATTTTCTATATGAACAACTTAGTCGTAGTAAGTGTATTTAACTTAATCTAATAGAAGGCTATATTAAGTAATAATTTAAAGCACTACTAACCTCATCCAATAACTTCACTTCTGGGAAAAAATAGTTATTTAATATAGTATGAAAGTAAGAGCTCTATTGTTCAAATTAATATCGTTTCCTTTTATTGCATTCAATATTAAAATACTCATTTTTGGCATGGTAATGCAAAGTATGTTGATGCAAGAAATGCATATAATATGGTGTGAGCTACAACGATAGCTCAACTATTCAAAAGCAAAACTCCTTTACTCTAAGCTAAAACCTCCCATCCATTGATCAGAGATGCTATTCAGAGAGTTGGGCATCACCTAAGAGATGCCAATTTAATCCAATACCCAAAGCCCAATTGAAATAGGCTATGTTGCAAGGAAGAAATAGAAGGCCACTATCTTCTCTTATGATCCTCTAAAGCAGGTGTCGACTCACAACATGCACTCTAAGAGAGGAAGACTAGGGAGTGTCTTTGGATTCAGACATAACGTAGAGAAAATTAAAAATTTAAATTTTCCTTGCACCAACGCCTTATGGTTTTGAGGGTTAAGGGTAATTTATTAAAAAAACTTCTTGATATTCAAGGGAGGAATTATGTGAACAATGTGAGGCTCCAAAAAGGCGATCAGTATATATCAAACAGAACTACCTAAATAAAGGCCTTCGCTAAAGTTCTCTCACGTCTTAGTCTATTTAATGCTCCAACAAATCGACCAAATGTCATGTGGCATTTGTAATATAATCAATTCATGAGGGCATTATCCAAAGGAAACAATTAATTGATATGAATTAAAGCATAATAGACATAAATGATGACATATTGAACCTGCAAGTGTCTTGTAATATAGTTCTCGTTTAGATAAATGAGAGTGAACATCAGAAAATACCTTTCCATGTTGGTTGTTAGTCACTCTCAAAGTTTGAGTAATGGAACCATTGCCACTTCTAGGGAGAGTATCACCACTGGCTGGATCTAGCTGCAGTTGAAGAAACTGAAAAGAACCAACAAAGAGATCAAAATTATCCGTTAAGAAAACAATCAAAAAAATAGTCAGAGTACTTCAAATCAGCTCAAGTTTGTAGGATAATCAATGATAATGAAGAAATTCAACGGTTGCTCCAGTCATTTCAGAATCAGAAGATTCCACGTAAAAAAAACAAACATGACCTACAAAAGGATATCAACAACTAAATTTACTGAAAGTAAGCAAGAACGATTTCAAAGTTTTATTGCAGTTGGACAAAATAAATAAACGGACGAAGTACAAATTAAACTCTGAACTTTGGGATCCGTTCAGCTTAAAATCTGAAACTTTGTTTTGAACAAAATGAATTTCGAACAAAATGAATTTCAAACTTTGAAATTCATTCAACTTAAACCTTGAACCTTTTTTGAACAAAATGAATATTGAACTTTGCATCATGAACAAAACGAATCTCAAACCAATTTTTTGAGTTTTACTCGATTTTGTTCCAGCTCAGTTGCATTTTTAGATTTTACGATTTGGACTCAGTTTGAGTTGGTTTGGACTCAGTTTGAGTTGGTTTTAGGTGGTTTTATTTGGTTTAGACTCAGTTAGATTCCCTTTCTATATATATATATATATTATAGTATTGTTTCAATTTAATTTTTATTGGAGCAAAAACGAGTAGGATCTAATTTTAATAACAATATTTAATTCGTTCACGGTACAAAGTTCAAGATTTATTTTGTTAAAAAAATCAGGTTTTAAGTTGAACGAACCCCAAAATTTGATATTTATTTTTATTAAAAAAAAGCTCAAGGTTTAAATTGAACGGACTCTCAAAGTTTTTGCTTTAATTTGTACTTTATTCTAAATAAAATAAGGATTAACTAAATAACAAAATCAAAAGAAGGAAAAACCAAGAATAGGCTACAACATTCAATTTTAAATATTTAACAAAAAATCTGAAATCAGATGTTACCTTTGGAACTGCGGCTTGAAAAATGAAATTCGTATAGGTATTTGGAGATAAATTATTAAAAGTGGCATGGATTAATGTTGTTTGTGGACTGCCAGGCAATTTAGAGAAGTTAAAAGTCATTCTCAAGGAGCTGCTCTCGTATGCAACAACAGATGGATATTGTGGACTGGTGTCTTCTGTACAATGAACAAAAATTTACCTTCAGTTGGACGACATCATTCAAATCAAAACAAACTCCCTGGTATTTCAAAAATATTACCAGAAGTTGTTGGGCTATGTGCAAAGCAGTCTAACAAATCCACAGCAGGAGCCGCTCCAGCAGCAGAAGTGGCACGTGTGGGAAGTGGCGAGAGAGACGAGAGCCCATCTAATGCAGTAGGTGTTTTGTTTTCTGATTTGGCTGATAAATCATTTGATGTTAGGGTGCTTATTGGAGGTGTTCCTATAGACAAAAGATCCAGTAGAACATCTGTACCAGTTCTCTGTGAGTCTTTCGCACCTGAAACTATTTAAAACATATTTACATACAAGTACAACAGAAGATAGAAGATTCTAAGTTATTTTTACCCACCCAATAAATGATATATAACTTAATGAAAGCGGTCTAGAGCAAGAAATATAGCCACTAGCAACTTAATATACTAATGAAACTGATATGACATAGCACATTATATAAAACTAACCAGGCTGAGCTGGTGATAAATCAATACCAAGAAGATCCTGGAGGAAATCACCGCCAGAAGAGCTAGTCACAGGAGCATCATCTAAACTCAGGTCAAGTAAATCTACCAGTGGAGCTGCTGTAGGTTTAGCAACTCCATTTGGAAGATTAATGGATGCCCCATTTGGAGTTGAAACAGTTGTAGGCATAGCCCCTGCCTTCCTTCCAAGAAATGTTGCTTCATCCAGAACTGGCATTCTTTCAACTAACGTGGACCTTCACAAATTAATTCATCAGTTTCTGAAATATACTTCGCTTCCAACCATGGACAAACAAGAATAAACCTAATACCTGATATTTTGATGCCTTACAGTGATTGAGTTGAATTCAATAGATCTTTGCTGCAGTTCAAGAACCAAGCTTCCTTTGAATTGGACAATTATATCTTTGATCCTCCTATTATTCGTTAAACAATCATTTTACAAACAAAGATTTCAAAGAATGAAGCATCCAGTAGGAAATCTAATTTCATAATTTTAGCTCATCCTCTGCTTGAAATACTATATTTCATGAAAGAGAAGTCAATATCACGCATCAATAATGTTCAACCTCAATTTTGTTGTTGAAAACATTTAAACATAAAAAGAAAAAAAAATACAAATTAATATACTACTCCCTTCCAAATTGGAAAACTCTATGGATAAATTTCTGTTTCTATCAGTAAAAGAATTATCTATTCATAGTGCGGTATATATAGCGAGTAAGAAACAACGAATTTACTAACAACTTCTTCAGTATCAATAAACACATTATAAAGTTATTTTTCTATATAAGAATGGACATCGACAACACCACAAAAAAGTATATGTATATTATTTAAAGAAGACTCTAAAGGTTCCAGAAAAGAAATCTCTGAAAAAGCCAATTTAAAGCATATTACTTAAGACTCTTAAAAGGCATGGACATCAGCAGCACAACAAAGAGTAGAGGTACATTAGTTTAAGAAACTCTAAAATGTTCTAGAAAATAAATCTCTAAAAAAGCCAATTTGCTCCATATTAAAAGCGGATATTTAACAACTGGCTCCTTTTAAACATCATATATTTTTTATTAAAATCACTACTTGAAAACAGAGACAAAAAATTCGAAGTCAACTTAAGAAAAAAAGGTTTTCAAAAGGAAAGGGCTTCTAATAACCTCATTGATGCTCAAAGTTTAGAATGTCTTGATGAAAGAGGGAGGAATGCCAGAAAAAAGGTTGATTCAAAGGATTCCAGGGAAAATGAAACAACCATCAAACAGGAGCAGTTACAAATACAGGCCTACCCAGATATAGTAGGAAAACGAGAAGAAAGCTTCAACAGGGCAACCAATGCCATTGATTGAGTGGTAAGATCAGAAGAATGGCGCTTAATAGCAGTCTCTATGACATCCACGATGTCAGACTCGGTCACCTGCATACATTACCACAAAATAGATGAAATCTTTCAACAAGAAAAACAGAAAAGGAGTAAATTATGGATAACAGTTTGTCCGTCCCAACCAAAAACTTTAACATACCCTAAAAATAAATTAAGTACAATACCTTGTCCACTTTAGTCCGCCACACCACTTATTTTCAATGCTTAATAATTAAATGGTCAACACACAAAAACACTTTTCAGAAGCTCAACACAACTTCCCAAAGTTTCCCCAAACATGATATAAGTAGGAAACTGATAAACCATCGATTTGCTATTCATATACAAGGAGGCCAAAAGTTGTTACGGGAGCAGGGACACAAAAGGAAAACAAAGCTGAAGTTAGTGCTGTGGAGGAGAGCGATTAGTTTGTGAGAGGGGGTTAGCTATCGTGGAGGAAGAGAGCAGTGAAGGAAATAAAAGGAGAAGATGGGAAACAAGTAGGAGGGTGAGTTTTTTAGTGTTGTTTTCTTCTGCCATGGATATTTTCTGTTTAATTGATATCTCGTCTGTTTTTAGCTCTGTGTTCTGCTAGGTATTGTTGTTCTTAACAGAAACACATAAATCAGATGCCCAACACCAACCTCTCCCCACCGAAAAAATAAAGAAAAGAAAAAATAAAGAAAAGAAAAAAAAAAGAAATATTTACTAAATCAAAAAGTGTGTAAGAGGAAGATATTAAGTTGCGGACCTACTTAAAATTTTGGATTTCACAAAAAACCCTAAAAACTAAACAAAATTTAAGACTCTTTACATACTTGAGCTACAAGTTTTAATTTTTGAGAAAATTAATAATCATATAGCTAAGCCCACACTAAAAAAAACAAGACAATTTGTACAAGAACATTTTCAATTACCGTTATAGGATCCTCTGTGTCTAACATCTTAACATTATTAACCAACATGTCACCATATTCCCCAGTGCACCAAACAGCCACTCGGACAAGACTTTCCTGAAAAACAAATAATCTTAAACTGCCTCAATGCATTTCTGAAATTGGATTAAATCCACCCAAAATAGGAGTTTGACTTGTGAATTTATATGAGCGAACGAGTACCTGTTCAGTAGATAATTGGAACACTCTGTATAATGCTCTTACAGTGTATCCATGGAGGTCAGTAGCATTGCTTATCATGACAATAAGTGCATGCCAAACCTCATCTTCAACAAAATTTCCAGCCTACAAATAGTTCAATATTTAAATGAAACCAAATAAATTAGATACCTCAAAGGAATCGTGATTGGATAAAATCAAAATTCTTTAATATCAATAAGATAGTATCAGAATTTAAAGAAGCAGTTTCTGAAAAGCACTAAGAAATAACACAAAGTGCGAAGAACAAATATTTATTTAGAAGAAGAAGAAAGAGGGAGAATTGACAAGCCGTGTCAGTCAGAATGATTTTTTACAAAAACAAATGTTCATAAGATTTTTTTTCTGTAATCAAGCTTGTAAATGCTCAGAGTTAGCAAATCAGATACCCTCCACCAAGTCTTGCACGATAATTTGATTCAGGATTCTGTTGAATCAATTAAGGAATTGCAAGATGAATGTGTCATATAACATCATCCTGCCACTATGCATTTACCAATATCACAACTAAGTAAATGGACTTCAGCCAGATCTGATATACTTCATACTGTGTACCCTCAAACATTATAAAAAGAATCAGTATCTTCCAAGTTTCACAAGGGACTTCATATATGCAATTAATTCAATTATCTTCTTAAGATTTTCAGCATAATGAATAACCAATATTTTGCGACATTCTTCAATTATCATTCATTACGAAGCATCTATACGGTTAGTATAAGTAAATTATATGGCACGAAAATGGTGTTTCCTTCCTTAGCAATAATTATGAAATCACATAATCATCCATGCACAAAAAAAAAACTTCTAACTAGTATCATATTATAAAGCACATTTCCGTACCTCAGAAAGAACCTTAAGCATTTGATCTATGTACCAAATCTTCTCTGTGGAAAACCTGAAGGCCAAAAAATGAGTGTTTCGTCAACTAAAACTTTGAGGAAAGGAATTTAGTCAATGATACACTAGTCATAATGTTGCTTCTAAACCAAATAAAAGTGAAGTTGGATCATATCCAACATGATGGAAAAAATAAAACAAAGTCTAGCAACAAAAAACTGACACTAAGAAAATGCAACCTAGAAAAATCAAATGTGTTGTCTTAATACAATATAAAGCAGATACAGCCAACTACAATTTAAATTGCTGCTAACAAAGCAAATGAAACTTACCAATAGAACATTGACATTCGAACAGATTTTACATGCTTTTAAAGTGATAGTTTTAATATTTATTATCATTAAGAAACCAGAAGCTAATGGTACCTAATTGAATATTAAACCATTGATTGTTATGAAAGGTGAAACTTGATTGTAATTCATAAATTAGGCAACTCACTTTGCAACAATTGTGCAAATTTTTGACGTAAGATCTCCCTTAAATTCTTCATCAGCTACTTCAAGATATTCAATCAATTCTTTGGTAAGAGACTTTACATTACTGTCGTTCACTAGAAGATAAACAAGTTCAAGGGCCCTTTTACGAATTGAAGCATCTGAATCCTGCAAGAGAAATTCTAATTAAAACCATTTTAACTTCATAAAATTCTTAAATATCTTGCAGCAAAATACACATGCAGAGTAACAGGTTCCATTAAACTATAATCTTAAACAAGCTGCAAAATGTTGTATATGATATCCTAATGTAAAGTTAACTTAAATTCACTTAAATAGGACGAGGGATTTCACCTTGTTATTTAGTATTTCAATTAAAATAACATTCCAACATCTTGACTTGAAATTACTTTTTACTTAAGTAAGGAGGAGATCTTATCGCCCTATCTGGTAAATATTCCTACATTAATCCACATTTTTTTATCCCAAAAAAGTTTTATTTACCAGCACGGAACAACACTAAGATTCAATGGAAACAAAAGAACAGTTGGTGGATGGATGCTTCAATATAAGAAAAGTCATGTGAACTGATGCTTGAAGAATATTCCCAGTACAGGGGCAAGCCAAGAGGTGAGTATAGACATTAGAATTCAGCAATTGAGCAGATAATATTGTGCTCGCTCATTGGAGAGTCAAGGAAAAATTCACTAATAACAGCATCAGATAATGATGAATACCACAGAGAATGTAAAAGGAACCAAATAAAAGGACAATCAGTTATCGCCAACATAAAAGATAATTGAGGGTGAAACATAATAGGTTGTTCTTCTATGAAAGAAAATCAGGCACCGAGTAATTTTATCAAGCAAATAACTAAACTTAATTGTTTCCCTTTTAACAAAGATCATGAGGAAAATACCATTCATGTTAGAACTTTGAGTGACCTTGGGTGACACAATCATGCACTTTTAGCATCTTGGGTTGTGTTTTTTAATGGGAAGGAATAAAAACACGATGATTGAAATTCTTTGGATAAACAATATTTTGACAATTTTTTAAGTTATTTAGTTTTATTCTAGTGCTATCATTTTTTAGGACGTATTTCAAAAATTATCCTTTTTTGGCCATTCCAACTAGATTCACATAAAAATCTTAAATGTATTATCACTTCATATAAATAAGGAAAATTTCTTATTCTCCCTTGCTTTATATAAATAAGGAAAATTTCTTATCCTCCCTTTCTTATGCACATTTTACACATTTCAATACAATCCATTTCTTATAAAATAAAAATAAAATTAACTTAAATTCGAAGATGCATGTTAGCACTCTTCGAATGGGAAAGGCTCTTTGGCAGACACTACCTTTACACATTCCAATATCGTTGCTCGATGCCTCTGTACTGCTTGAGCATCGACCATAATAGCCTTCATAAGCATGTTTAATGCCACATATCTGGAACAGAAAAGTGAAGCACATTTCACAAAATTGTAACTAATAAAATTCAAATATATGAAATAAGAAAAGCATTAAAATTTAAATCATCGCAGTTGATTTTTTTTTCTTTTCTTTTACACAACTTATAAAAATTTAATTTTATCAACACAATAGAAAAGATTAAAGGTTATTAGACATAATAATCTGAAAAGTCTTATAACCACATAATTAATAACTAGAACTTGTATAATTAAACAGAACTCTTCTTATGATCACTAAACAATTATAATGCACCGCCAGATGCCTATAAAAATTTATATAAGGTTAAATTAAGAAAAATAAAAAGTCTTTCAATATTAGACTATTTTATGAACTGTACTAAATTCTTTATGATCATAGATCAACAGACCTCTAACAGTAAGAACTAAATTTCAAACCATAAACTTCCTTAAAGTTGAATGTTCTTGGATACAAATCACGATGCAGTGACCTAATTTCTTGTTATGCAACATGTTGACAAGCTAAAACATTTCCCAACAAGTTTCAAATATCAAAGAAAATTGAGGAAACAAAAGTTATTTTCCAGAAATGGCCAAAATAAAAATAAGAAGGATCTTCATCCAAAATTGAACCCGAATCAAAAACTGACTGCAAATACATGTAGTAAAGTTATTACCTGATATTGTTGTCACGATTTGATAAAAATCTTCCCAATATATTTATAGCTAGCACACGTAAACCTCCATTATCATCAATGCTCATAATAGTTTCAACACATTCATATAGAATCGCATTCCCTGCATTTTTGTTTGACTCAGTTTTTGTAGCCACCTACGGAAACAAAAAATTCCAAAAAAAAAGAAAGGAGAATGAATAGAGCTCCATGAAATAGTAACAATTTATTAAAATAAATATTCGCTAAAATCTCTGTAGTAGAGAACTGGACAAGGAATAAAAGGTCAATAAAGGTGTATGACTGGAAACATCTCTATGAGCTGCACCCACACATCCCCCCCCCCCACCCCCATGCAGTTAGTGAGCCTGCCTGACG
>CM039478.1:18446152-18462720 GCA_022433065.1 Begonia loranthoides
CTGTAATACCAGCTACGTCAAACTCTGGTGTATATGAACTCCTCGTCAATTGATAAAAATATATGTTATGTGGGCAGTAAGTTAATGTACAGAATTTAAGTAAAGATACTTTTGCTGTTATCATTTTTAGTCCTAGGTTTCTTTTGTCTTAGGCAGGCAGAGGTATTTTGGGGATGAGTCTATATTTACAGTTTTTACATGCAGAAATCAAACAAGTATTACTGATTCCAAATAAGTAGATTGCAATTTCAAATAAATGCTCTAAATACAATATTTGAAACTAAAAATGAAAATAATATAAGAAATAAATGTTAAAAAGGGCTCGGTAATCATCGGAAAACTAAGAGCCAACAATTAACATCAAAAAGAGTATATATTACGAACCTACCTGTGCGAGTATATCATTCATACAGTCACTTGCATCAGCATCTCCATGGCCTAATACACGCAGAAACCTAAGCAACCGAATATGGAGGAATGGGTCTGTAATACCAGCTACGTCAAACTCTGGTGTATATGAACTGTTCACCAAATCCTTAAGGGTCTTGACCAAGCCCTCTGTGCATTTCTACAATCATGGATCAAACAACTTCTTGTCACACTTCATAATGACCAAAGAAAATCTTAGCATCATAGTTGACCTAAGTCCTAAAGAAGCTAATTAAGAATGTCATATTTAACCAGGTTTTTACTTTGGACTGCCAAGACATGAAAAATAAATTTTGAATTTCAAAGAGTAGATCAGAGAGACATGGTCAAATTTTACACAAAATATTTACTGGAGACATCATTGGTTCTCAGCTTCATTATTATACACTTCATTGTCAGATCAGATATTTCTTTTTTCTCTTTTACTAGCAGAAGTATACCTTAAATACCAACCAAACCCTACTCAGTTTAACATATTTTTCTACAAGTAAATGTGTAATTAAGTAGTCATGTACCTTTTTGGATAAGAACCAACTGGGGATATTTTCAGGAGTGCCTATTGGGTTACAGTACACCAATATGATTGTCACAATCAAGAAACCATGACCGAAACGAAGAAACGAAGACAAGTGTAGAATTATATGTTTGGCTTCATTTCATATTTGACTACATGCTAATATGGCACAGTCAAGTTACCTTTCTAAAATATTCAAGAGCTTCTGAACTAACTTTACAAAGATCTGTACAAAGTTGAACTCCTGTGATGAGCACACCATGGTGCTTTTCTTTAAGCAAAGAGGTTGCCGGATTTACAAAATTCTCTGCTAGGTCTGGGACTTTCTTTATAATCCTTATACAACACAATGCTGCCTGCACAACATGATGCTGTCAACTTCTTAAAAAAATTACAATATATATATATATATAGAAACTACCTGAATAATTATACAAGACGAAAAAATTAATATTTGAGTAATTTTTTAGTATAAGAAACCCAAAAACAAATAACTCTATGTATTAACAGTGTTTTCATTGCCATCTTGATAAAGACGAGGGAATTTCTGCACTGAAACCTTTTAGCTGAGCAAGTTAAATCTTTTTTGGCAAATTGAGAACTTTGAATTAGAAAAATCGTCACATAAACCATCAACAGACAAGACAAAAAACTCATAAAGGCAGCAAAAAGATGTCCTATATGTATTCTTGAAACGATGAGAAGGTAATGGGGCTGCCACATGTTAGTGTTGTATGGGACCATAGAAAAATTTTAGACTGTCCGCAGTCCATTGCCATTGTTTCCATCTAACTCTTGAAAATAAAAATTACACACAAGGATGCACATTGAAATACCACGCACCAAATCATTGGAAAAAGAAATACTCACTTTCTTCCGAATATTAGGGTCTCTAAACTGCAATAGTCTTTCAACTTCTGGTGCAAGGTCCCGTGCCATTTCTGCTGAGCAAATATTTCCTAAAGCACAAAGAGCAAGTCCAACAATATACTGGTTTGAATGATTCAAATCTCTGAGTACAAGTTAAGATTGTTTCGATGAAATTTAGAATTGGAACTCCAATTTTCTATTTTTAATTTTTCTTTTAAAACCCAGCGCATTTACTGCAAATCTTACTCCTTACTAGAAAGCAAAATTTTGAAATGCCTACTTAGTTGACAGTAAAGGAAAAATTAATTCACAATGGATACTGTTTTAATGAGTTTGTGACCAACATCAAAACTTCGTGTCTTTCATCAAGAAGCAACATAAGGCCAAGATATCCTATTCTCTTCTCAGGGAAACCTGCGGATGCAATCAACTTCAAGCACTCCATTTGACCAAAATGTGTAGGGTAACCAAGCATGTGAATGAACATCAGCTTCGCAAGGTTACGGTGCCTATAATCGTAATCATTTTCATTAATTGCTGCACGAATGGCAGCACACTCTTTTCTTATAACAGCACGTTCTTCTGCTGCCGTTTTACAGGCACGAACAGCCCGAATCATGTCCCTGTATTAACACAGTGAGCGTGGATCCCCCAAAAAATATAAATATATCAAAACTAATGACGCGTGCCTTTTAACTGTCAAAAGAAAATTTTGCACTTGGCAAAAAATAAACTAAAAGTGACGAATACAAGAGTATGGATACAAGAGAGTTAATTAATAGTTAATTACACAATCACTGCATAAGCATAGTTTAACCCTGACATATGCAATGTTGGACAATGTATGTGTTGAAACTTTTTTTTATTATTTTAATACTCAAAGAATACGCAGTAGGCTATGGCTCTACCACACCAACCACACTAATTTCTACACACCTTTTCCCATTCACTATTCCCCTATTTATTACAAAGAAACTGTTTACAGTTATCATTCCCGCAACAAAGAACCTTGTCTTCAAGGTTGAAAAAAGGAAATTGTACACGAATATATTCAAAATCTTCCCAAGTAGCCTCCATGGGGGTTAAATGCTTCCACTTAATCAACACTACTAATTAGTGAACATCACCACACTTCCTTTGCACATCCAAAAGTAATTCATGCTCCACCTTGAAACTATTATCACACAACACATCATTAAGTAAAGGAGTGACCATAGGAACTTCTCCTTTAACAGCCTTTGACAAGGACACATGAAAAACCGGATGTAAACTTGACGTCTTCGGTAGTTGCAACTTATAGGTCACTTTACCAATTTTCTGCAATAACAAAAAAGGACCATAAAACTTCGGAGATAGCTTGAGATTTATTGGTTTAGCCAATGACTGCTGTCTATAAGGGTGAAGTTTCAACCATACAAAATCACCCACTGGAAACTCCAGTTGTCTACGCTTCCTATTAGCTGCCAAAGTCATCTCAACCTGAGCTTTTGCCAGATTTGCCTTCAATACTTCCAGAACCTCATCATGCTCCTGTAGCTTAACATCAACAACTGCTATAGTCGAAACAAATTGAATGTCATACCTCATAATAGACGGGGGATCTCGTTTATAAAGGGCCTTAAAAGGAGACATCTTGATTGCCGAATGAAAGAAAGAGTTATACAAAAATTCCGCCCAAGACAACCATGTCACCCAAGCAGTCAGTCTCTCTCTCGAAAAACATTGCAAGTATGCCTCTATTGTCCGATTAACGACCTCGGATTGGTCATCCGTTTGAGGGTGATATGCCGAACTAAATCGCAGCATAGTACTATGTAAACGGAAAAGCTCCTTCCAAAAATTTTGTCCCAGTCCGACACAATCGACTTTGGCATGCCATGTAAGCGAAAAACATTATCAAAAAACACCAAAGCAACTGTCCGAGCAGAAAAATGATGACTTGAAGCAATAAAATGAGCATACTTAATCCACGCAAAAATGTCAATTGTTATCCTTCTTTTTTACTAGGATAATTCGACTAGAAAATGGACTACAACTCGGCTGTATAATACCTGCTTCCAACATTTCTTTAACCAATTTTTCAATCTCATCTTTTTGGGCAACCGGGGATCTATAAGGCCATATATTGATTGGAGAAACACCCTCTTTCAAAATAATTGAGTGATCACAACTTCTCATAGGAGGTAATCCATTAGGAAAACATAATATATGGTCAAAATTCTGTAACAAATCCTGTAACTCTTTGTTTTGTTCACTATGGTCAGCCACCACAGTCTCCTTCAGATTACAAAACTCAACCAACAAACCTTGTTTTTCCTTCCTCACTACTTTGATCATGGCCTTCAAAGAAATTTTGGATTTACACAGACTAGGATCTCCTTTAATTTGAACAAACTGGTCGCCTAATTTGCACTTCATTGTCAGCATTTTCCAATTTACGTTCATTTCTCCCAAGGATTCAAGTCATTGCATACCCAAAATCACCTCTAAATTGCCCAAGTGAATTGGTAAAAATTCTTCCAAAATTTCTAACTCCGATAGTGAAAGCAATACATCCTTACAAATTCCAACCCCATGGACAGCTTCTCCATTTCCAAGTTGAATGCTGAAAACTACTGTCAGAGAGATAGATAATTGTAGCTCATTCACCAATTGTTTAGCAATGAAATTGTGAGTTGCCCCACAATCCACCAAAACAATTACCTTCCTATTCATGACACTTCCCCACAACCGCATTGTTCTTGGATTCGTCAATCCCATAACAAGGTTTAAGGAAATCCTTACTTGGTCAGGAGTACTTTCATTCTTTCATTCTCCACTAACAACCGATTTTGTTCCGCGATTTTGTTCCGCTTCACTCCCAAAATCATTAGTATCTTCATACTGTAACATTAATACTTGCAATGTTTTCTTCCTATACTAATGGCCCACTATATATCTCTCGTCACACCTGAAACAAAGGTCATTCTCCCTTCTCATTTTAATTTCAGCTTCTGTCAATCTTCTCCTACCCATGTCTGTACTTTTGGCCAACGGCTGTGTTACATAATTGTCCCTTGGAACAATCTTACTACTGCTAGAAGGATTCCAGCTGGTTTTTTCTAAAGGCAACTTCTCCTCCCAACTGTTTCTTCTCTATCATCCTGGTTTAAGCAATTCATGCTTGTCTTTCATAACCTAAGATGAATGCATTAAATCAGACAACTCAATTGGCCTCATCAAATGTACATCTCCTTTGATTTCATTCTTTAAACCATTATAGAAAGCACTAAACAAGATTTCATCTAAAATCCCAAACAAATTCGAAGCAATAGACTCAAATTCTGTCTGATATTCCTCCACCGTGTCTTCCTGTTTCAAAGACAACAGTTTCTCACAGTCATACCCCATTCTTGAGTGGGCAAATCGTTCCATAAGTCTAAACTTTAAAACCAACCAATTCAAAAACAGACGCTTACTGTTTTTCCATTGAAACCATGCGAGAGCCGAACCTTCAAAACAAACCAATGCCGACTCAATCTTTTCCTCCTCCGTGAGTCGATTAACATTGAAGTAAAGCTCGGCCCTGAACAACTAGCCTTCAAGATCCATACCGCTAAAAATCGGTAGCTCCATTATTTGTGGAAAATATTCTTGATTATGGAACTGTCTCCATTCGCTATCCTTAGCATTGCGTTCCACCGACGCATTTCTTGGTGCTTCGACCGATTCTGCCGAAACATGTTGTTCTTCTAATCTGGTAAGAATCCGCGCAATTTGTTCCTGTAGTTGTGCCTTATTCCGGTCCATTTTCTCCTTAAGACCGGTGACTTCCTTCTGCCATTCCAAAGAGCTCTCCTTCTAAGCTTCCGATCTCGTCATCATCTTGCGCAAGAGAATCTAACCGCTCTGATACCAAAATGTTGAAACTTCTTTTTATTATTTCAATACTCAAAGAATACACTGTAGGCTATGGCTCTACCACACCAACCCACTAATTTCTACACACCTTTTCCCATTCACTATTTCCCTATTTATTACAAAGGAACTATTTACGGTTATCAAAGAGGTAGTTAATCTACTAACTTCTCCTTCCCTTTCCTCGTACCATAAGTAAACCTCACAAGAGGTTTATCAGTATGTAATTAAACCCGTAGAAATCAACTGCCACCAGCAAGTACATAGCACAGCTCTCGGGTAACACAGCCTGAGCCATTACCAAATCTTGCCACACAAAAAAGACGAAATAAAAGGTAACTCCAGCTGAAACTAAATATATACATCAACAAAGAATTCAATGTAATTGCCTCAATTACGTGATTTGCATAACGAAAACAAACATTCGCCATAATTTTCCAGCTTCAGAAATTGAAATGACCAAAAAAAAAATCTCTTAGAGGATTGATCAAATGAAAACACGTCGTTTTACAGCTCACCTCAGGCGGGTTCCGGACGAAAAAGGATTCATTATTGCGTCCGTGATGAAAGCTCAACTAGATCCGAACGAAAACCAATAGTTCATGGAGGCGAATTCGCAGCTGAGAAGAGGGCGGAAAGAAATGGGAGATCAAAATAGATTATGGGAGAGATCTGAGAGGAAGAGGGAAGAGAGAATTGGGATCTGAGAGCTTATACGAGTCTGTTCGGAGGCTTTTTCTTCCGTAAATAAAACCGATTAAATTATTAAATGGCATTGTTTGTGTTTTTATTAGCTTGAAAGTAAATAACACCAAACATTTTGGTTTTTTGGGAATTGTGCACGAAAAATGATTTTTGGAATTTTTATTTTAAAAATAATTTAAAGAAATGACAAATTAACCATCGTGATTTGCGATCAATGACAAGTCAATCACTATCCTTTATTTTCTAACAAATTAACCACTAACGTATGAAAAAATGACAAAGCCAATATCACTGTCATGTTTGTCGTTAACAAGCTGATCTGGACCCGCGGCGGTTCGTAGACAAAACGCTGCGGCTCCTTGGTTTTCCAAGAAAAGAAGGTCAAATTTAGCTTAGACGCCGCGGCGTTCTTCTTTTCACTCAGCGATATACATAACCGCAAAATGCTAGGGCTCGGCCATTTTCACCCGAACAAAGTAGAAATCCTCTTGGGGAGCCATTTTCACCACGAAGAAACACCGAAACCTCTTGGCGAGCCATTGTCACCGCGAAGAAACAACGAAATACTCTCGGCCATTTTTTATCACAATGTATTACCGAGCAAAGAAATTAGCGTTCAAGCATGGAAAGGCAATGGTGGAAGCCGAGCAAGCCGCAGCGGTGGAAGATGTGCAACCCACTGTGGTGCAACACGAAGAAACCGACCACGTTGGAGAAACCGTTGCAGACTTGCAATGGCAACCTGAACCCGAGCATAAACAAGGAGAAGTCGGAGGCTCATTGGTCCGGTTCCAACCCGTTACAGTGGGTTTCATGTCCAAACTATTCAGGACAGCGTATTGCAAAACATGGTATGAAGATGATATACAACACCGTGCAATTATTGTTTCCAAAATAGTAGATTTGGACTCCTTAGCTGGAATGGGAATTAAACAATTGCGTGAAGATGCTGGATTAGCCGGGTTGTGTCAGATAAATGGCAGTTACTGCGAGAGAATTATTAGAATGTTTTACTCAAATTTGGAAATGTCCACCAAGCCATTAAAGGTGGGGACGTACCTTTTTGGACAGGACAATATAATGCTTGGATGTGTACTGGATGGGCCAAGCGATCAATATTATTGCGTGTCTCAAGAGCCACCATTCATCAACCGAGGATAAGGGCTAGCAGTGCTTAGATTGTTGCACCGGGATCCCGAAGTTGCCTAGTACAATAAGCTAAAGGACAAGGAGTTGAATGTCATAGCCCGATTGACCCACTTGATCATGACGTACATGATTTTGTCTAGGGATGGGCATCGAGACCATGTTAGATGCATTGATCTCTATATGTTGGAGAAGGTGTTCACCTAGAAAAATGTGGACATTGGATTTATCATCCTGAGCCACATGCATAAAGTGCTCAACAACCCAGCGAAGAATCTGCTGTACAACTGGCTCATCTAGAGTATCGTTGAGCAGTATGGGGTACCCAATTTTGGAGAAAGAGCCGAGAATTGAAAAGTCGGCAAATGACGTGTACAACAAAGTTAAAGTGGACCGAATGGGGATCACCCATGTAACGACCCGGTTTTATTTACTTTGAAAATTGTGTAAATTTAAAACTTTTCTTTTTATAAAAACATCAGCGTATTTTCCTTTTATAAAACCCGATCATTAAAACTCTTTACTTAAAACATTTATCAATTTTAACAGAAGTAATAAAAATCATTTTTATGAAAACGCAACGGAATTAAAATATAACATTAAACAATATTAAATAATTTACAACCCTTTTACAATTAAATTCTCTTTAATTCTTTAGCTCAGCCAGCCACAAGATCCGCGCGTGCAAACCTTTCATCAACTGCTTCTTAAACTGTTCTCCTATGCGTGTACCTACATCGCAAGACTTAACTAATGAGTCTAATGCTCAGTAAGTGATATAAACTAAAAAGGTATGATGCACATGTCATGCAACTTTTAAATCTCTTTTCGTTTTATTTCACTGTTTCTTACTTTCTTTCTTTTATTTTCTTTTATTGTTTTCTTGATCTTAACTCTGTTTTATCTTAACTTTACTATACTGTTCATTTCTTTACTTGATCGTTACCTTACTTTATCTTGAAAGGCGCTGGAGATGTCTAAACTTGATGAGACGAACCTCACATCCCAGACGACCCCGTTTGTTTCATCTTTTTCTTTATCTTTACTTTATCTTGAAACTTTACTTTATTTTGTCTTTACTTTATCATTATCTTTATTTTATTGTTTTGCCTTTGATATTCAACTCAAGCCTCAACTAATGGGGGAGTAACCCGCCCAAAGCCGCTATCCATGGGGACCAAGTCCATCAAGCCTCTATTTATGAGTCTGAGTTTAATATCAAAGCTTTAATAATTTAACATTGGAATGTAAACTCAACCAATGGAGGACAAATCCACCTAAAGCCTCTATCCATGGGGACAATGTCCACCAAGCCTCTATTTATGAGTTACAAGCCAAAGCCTTAACTAGTTGTCATCGGAAACATAACCCAACCATTAGGGGATTAATCCACTCAAAGCCTCTATCCATAGGAACAATGTCCACCAAGTCTCTATTTATGGGTTACGTGCCAAAGCTTTTATCTTTTTCTTTACTTTACTTCATTATTTAACCATGGGAGAACAATCCGCCCAACCCTTTATCTTTTCTTTACTTTACTTTATTATTTAACCATGGGGGAACAATCCGCCCAAGCCTTTACCTTTTCCTTACTTTACTTTATTATTTAACCATGGGGAAACAATCCGCCCAAACCTTTATATTCATTTCTTTATTATTTATAACCGTCTTGTTCCTTCTTTGTTTCCTTTTTAACATTTCGTAAATATTTCCTTTCTTCTTTGTTTCTTTTTTAGCATTTCGTAAGCGTTTCGTTTCTTCTTTATTTCCTTTCTTTCTAAAATCATGTCTGAAAGCCATTTTCGTATCTTTTTGGAAAACTACGATGCGTGATACTCGTGAATGCATATATTCTCTACTAGAGGAATTTAATAGCGCAACCAACATACAATTCATGCTTATAAAACTGTAAACAACGAAACGTGCTATTTAAAACTGTAAACATTGAAACATGCTATTTAAAAATGTAAACACCGAAACATGCTCTTAAATACTGTAAACAACGAAACATGCATCTCTTATTTCTTGCGATGTAGGGTCTGAAAACCAAAGCACATGCGTATCACTTACCTGGAGTCCGTGGCGCGTTTGACACTCTATTCTTTTCCCGTTAATACTTTCAAAATAATTAATATATATTTATTAATATATTTACTCATTATAAACCTTAACTTTTTTATATCATTATTCTGTAAGTTCATTCCACATTTTACGTCCAATTATTTTCATCGACCAATTAGCCAATAATTATTGAATAGCGAATTTTCATAAATCTTAACATTTATTAAATCCCATAATAGTTGCTCATTTCATTAATGTGACTTGATAATAACGAGAATTTACTTTACAAAACCAATTTATATTTTATCACAAAACCTTATTTTCTACACAGAGTAGAGAACCATTTAATGCCCATTTTAACATGACATTATGAAGTGAATACAAGTCATCTTCATATTTTCTTAATCATTCAAGACTACAGGACATTATTCGTTTAATCCTCTGTCTTTGCACAACAATTATTTTCACAGCCACACATATAGTCATAACCAACGTCGCCCAATAATAACAATGAATATGTCATCTCACAGAATAATCTTACAATTGAGACCTCATATCAACCTAAAGCTGTACAATGGGTAACCAAATCCAATAGTCATCAATATAATAGTCACCTCTCACCGATGCTAACCAAGAAAGCAACCAACACTTCTATTCCCGGCAACAAAACCAATTCTAAAAAAAAATATGGCATATAACTCCCTACAGAGAGCTTCACCTACCTATTCCTCAACATATTCATGCTCGTAAGTCCACAACAACCAACTGAGAAACAATAATTAATCCCAATGAACAGAAAAACTTCCATTCGCTAATCAACCTATCATTATTTGAACAACATAATTCACATAACAGTGGCAACACATTGCACAATAATTGACAACCACAATCCAGACACAGAACAATTCCAATCAATTGGTAATTCATCAACAGGAACAGTCAGCAGGACCATAACAGACAAGAATAACAATTCATCAAAACCTTCAGCTCCTTAGAACTGTCGACAGAAGTTACTTCAACAAACCATGTTCACAACAGCTTACAGGAAACCAAAAAGAATTCCTTACCTGAAGGATTTGGGAGACCCGAGAGCACTCCACATTCTACCTTCCTCTCTCACCATTTCTTCTTTTCTGGTCACTGCCACTCTCGGCCATCACTCATAGTCCACACCCAAATGCAACAGCAGGAAGCCGAGAGCAATCAACACAGAATCCAACTCATGAGGAACACCAAGAAACAACCAGCCATGGGCACACATCCTAGAGCACCTTCACCAAAACACACTCAAAGATTCCCAGAACACCTCTTACCTGTTACACTGATATATAGCCGAGAAGAGCATCCTCCTACGTATTCCAGCATCACAGGCACTGTCATGCCTATATAGGCAGAGAAAATACGTCAAGACATAGAGATCACACACTTCAAAGGATGGTGGTCCACTTACCAAGCTCCACGTGGAAGGCTACAATCGTTTTGGGAGAAGGAATAAACCGGTCCAATTTGGAAATCACGGACCCGGACCGATGCCATGCCACCCGAAGCCACCATCGCCAATTCGTCTTCGCCAAATCGCCACTGCCGACACCAATTCATCCCAAATCAGAAGCCAATAAGATGAATACCAAACGTAGGGCAATGACTTACCTCCACCGGTGATTCACAGTCCAATTTCCGACTCCGAAACCGCGGCACACCGAGCCCTAGCCCCGCGTTCGCCGTTCGTCGCGTCGCCCTCAGCCTCGCCGTCGCCTCCTTGTGCCGGACAACGCGCACCCAAGCCACTGTCGCCGCGATAGTCCGTCGCTCGCCATCGTCCCCTTCCCGATCACTCTCCCCTCTCTCGGCCTTCCCTCTCATTTCCTCTCCCCTTCTCTTCTTTTCTCTTTTTTCTTCTTCTTTTTATTTATTTATTTCTTTTCTTCTCTTTTCTTTAATTTAAATCATTAATTAAAATAAAACTTATTTAACAATTTAAATCTCAATTCTAATTTTCTTTTTTACAAATAATCTAATTATAACTCCAATTAATTTCTCGTTAAATAAATAATTTCGATCATCCTTAATTAATTATGTTTTCGAAATTTGGGGTATTACAACCCAAGTTAGAGGGGAATGAGTCCACAAGTCAAAGAAGCAGGCAGCACCTCCACCCCCCCTTAGAGCCTCAACATTTAGCCTCCTCAGCAGAACAACTCCCTCCTCAGACATTTCATTTTATTTCGATGCCTGGTTCACTAGTGGTATCAGAGCCTGGTTCGCACCAGGGGGGGAGGAATAGTAAAAATACTGTAGCATCGTATAGAAACACTGTAGCAAGTAACCAATCATAGACTATACACTTATTATTGTAATAGTCGTACCTTTAATAATGCTATTATTTCTAGTGGTATCATTTTTCTGTATTGCTGAATGCTATCTAGAGGAACCAATAAATACTCACAGAACACTAAACCATGCTCCACCATCTTCTCTTGACCAATATATACATAATATTGAAATATAATTAATCACACTTATAATTTTATTTTTGTGTATTGAAGAATGTTAGAGAGAGGAACCAATGTTTAGGATAAGATACGCAAATGCACCACCTACTGGATTACCTGATAATTAAGCATAACCTTACTAAGCAAGATCACCATGAATAACATCGACAACGTCGAAAAGTTACAAGTTAGCAATTTACACATTAGAACCTTAACTACAGAATTAAGTAGTTTACCAGGAATACCCTTTCAAGAAAAAAATGATTATTCTACCCAAAAACTTACCTATGGGAACCCATTACGCAATAGGAAGTAAACACTCCCAACCAGATACACCAGACAATTCCAAAATTAAAGCCCTTTTAAATAACATCATGGAAATTTTATCTTATATTATCATTCATCATAATACAGACGATTTACAAGACATACAGAGTAATGTAGTTAATACTAATGAATTCCTAACAAAATATTATTATAAACTTAAATCAAAAATCAAAGATACTCATGATATCGTAATAGAAAATCAGTGCAAATTAATTAAGATAGAAAAAGAAATTATGGACCTAAATGGAAAAATACATGACACGCAAATAATGATTGCTGATTTAGAAAATTATTTAAGAAAAACGTTAGGATGAATAGTAGTCTAGCTGAATTAATAAAACACATAGAAATAAATATAAATGAGAAAATTGATGAAATTAAACAACAAAATTACGAAATACAACGAATAATAGAACTAAATAGTCATAAAGAAAATTATAAAGAATTAACAGAAGCAAAAAATATAGTGCTACAACTGGTCGATAAATTCTTAAAAGATCCAGAAAAATATAATCAATCTATTAATTATGGAAAATACATAGTAGATATAATTACTAATTTTCAACAAATTATAGTTAAACAAGAACAACAAAGGTCAATCACTATCGAAGACCTAAAACATATCAACTTAGAAAGAAGGATAAGACCAAAACTAACAATTCAACCACCGCCTATGATATAATGGAAAATTTAGAAAAACATATAGCTAAACTTACTAGACTATTTTCTGAACTAGATATACCCAAAGAAGACACACAAGAAAATTATTTACTGATGAACAGAGAAGCAGAAACAGACACTAAAGAAATAGTTTACGATTATACTTCAGATGAAAATCCATATGAAAATCCATATAATCCTCATTATGTAAAACAAGAATTGTCTGAATCTAGTCGTCGTAATAAAAAACGAATGTATGAAGAAACGGAAGATGAAGATTTTAAACATTACATGAACAAACAAGGATATTATAATAATAATAATAAATGGACTAAGATACCCAATCAATATATTCCTAGGATTGAAAGTTTTTTAGGAAATCACATATTAAATATAGATTGTGTTGAAAATGAATATAAAGTATTAGAAGACTGGAAGAATAGAATTAACATTTTCATAAAATTAAATCAAGAAATAAAAGATCTAACTCCTGAAGATTTATTTAATTACGTAACACATCAGACAACAGGTATAGTATACAACTACTTAACACATTTAAACCTTTCTGTAAAAGCAATATTATTAGAAACAGATTCAATTACTACATTTAAAAATATAACCCAATTATTAACCCAAGAATTCATAGGAAGATATCCCAAGGAGACTGAAAAAACAGATGCTTTTGTCAAAAAAGCTTTTTGGCATTTAACAAATATGAAACTATGTGATTTCTGTTATTTAGAAAATTTTATCTGCGAATTCAGAGATATTTATTATCAATTAGATGATAAATATAAGAAATTAGCAGATGAAATATTTTATAATAAATTTTCATCCCAAGTTCATTCAGAATTAGAAGAAAATTACAATAAAGGACTTGAAACAGACGCTCTACCTAAATCCCCAGGAACTAGAATTGTAATATTAAGAGCATGGTTGCAATAAGCATGCAATACCGAAATAATTAAGAAACAAGCTAAAATCAAGCTATGTTGCGAAAAAATCACAAATAGAATTGGAAAATACGGATGTAATGAGAAAAAAAAAAGGAAAAAATGGAGCAAAATTCCATATAACAAATATCAAAAAATAAAAATAAAAAATCCTAGAAAATATTTTAGAAATAGACAACAATTTCGACAAAAGAAACGAACACAACCTGATAAGTTTTGCCCCAATAAAAAGAAAACTTGTACGTGTTGGTTATGTCACGAAGAAGGAAACTATGCCAATAAATGTCCTAAAAGATTTCAAAATAACACCAAAACTCAAACTCTTAAATTAGCTTATGAAATTGGTTACGATCCTATTGAAGATTCTGACATTTGCTCTAACATTGATATTTATGCTTATGAATCCGACTATTCATCCACAAGTATTGAGTAAGCAATTACGTCTTAAAAATCCAAATGCCACATTTATTAAGATTATTATTCAAAATAAAAATTATTTCGCTTATATTGACACGGGATCAACCCTGTGTTTTGCTAAAAGACACGTTTTACCAACATGGAATAAATTATCAAATCCACTTAAAATTATAGTTGCCGATAAATCTGTTCATCCTATATGGTATGTTAATTTTTATATTCCTATTATTATTGAAGGCTATCCTTTTATTGCCAAAACCATATATCTGCATGACTCTGGCGTCGATATTATTTTAGGAAATAATTTTTTGAAACTATATCATCCCTTTATTCAATGACTTCACATTATTTCACTTACTTTTCCGGGGGGAGAAGATACTAAACCTTCTCAAATCACTACCAAAATAGTCACTCCTACTGAAGTAGTTAAAAGTATTGGTCATGAAGTTTTACATATCATTAACTTTTTATATACTACACGACAAATTCTAGAACACAAATTACAAGAAGTTTGTAGTGAGAATCCTCTTGATGAAAATAAAAATACTAATAAGGAAGAAATTATTATTAAGCTAAAAGATCCTTTAGCTGAAATAAATGTTCCTAATCGAATTCCATATAGTATTAGAGATGTAGAAGAATTTCAACAAGAATGTAAAAATTTACTAGAACTAGGAATTATAAGAGAAAGCGTGAGTCCTCATAGTGCTCCGGCCTTTTATGTAGAAAATAAAAATGAAATCAAAAGAGGAAAACGAAGAATGGTAATCAATTACAAACAATTAAATGATGCGACTATAGGAGATAGTTATAAATTGCCAAGAAAGGATTATATATTAGAAAAACTCAAAGGAAAAAATCTATTCAGTACATTAGATGCTAAATCAGGATACTGGCAACTTAGACTAAGTGAAGACACTAAACCCTTAACAGCCTTTAGCTGTCCTCCACAGAAACAATATGAATGGAACGTGTTACCATTCGGCCTAAAACAAGCACCATCTATCTATCAACGATTTATGGATCATAATTTAGACAAATTAGAAGATATATGTCTAGCTTACATTGATGATATTATTATTTTTACATCAGGAAATGAACAGGATCATATTAGTGCAGTATTAAAAGTATTACAAAGATGCAAAGAAAAAGGACTGGTTATATCCCAAAAGAAATCTAAATTACTTCAAAAGAAGGTCGAATATTTAGGACTTAATATAAATCATAAAGGTGAAATTAAATTAACATCCAATATTCAAGAAAAATTGTGTCAATTTCCCGACAAGTTACAAGATAGAAAACAAATTCAAAGGTTTTTAGGATGTTTAAATTATATTGCTGATCAAGGTTTCTTAAAAGAATTAGCTAAAGAAATAGGAGAATTACAAAAGAAAATATCATAAAAAATAAAATGGACATGGTCAAATCAAGATACTAATACAGTAAAATATATTAAAGATAAATGTCAAATTTTACCAATACTATATAATCCGAATATTAAAGACTTTCTCATCATAGAAACTGATGTATCCCAAGACACTTGGGCTGGGTGTATGCTGGCTATTGTAGAAGGAAAGAAACTCTTAAATCTCGACATATTAGGAAATCTAATCGAATAATCAGATACTGAAACCACTCTTAAGACAGAAAAACAAGAGATAAAATTATGCAAATATTTATCAGGAACTTTTACTAAAACCGAGCAGAATTATTCAATACAAGAGTTGGAAACTTATGCATGTCTTAAGATATTAAAAAAATGGAAGATTGATTTATTAGGAACAAGGTTTGAATTAAGAACAGATTCAAAATACGTAACCGGGTTTTGGAAATATAAACTACAAGAAGATTATAGAAAGGGACGATTAATTCGATGGCAATTACAATTACATCAATATCAACCATACATTAAATACATAAAATCCGAAAAGAACTATTTTGCAGATACATTAACCAAAGAATAGAAATAAGACAAGAACACGTCAGGTATGCATCTCTCCTCAAGAAAAACATGATACATGAACGAATTATTACTCTTATCAGAGCTTTTGCTCAAAGAACGTATCATTACTCTTATCAGAGCTTAGGCTCAAAGAA
>CM039478.1:18462730-18507426 GCA_022433065.1 Begonia loranthoides
TCAAAGAACGTATCATTACTCTTATCAGAGCTTAGGCTCAAAGAACGAATTATTACTCTTATCAGAGCTTAGGCTCAAAGAACGAATTATTACTCTTATTAGAGCCGTCGCTCATTATGAAATATATCAGATCGCATTAATCAATATCAAGATCATGAATATAAAGATTCCCACCATCGAGACATCATGGAGATTCAAATATCTTACTGGAACGGATATAATACAACTACTATCAGATCCAGTTGATTATGCAGAATACTCTCAAGCTCCTAGTAAAGAACAACAAAGACTTTTCTGTGATTATTTATGGATCAGGAGAAAGCATGACGAAGCATATAAAAAAATTAGCCAGGGACATTACTATTTGAAGTCTACAGAAAAGAAACAGATCAAGGATGTCAGACTATCAGCTTTTGAGATAATAGATCTAGATCACTTGATTCATCAAAACGCAGCCGTTTATATTGACTGCTTAATCTCAATGGCCAAAAGAAGCAACAGATGGGCGAGCGATGGAGTAATTATCAACGCCATCAGAAAATTTGTTTCAGCTAGAGCTTTTTACGAAGAAAATAAAAAGTACAATGACTATTTATCATCATGCAAAGCATTCTTCAGAGAGAAAGAAAAGTTAGCTAAAAGAAGGAAAACAGAATCGTCAGTCAGATGTGACTATAGCCATCCAGAAACTTATCATCTCCTGGACTAATAAAAATCACATGGCTACAGCATCACAAGAATCATCATCAGAAGGAATCTCGAAGACAATCACCAGAAGACAAGCAATAATGTAAACTTTAATTATTAAAGTTTGCAATAATATGTAAATTATTGTACTTTTATTTGTTTGTGTTTGCTTTATGTCTTAATCGTGTAAAAAGAAAGTTGTAATTCAGGGAATATATTCCCTACAACTTTCCTTTAGTCATGTCAAAAAGAGTCAGGGAATCTATTCCCTTAGCTTTATGTCAATGTAAATAGCAAGTGTGTCGAGGAATATATTCCTCTATGATTTATGGGTTTGTAAGGAGGCCAACCCTCTCTTATAAATAAGTGTGTTCTCCTTCGAGAATACGCAGAGTGTTATGGAAGAGCATTTGGTATAAGTCTCTTTGCAATACTCTCATGATCCTTGAGGTAATACTCTAGAGGGGTCATTCTCATCATATTATCAAGATTACTAGCAGATTATCAACCACGATTATCAATCCAAGAAATATATCAGGTATATTTTCTTTATGTCCGATTATTCATCTTCTAGTAATAATATTAATAATAACATAATCGAATCATATGAAGAAGAAACAAATTTAGGATACATGTGTAACAATATTATTGATTTACAAAAAATAAGAAAGAGCGAATTATCGTTAACCAAGAAACATAATTTTGACATATCGTTTTTTGAACTACTAAAACATAGATTATCTCGAAAGAATATTATTAAATATGAAATAATGGTAGGAGAAGTAGCAATTCCTATTGAATATACTCAAGGAGATATTATTATTCCTATTATTAATAAAAATCAAATCTATGAAAGAATAAAGAAAATGGAACCATCTGAACGACAAAAAATATCATATATTCATTGTAGTACTATTCAATTATTATTTAAAAGCACTTTTATGGAAGGAATTAATTCTCCTCTAGAACTAGAAATAAGGGACGATAGACTAATAAACAATAGAGATTGTATTATTGCAAAAGGACAAGGAAATCTTTCACAAGGAAAAATAATGTTCAACATAAATATTCAATTAGGATTAAGTTTACAAGATCAAGATTTAAGTAGATCCATCACATTACGATACGAACTTAAAAGAGACAATTTTATGAAAAGTAACAATCGTCCTTTTACTATAACCTATCAAATCAAGTACGCTTTAACAAACAGCCATCACAGCTTAGCATTTAAACGAGATGAAAGAATATTTATAGATGAATTATTCAAACCAGTATTAAAATTAAAAATACCTTCACAATCACTTCTACATAAATCTGAACCAAAATACATAACAGATGACAGAAAACAACTAAGAAGTAAATCATTTTAAGAAACAAGTAATTTTGTGCCCTATGAATTTCCTAGACTATCGCTCGTATCACCACCACTACATATTAAAGAATCCATTCCTTTAGTCTCTCGATCACCTGAAAATGATAAAGAAGAACCACTATTAAAATCATTAAAAACTACTATTAGATCACTAAGCACTAAAAGAAATTGAAAAATAAAATAAAATAAAATGTCCTTATATGGAGCTAAACTTGACTACGAAAGCATACAACAAATGGAAAATAATATATATCTAGCACAACTTCTAAATTATCTTATTTATTATTTTAATGAATATTTAGTAGATAATGATTATTTTGACTTATACCCAGATAATTAAAATAAAAATCCATACAAATTAAAATCTGAGAATAGTACAAGTAAAATATTATAATAACAAATATTTAAAATGTCGGAAGAAATATGCAACGTCATTATGGAAAAATTGGAATTCATTAATTTTCTTGATAAAAAAGAAGTAAAATATTTTATTAATTATTTAGATAAATATCTAAAAGATTTCCCTCAAGAGCTAGATAATAGATTACTAGAAGAAAGTGATGCAACTTCTGAATCACAAGGATACTGTAGACAGGAACATCTAGCCTTTGAACGATTTTTATACAGACTAAAACAAATATTACAACAACATTTACAAGAATGTCTAAATTCCATAGCAACCCATCAATTTAATCATCTAATTCCCCTAGATGACCCACGAAATAATCCACCAAACGATCGCGAAAATACCCCTTAGAAACACTAGTGGTATCAAAGCCTGGTTCGCACCAGGGGGGAGGAATAGTAAAAATACTGTAGGGGAATTAGATGATCAGAATACAAATGATGGGGAGCACCTGCAAATGCAACAGGTCCAAATACAAATAGGGGAGGAGCGAGCAGAAGAGAGGCATCGCAAAGCAGAAGAGTGGCATATGCGAGCAGAAGTGTAACGACCCGAATTTTCGTAAATCCTTGAAAATACGTAAAAATTAAAAATTTTATAAAATAAATCAGAGCGCAATGATAAAACTGGATCGCTACCAACCATTTGTAAAACTCGTTATAAAAGCAAATTGATGAAATGCGGAAGCGTTATGAAATCATTTATTTAAAACGTTGCGGAAGCGTAAATAATGCGTTGAGAATGAAAACTAAACTATTAAGTAAAACCGAAGTGCTAGATAGTTAAATACAATTTAAAATACTTAATTTAATTACAATTGTTTCTCCTTTACCCTCTTCATGCCTAGCCAGCTCCGAATCTCATTCGTGCAAATTCTTCACCTCTGCTTATTATTTGTTCGTCATTCTTGTATACGAGCCTATTATTATCTGTTCGTCATTTGTACCTACACCACAAGTAATACGTGAGCCAAATAGCTCAGTAAGGAAAAGAGTTTAACACACGTGAATGTCACTCTTTAGTCCATCTTGGAATGGGGGCCACCCAAACCAATTCTTTCATTAGTCATTTACCATTTTATTACTTCACTTTAAGTCATTCATTCGTTACTCGTACTTCGAGCTGGAGATTGAAGGACCCATATAGGATGATATAGTTGGTCGGATCTAACCTCTTGTGGGCATACTAGGTCCCCGTCCCCGACTAGGTTGGGGGCATTGCCTAGCTGCCAGACTAGAACCGCTACCCATCCGCCCCCCAACTCCCTTATTCTTTTCTTTGTTTCTGTGCTGGGCTAAGCTACCGGACTATAGAGGTCTTTGTTATCTTACCGTTTTACTCATTTTCATCATTTATCCTCACTCATGCATGTGTGCGTATCACCTCGTGGCACTCCCTATTAGTTTCTATTAACATGAGGCATGACCACACATTCTCTACCTAACGTGATGCATGATGCTCAATAACGTAACTTTAACAGAAATTGAAGTACGCATTTAAAATAACTGAAAGCACATATAAGAAAAGCAAAGCATAAAATAGAAGGAAATAACTACACACCACAGAGACAAGTATAATGGATTGAAACAAGGAAAACATGCTCGAATTAATAGAACAATATCATTCCGAAAAGAATCAAAAACATACTATCGATTAACATATAAATTGTTTATTAACAATGTTACCATTATTAGTTTAGTTATCTAAGATGCTCTAGTTAACTACTTATCTTGGTTGATTAACATGCCACTTAAACACAGAAGAATTAACAAACTTAGTTAATTGCATGCTTGAACTACTAATCAACATACGTATAATTAATATGAGTTAATTAATGATTTAACAAAGCTAGTTACTTATATATGCTCAGGTTTAATTCTTTACTCTAATTATTTAACATGCTCAATCAATTACTTTAATTAAGTATGCTAGTTCATTAACATGCTCAAGGTTCACTTAATATAACATTTGTCTAGTTGGTCAATTAAACATTCTAGTTAAGCTTTTACTACAACTAGTTAGGGAACAAGCTCGCATATTGACTATTCTAATCAATTATTTTAATTAAGTAAATTAACATGCTCTTACAACATTCTAATCAATCATATACTCGAGTTAATTAAACATGCTAGTTAAGTACTTATTAAACATGCTAATAAATAAATGGTAATTCAAATGGTTTACAGACTTGGACTACTAAATGAGTTACATGCTCAATTGATTATTATTTAACATGCTTCACAAGTTATTAACATACGTGAACATACTAAGATGAATTGACATACTCGTGCGACAATATTAATTACGTTAAAAACATGCTAGACCTAGCTAAGTTAACATGATAATGGATTTAACACACTTAGCTAATTGATCTACTTAAATAATGGTTATCATGCTTGAAGGAGGATTACAATTTATTAATCTAATAATTATTAGTCGATTTACATGCTCGATTTCTAATTCTAATTCAGTTACTTACTATGATCAAGTTATCATGCTCAAGTCGTCTAATTTAGTTAAGCTAATTAACATGTTCATACAATACTAATTAACAATTAAACATACTGGAATTAGAGAAGTCAAACAACTGATTGATTTACATGTTCGGAAGATTACAAATACAGAGTTAAGTAGTTTACATGCTTTGATTAAATGCATTGGTTAACATGCTCAGGGGTTATTAGCAATTAAACAAACAAAGACATACATAACAGAATAATATTCATGCGTGAAAGGAGAAAGTATACGTAGAGGGTTAAACTAATTTATGCAATATATTATAATAAATGAAACTGAGAACTATGAAAAATAGGGTCATACTCGAAGGTATAGTTCTCAGCATCATTCGTTCATACTTTTCAGGTCATCAACTCCTTTAATCATTCATCATGAGTCAATCAAAGTGAAACATGTATAACAAAACTAAATAAGATTAACAACAAGAACAAGCTATCGCAGAAGTAAAATCTACAGGGTATCAAGCAATTTACACTACCAACAGGGACATAACAACAGTGAGGAGGTCAACAAGGGAATAACGATAGTAAATCATTCAAGAGACTAATAACCACTAACAAAACGTCACTTTTATTAACTTATCTACTAGCAATCGCAATATAGCATAAGGAACTTATAGAAATCTAAACTTATAACTCACGCACTCTACTTGCGGTGCATGGCCTCCAAATGGCCAAGACACACCCAAATCCTTACCTCAAAGCTTTAAGGCGTTTAGCACTCAAGAGTTGTCCTCCGTCCTTTGTCAACACCTTCATGATCAAAATGTCTATCATTAATGTTTACGACTTCATAAGTTTCATCGTTTTCCTATCCTAATTGCATAGTATATTCATGCATCAACGTTGAGCACATAATTCAGAGCAACAATCATCCAACCATTTGATTAAGAGCATCAAATTAACATTTCCCACTTCTTACAATTCATTCATGCTTTCACTCGATTCTAGCTTAACAAACATATCCTTCATTATAACTAACAGAGTACTCTTATTCATCCATTAACAGAGTGTAACCTGCAATAATGACTAACTTCTAACATGTTCATGTTTTTCAAGTACCAACCAACAACGCATATCACGTTTAATAGCAATCCATTTAGAACATACAATCCCAACATTCTAACCAAACCACATTAACTACTACAAATAGAGCCATGAACCCAAGATAACATCACCTAGCAAGTTTCATCATCCAGAAAACCATCGACTTACCATGACCAACGAGATCATCCAACAGCAAGGCTAACCCAACACCTGATATGTCATTTTACCCTCCTGGTTCAGCATCTCCACTCCATCGCCAAACCATTTCCAGCATATACATTAAACCACGACAAAGGATAGCATTTATCATTACAAATCTTCATCCATTAAATAGTATATAATCCATAACATCAGGGAAGGACCATCTCACCAGAAGAACCGAGAAGACCCGAGAGCTCTCTATCCAACCATCTCCTTCTCTGCCTCGGTTCTTCTCTCTCGGCCATTCTCTCCCTCACAGAACCAATGAAAGTTAGCAAACCCAGTCAAGAACAGAAACCAAAAATCCAACTAGCCAAGAAGAAAAACTCACCAGGAGCTCTTGGCCATCCATCCATGCTTCACAGCTCTTCTCTGGACTTCACTCACCCGGGAGGATCTCCAGCACCCTCTCAACACTCGTTTTCTTTATCCTCCAACCACAACCGACAACATGCCTCCCCTTCCCTCAGCTTTTAAGAGGTTGTTGCTGGAAGGGTATACGGGGTTGTCTACTCAGTAGACAACGAGCCGTTCAAACTGGTCAAGTTGGACCCGGTCACACCCGACCGAAACCACACCCCTACCATCTCGAGTTCGCTAAACTCCGTCCTTGCAATACTCTCCAGCCAACACTTGATCCTCAAAATGCGAAAAAGGAGGAAAACCTAACCAATATACCTCCGATTTGTCACCGGAAATTGCGACCCACGGAAGTCCCAACTTGTCTCGCGCCGCCTCGCCTCCCGAGCCTTAACCACGTCCCACAACGAAGCCAGCAACACATTGGACCCGTCGTCCACCACTCGTCATCCACTCCTCGTCGCCCTCTACTTGCCATACGTCGGACGACGTCTCCTGAGCTCTCCTCTCTCTCTCTCTCCCAATTTCTCCTTTCGTCTCCCCTCTCTCCCTCGTCGACTGAATGGCCCAAGGCCAAATGAAAAGAATGTCCCTCCTTTAATGAAATATGAATCGAACCAAAGCCAAAATGGTGTGAACCGATTTTTCTCCCTCCAAATATCCTTCCTCAATTATTTAAATCTTCCAATTAATCCAATAATTAAAATTATTTAATCCAATATTAGTTCTAATCTCACTTTAATCCCCCTATAATTTAGCCCATCTTTATTTTTATTCAATAAATCCTTAATTTAAAAATGATTATAAGTAATTCCAAACATTATAATTTAATTCATCAAATTAATATATTTATTTTAATTACGATAATTTTCATTTAATCATAATAAATTCTTTAAATTAAAAACTCATGAATACGTCCTTGGTAATACCCTGATAATTACCCAATAATTCCAATTTTCCTAATTTACTTTACAATTATTCTTATTAAATTCTGATATAAAAAGTTGGGGTATTACAAGAAGAGAGGCACCGTGAGCTGGTGGCAGCAAGTTAGAGACGTGAGAGGCAATCAACCCGTACATCAGCCTTGCCATCGTCCTCTGAAGCAACAGATACCACTACCGCTTGTAAGTTATTTACTTTGTACGCAAAGTCTAGTCTTTACTTCATTTGTGTTTGATGTAATGATGTGTTGTTGATTTGCAGCACCGGTGCCGTAAGCCGCCAACTTGCTCCTCCAATCATGCCTACCGAGGTGCAGGGGACCAGTAATTGTGTGCATGGTACATGTTTCATTTGGTTATATATGTGTGTTCATTCATGTTCATGCTTTGTTCATCTGACAGCGTTTTGACATTACTCGGAAGAACATAGAGACATGCGCAGTTCTTGGGGGAAAGCTGACCGATGATGATTACGTTATCACTGATATCATCTTCCCGGACCAAGTCGGGACGCCAAATACAGTGAGAAGTCTTCTTTGTATGTTAGTGTATGAGATTTTATCTTAGGACGCATCTGAACTTATATGTAGTGCTATGGGGTTGACGGCGAAGCCGTATTCGCGTATCAACAGGAAAAATGTCTACTTACATTAGGGTGGATTCACATAAGTAACCATCTCGCTTCTCCGGGTTGTTGTTCATGTTTACTGAGATCATCTAATGCGTTGTTTACAATACACCCGAAGCATAATTGTTTTATGTCCTCCGTTGACCTGCACACTCAATTCGCTTACCAACTATTGATGCCGGAAGCAATCTCCATCACCAGAGCTCCCACTGACAAAGAGCAGTATGTATTCTCCCTTGTGTAAATTCTTAATATTGCTTTCCGCGTATTTTACCTGCAATTGTTCCCTTTGCATTGCAGCCCGTACAACATCTTGCGGTGTACGAGTGAAGGGATGAGGGTGATCCGGGGTTGCACAAATAAGGAACAATTCCACGAGCACGACGCTGTAACTTTTGAGTTTGAGGCTCCATTGTTCGACACAATAGATAAAGTATTCATTGACCTGCACTTATCTTTTGCGATCAAGGATTTGCTGCCAAAACAGACCAGGAAGAAGGCGGCGTAGGAATTTATGTTTATGTACACTGTGTTGTAATTTATTTACATTTACGTTGTAATTAATGTTTAGTTGAATTTATTTACATTTACATTGTAGTTTATGTGTAGTTTACATTTACTTTGCAAAAATAAATGATATACTGGATGAATGATATGTTTGGATGATACTGGAACTGCTTGGAATTCTGTGCTGGATGTATGAGAATAGCTTTGGGAGGGTAAAGAAACAATGGAGACTCTGGCAAAATTTTTATAAATTGGGGTGATGATTAGTGAAAAGTAAATCCTGTATGATCTAAATCAAGTATATAATTAAAGAAAAGTGTATGGAGAAATTTGGGTGAATTTAGGGCAACAATTAGCCGCAGCAGGTTGCATAACAAACTGCGGCGGTTTGTGAGCAAGCTGCAGCGGTTTGTGCACAAACCGCGGCGGATTGTCATGGTACATGTAATCAAATACCATGCACACTCCACAACCAAATGTATGGAACCAATATATCAATTCAAATTACTGAAACGAAACAAATTCAAATTTATCAATTCAAATTTATGAAATCAATTCATATTTATCAATTCAAAATTTACAAATATAGCGTACAGTACAATCACATATATATCAAACCTAATCTATCAAACAAATGTATCACGGAAGGTTAAGGTCCACATTTGTATACGTTTGTGTTTGTGGACCTTGCGCATCAAACTCCTACAGAACACACTGCAAATAAAATTAGCATAGTCAAATAACACTTGAAAACGTAAACGTGATAATGGGCTCACCTGCGTCTCAGGAACTTTGTCGGGAACTGTCTCAAATACTCGCTCGGGGACTATCTTAGGGACTATGGAAGGAATTGTCTCGGGGGCTGTCTTGGGGACTTTGAAACCCATAAATGTGCCCTTCGACCTTTCTCTGCCGCCTTTGCCTCTGGCTCTGCCTCTCCCTTTGTCGCCTCTGTAGGCCCCAGCACTGGACTCGCCTCCACCTTCGCACGTGCAGGAATTGTGTCCCACACCCCCACATCGGCCACAAGTGACATTCAGATGTCTTCTGGGTAGCACTGTCCAGCTTGGGGCCTTGTCCACATCCCGTATTCTACGTTTGCGCGGCCTTCCTAGAAGCCTTTTAAATGGCGGTGGGATAATTGGATCAAGATTCGTCATAGGAGGTCACTCGATTGGTCCATTGACGGGGCAGACAAAGTGGGAGTACATCGTTATGTACGTTTCCCGATGATAGCACGCATGCACAAATTCTTTAGGAGATCTCCTCGTGAAGTGAATGCACGGGACTACATAGACACGTGGGATGCCGGTCAACTCCCACCTGTAACAGGTACAAGTACGCCTGTCCAAATCGACAGAATACTGTTTCTTACTGTTGCTGACCTCAAACTAGGCAGCTTCTGAAAATTGGAGGTTCCAATTTCAACCAGCAAGTTATAGTTTGGCGAGCGTGTTGCTGATCTGCGAACGCAAAAGATCTGTCGAGTGAGTCATCTTGTCATTTTTTTTCACGATCCTACCTATAATGCCCTTTCGTATGATCTCAAACATACTTATAATCGGTTTGTCCTAGGCTGGTAGGATGTAGGTATTGAAGGACTCGCTCAGGTTGTTGAGGTTTATGTCGCACTTTGGGTTGGAGCAGAAGACATGTTTGACCCATAATGTCACATCTATTCCTCGTAGATAGTTGTGGGCCGCTAGGTCAAGCAAAAATAATTTTTCCATCTCTCTCAAACTGCCTCACTGTTGTGGCTCTAGATGCGGCCCACATTGCATCATTTAACAACATGCATTTAAATTGTTTTTGAAAATTGCCATATGGGTGTTGGATGTAAAACCGATGATCCGCTTGCCCTGCCACCTCTCTAACAGCTAGTACTAGCCCCTGCAAAGATTCATAATATAAGTTAGACATTGGCACAAAATGCATAACATAAACACAGAAGGAAAAAGCAATCAACCGCACCTTTTGTCGGTCAGAAATGATTGTCCATCCATTGCCAGATGGGGTGTTTAGATCATCGAGCAACAATCCCAGAAACCAGCTCCACGAATCCCTATTTTCTGCTTCAATCACTGCTACAGCAATCGGATACATTCCATCGTTCCTGTCGATGGTGACAGCTGTGAGCAGCTGGCCTAAAGTCGCTTCCTTCAAGTGGCAACCATCCAAACAAATAACAGGTCTACCGCAGTTCTGCACGGCAATCTTACATGCAGCCAAACACATGTACATCCTTTTAAATGCAGTCATGTCCAGGTCAACGTGTAACGACCCGGATTTTCGTAAATCCTTTACAATGCGAAAAATTTAAAATTTTCAAAAGACGCCTTTATAAAACAAAATCAGAGCGAGATGCTAAACCGGATCGCTACTGACCCTTCTTTAAACTCGTTTTGAAAACCGATTTAATGAAATGCGGAAGCGTAAAATAAATCGTTTATTTAAAACGTTGCGGAAGCGTAAATAATTTAATGAAAGAACTTAATAAAAGGAATGAAACAATTAAATATAATTTCGATTACAATTGTTTTCTCTTTTCATTTAAGCCTAGCCAGCCACGAATCTCACGTGTGCAAATCCTTCATCAACTGCTTCTTAATTTGTTCATCATTTTCTCGTGTATGTACCTACACCTACACCACAAGCAACTGTAAGCCCAAAGGGCTTAGTAAGGAAAAATGGTAAATGCAACGTGAAATGCCTCTCTTTAGTCCTTTCGGAATGGGGGCCACCCAAACCGATCCTTTCATTAAGCCATTTGTTCATTCAATTACTTTACTTTCATTCGTTCATTCATTACTCGTACATTGAGCTAGGGATTGGAGGGGTCTTAGGGGGTGGAATATTGAATCGGTTCTAACCTTTTACTTGCAGCTAAGTCCCCATTTCCGTCAAGGTAGGGGGCTTCGCCTAGCTGTAGACTAAAACCACTACCCATCCACCCCCAACTCCCTTTTACTTTTCTTTGTTTCTATGCCAAGCTAAGCTACCGGACCACAGAGGTCTTTATTAACTTACAATTTTACTCATTTTCATCATTTATCCTCACTCATGCATGTGTGAGTACCACCCCAAAGTGGCACTCCCTATTGGTTCCTATCATCATGATGCATGCCCATACATTCTCATCCTAACATGATGCATGATGTGTATAACGTAACATTTACTGAAATTGAAGTGCGCATTCAAAGTAATTGAAAGCAACTGAAATTGAAATCTGCGAATACAACAAACAACAGTAATTGAAAGTAAATGAGCAAAACTAGACGGTAAAGAAGCATACGATGAATTACGATTAACTAAACATGCTCGCTAACTAAACATGGAAATGTGCTTTAAACAACAAATAACGTACACATGCTTAGACAACAAATAACGGAAACATGCTTGTAAATTGGTGATTCTTATTCTAGTTGATTAAGCATGCTTTTATTCTAATTAATTAATATCCTAATTAATTACAAGCTCTAGTTGATTACATGCTCAAGTTGATACGATTAGCATTCTTGTTAGTTATCTTAGTTAATTTACATGCTTAAATTCATTATAATTAATTAATTAATTATCATACTCATTAGTTAACCTAGTCAATTAATATGCTTACAAATTATAATTAACATGCTTGACATTAACATGCTATTAATTGAGTTAAACATGCTAATTAAATTAAACCTATTAATTTCATGCTAATTACAATTACATGGCTTAACCTAGGAAATCAACTAAAGATTTTGATTATCATTCTAGATGATTACCGTAATTAATTTACATGCTCAAGAAATAAACGATTAGACATGGTTTTGTATTCAAATTAACATGTTCAATTGATTAATGAGCTCTAGAGTTGATTACATGCTTACTAGAAAACCAAACATGCTTAACTAGTTATTAACGTGCAGAGAAAAAAGGGTAGCAGAGAATAAATGCGTAAAGGAATAAAACGATAATCTACATAGCATAGAACTCTTAGCTCATCTTCAGACTTCACATAACCATTTATTATTTACTTGTTTCACTTTCATTTCCACTATCAACTGAGGACATAACAACAGTATATCACCCAAGGAAAGCAGGAAAACAACACTATCAATAAGTAAAGCATTTAATCACATAACTAACAATAAAGTACAAAACATTAACGTAAAACTCACGCACTCTACTTGTGGTGTAAGGCCTCCTTTGTCCAAGACACCCCTATTTCCTTACCTCGTATCTTTAACGTGCATTAGCGTTTAGCCATTATTCTTCTTCTCTTCTTTTTTGTACCTTCACAATTTAATAACTTTTAATTATTAATCAAATCAATTAATCATTATTAAATTTTGTCTTCTTTTTCTATCTTTAATTCTTATACGTCGCTTACTAGAGTGTCCTAAACAAAACCGTTTTGTTAATTATAACTTGGCTTAATTAATTAATCTCAATCAATAATGTTTAGAAACTAAGCTTAACGTATAGCGAAAACTAACAAGATTCTATCCATAAATTATTGGCCCATAAATCAAATCCCAATAACAATATCTGAATCGAGTCATAAAACTATATTACCCAATTTCTATGATATCTTTATTCCAATTAGTGAACCGAAACCATAAAACATATCATCCAACAACAAGGCTATATCATAGAGAATTCACACAATCCAGAAATGTAAATCTAACAAAGGCAGTAACTTCCATTCACTGACTTCTCAGAACATATGTCCAACATACTTAAATCTTTTCTTCATAAAATCAAACAGTATTCCAGAACTTAAAACCAAATCCAATGGAGTATAAAACCAGAAAGCTGTACATAACAAGTTCCCATCCAATAAATTAACACTTCTAACATATACCCAAGCAAGGAAACACCATTCAATGACAGATTAAACACCCAACAACAGGTTAGTACATTCTCTTTTAGCATTTCTGATAACTATAATGGTGAACAGATCCACTTAATCCACACTTCGAGTTAACAAATTTTCTCATCTTATAAATTCATAGGCAGTAACAACACGAGTATTAGAGAACCACATTACTTATCTTTCTTCCTCACTTATATCAGAAACAGAATGTAACCATGAAGTAGTGACTCATAGAATACTTCTTTTCCCAACAAAACCACTTCCAAATTATAAATTTAAACATCCAAGAACAACAAAATCACAAACCCATTATTCAACATCAAAATCCAAAACATTAATCCAACTTAACAACTTACTTTCCATCAGCACAACCCAAATCTAACATATAGATGCTTTCAAAATTAACTAATAAAGTGTAATAATATTCATGAATTAACATCACAGAGTGTATGCTTTTTGTATCTCCTCTAGACAATAACCAACTTATCACACAAAATCAGATCATCCAACAACAGATTCCACAGAATACTAAATAAACCAACATTTATCCAACAACAGAATACGTTCCAGAAAAGCAGAATCCAAAGCAAAACTTAACAAGGTCTGTCCAGAACCAAAAATCAACATTACAGATTAACATATATCTTAACCAACACTATCAACATATCCTCACCAGACAGGGCAAACCTGAAGCAGGAGCTCCAACACTCTCGGCTTCCAAAGAGCTTCTTTCAGCACTCATCTCTCGGCTTCTAGCTCCCACCTGCTTTATTTTCTTCCTACGCGACAGCCATCATCAATTTTTTCTGCAACACAATTACTCCATCGACAACTTCTTCAATTGGCCAACCACCTCCCATAAGAATTGTGTCTCCTTGTGTCGGTAGTGTACAATCCAGCTGGAAGGGAGGCCAACGTGGATGATCCGTGCCACTCGATTCAACCTGAACCGAGTCAAGCTGGACACGGTCGGATTGGATTTGCCCATGCCCGACCCCAACAACGCCGGATTCCATCCCTGCAATCGCTCCCTGCCAACACACAAACACCCGAATGCAAAGGAGGAGGAAGAAATCGATCAAGCCTACCTCTAATCGTCGCCGAAAAATCGCCTGCGAGAACTCCGACTTCGAGCCCTAGCCTGCGAACCTCGTTTTCGTTCCGTTTGCTCCCCTATCGTCGGAGCTTGTCGTCAGACAACGCCGCCCGAGCTCTGTCGCGTAGCACTTCAGCCTAGCTCCGACATCGTCGCTCCTCCGATCGCTCTCCCTTGGTCTCCTTGATCGCGCCTCTCTCCCTCTTCTCTTCTCTCTGTCGCGAAAGGCCGAAGGCCATAAAAAAAAAACCAACATCTCCCTTTTAATTCCCTAAACCAGACCAACAATAGCCACACAAAAACTAAACTGGTTTTCCTTTCTCTTCAACTCCATTTTATTTCTAATTACCCAATTAATCTTTACTTAATTTCTAATTAATTATTTACAGAATCCTCAACTCAAACAAATTCAATAAATCTCATTTTATTCTTCTTAATATAACTATCCAATAAATTATTCCTCACAAATAAATTTCACTTTAATAATTTAATTAAAATTTTCATTTAATTAAATTATTCTCAACCCAAATTAAATTTCATATTTATTCCAAATATCACTTGATGATTATTAGAGGTCTAATTTAAATTTCTCAATTTCATTTCCTAAACCTCTAATAAATTATCTTAAATTTTAACTTAATGGCTATGCCCTTGGTAATACTCGATAATTAACCAATTAATCCAAAAATCTCTAAATTTCTTCCCAATTATTCTTATTAAATTCTGATATAAAAAATTGGGGTATTACACAACGCTCACTGAGCTTCCAGGATTATACCTCTGAATCTTCTCGGCATAAGACCATATGAGCTTGTATTGCTCATTATCATCCCCTTCGTTAATTTTTTTGACCGCATTTCTTGCCCTTCTAGCAAAGCTAGGTGTGATGTTGACATTGAAGTCCTTCCTGATTGTCTCAATTATGGAAGAAATGTCCCAGTCGGTTTGACTTTTAAATCTGTCTAAGTAATGCGTTGCCACCCATTTGGCAGTGGCATGGCGGCTTTCCATCTTTCTGGAGCAAGTGTGAACGTCGTTGTAGAACTTTATTTGAAACTTCATTTCATCTTGCATTTTTTAGGCGTACAACTGCATGTGCATCCTTCCTGGCAGGCAGCCCTCAATCGATGAGCGTCACTGTGGGTGAATTTTATCCCGTACCCATTCTTCAATGCATGATCGACAATTTCTTCTCTAATTTTATTCAATGAACTGTATTTTTTGCCAAGGCTCATACCAGCAAAGGTGCATTGTGCTTAAGGTGGACATCTAGGCCTACTCTCTGCCATGTCAATGTCTTCATCATTAGTGGATTGACATAATGAACGAAGTTCCTTATCGTCCTCCTTGTGTAGAGTTGCTGAGACAGAATGCAACACAATTGCAGCTTCATTTCCAATTCCACGTACCTCATTCTCATTGGCAAAAAATGTGACTGTGGGCCCCACTTCAAGTTGATGGTTAATAACAAATTCTTCAAAACTCAAAGACACCATTTGCTTTTCAACAAATTCTTCAATTTTTCCAAAATGTCGTTCTCTTCATCACTCCAAATTCTCTAGGGTTCGCTAATCGATTACAAAATGCCTGAGAATATCGCGGGAAGTTCACTGTATACTTATACAATTCGAACCCAAGTTTAGCAAACTGCGGCGGCGTCTTGGGACACCGCGGTGACATCCCAAGACACTGCGGTGTCCAGGAAAAATTTGGCATTCTTTTCTTGGAAAACCACGGAGCCGCGACATTTTGTCTACGAACCGCTGCGGCTCCAGATCAGCTTGTTAACGGAAAACGTGACAGTGATGTTGGCTTTGTCATTTCTCATATGTTAGTGGTTAATTTGTTAGAAAATAAAGGATAGTGGTTAACTATCATTGATCGCAAACCACGATGGTTAATTTTTCATTTTCCCAATAATTTAATTTGTTAGTTCGACTCAAATGCATTGTCCGACAAAAGATTTGTTATTACCAATCTCATTTTATTCACATATTTGTTATTATATTGTGTCCAGAGATGAATGTTTTCTTTTTTAAATGTTTTAATTTTAACAATTTATTTGGACTAATATTGCTGCACAGAGTCAAAAGTTAAAGGAGTATATTCTCAACTCGCTCTGTGGATCCTCGCTCAAATACAAAAGCTCTATGTTCCCAAGTTTTTCATGCACACTTTATTCCATAATAAATGGCTGCGGCTCCATAGTTTTTAAAAACTATGCGAAGACTTGTGATGAACTGTGGCGGTTTAGCTAGGAATCGCAGCGATGTCTGAGACACCGCTGCGGTTTGGTATGAAGCCGCTGCAGTGTCTTGACACACCGCTGCAGCATCAGACTAAGCCGCAGCGGTTTACTAAGACACCACTGCAGCGTCATATAAAATCGCAGTGGTTTGTCGTGCCTTGATCTTTGATCCATTATCGTTATACATACTCGATTGAGAGCTCCGACCATTTCACCAAAAAAACAAGAGTACGAAAACCTAGGCTCGGCAAACACCAAGCTCAGACGAACAACGACAATGTATTCCTGAGCAAAGAAAATGGCGACGAAGAGAAGGGGTGGTCTGTCACAATCAATACCAGAAACGATGGAGTCTGCAGTCTAGAAATTGTGAAGAAGGAGCACCCGCGGCAGTGCAAGCTATCCATCCCGCGGCGGTGCAAGTGGCCCAAACCGCGCGGTGTAAGTAGTCCAAACCGCGGCGGTGTAACACATAGAAACCGCGGAGGTTGGAGAAACCGTGGCACATTCTCAATCTCAGCCTCAACCCAAGCCTGAACAACAACCAGCCATTACAGAGGGTTTCCAGTCCCGACTATTCAGGACAGCAAACGCCAAAGAACGGTATGAAGATGATATACAACATCGTTCAATTATTGTTTCTAATATGGAGTCATTGGCTGGAATGAGAATTGAACAATTGGTTGAGGATGCTAGATTAGGTGGTTTGTACCGGATGGGGGGAAGTTATTGTGAGAGGATTGTCAGACTATTTTACGCAAATTTGGAACTGTTCATCCATCCATTAGAGGTGCAAACGTATATCTTTGGACGGGAGTTGAGGTTGACTTCCAACAATCTGAATATAATGTTTGGATGATACTTGGAGGGGCCAAGCGAATAATATTATCACGTGTCGCGGGATCCACCATTCATCAGCCGAGGAGAAGGGCTAGCGGTGCTTAGATTGTTGCACCGCGATCCCAAGATTGTCGAGTACAAGAAGCCAAAGGGCAAGGAGTTGAATGCCATAGCCCGAGTGATCCACCTCATGACGATGTATACGATTTTGCCTCGGGATGGACATCAAGACCATGTTAGCTGCATGGATCTCTATTTGCTGGAGAAGGTGTTCACTAGGAAAAAGGTCGACATCGGATATGTCATCCTGAGTCACATGCACGAGGTCCTCAACAACCCGGCCAAGAGTCTGCCATTAAACTAGCTCATCTAGAGGATTGCTGAGCAGTTTGGGGTACCCATCTCAGAGGAGGAGCCGAGAATCTAAGAAATGGCCACAGATGTGTACAACAAATCAAAAGTGGACTGAATGAGGGTCAGCAAAGTTGGAGGGACTTGGGTACGCAAGACCCTGAAGCAGCCACCTTCAGTGTCCCAGCCGTCAGCACCTCCACCCCCCTCAGTGGCTCAGCCTTCAGCCCCCTTGGCAGAACAGACTCCAGCACCGCCTCTGCAGCACATGGAAGAGGATGCTCAGTAGCACATGGAGGAGGATGCTCTTCAGCCGATGCATTCACCCCTCCTCAGACATCGCATTTTACTTCGATGCTTGAGGAGACGTCCAGCTGAATGAGTAGGATGGAGGAGCTCCATCATATGGCGCTTACCAAAATATAAATGATGGAGAAGCACCTTCAAATGGCGCAGGTCCAAATAAAAAAAGTGGAAGAACGAGCGGAAGAGAGGCATCATGAGCTGTTGGCAGCAATTCAAAGAATAGAGCATCGATCAGCCCATACAGCAGCCTTGCCATCGTCCTCCGAAGCAATAGAAAGCACAGAACGCTTGTAAGTTATTTAATTTATACACAAAGTTCAGTCTTTACCTTATTTGTGTTTGACGTAATAACATGTTGATTTGCAACACCATTGCCGTAAGACTCCAACCTGCTCCTCCACTCGAGGTGTAGGAGACAATTGAGTCACAACCTCATGCCCTTAAAACTGTGTGCATAGTATGTCTTTGATTTGGTTATATATGTGTGTGTCTGCACTTATTCATGCTTTATTAGTCTGACAGCCTTTTGCCATTTTTGTTACAAGCTCGGGATTTGATGGACGTCTTCAAGAACTATGTTGCGGCAAATACTCGGAAGACTGTGGAGACGTGCACAATTCTTGTGGGAAAGCTGCTTGATGGTGATTACATCATCACTAATATCATCCTCCCAGATCAAATCGGGACGCCAAACAAGGTGAGAAGCCTTCTTTGTATCTTAGTGTATAAGATTTTATTTTAGTACTCATCCGAACTTATATACAGTGTTATGCGGTCAACGACAAAGACATATTCGCATTTCAACAGGAACGAGGTCTACTCACATTGGGGTGGATTCATGTAAGTAACCATCTCACTTCTCCGGGTTGTCATTCATGTTTATTTAGATCATCTAATATGTTGTTCACATTTCAGACACACCCAAAGCAAATGTGTTTTATGTCATTCGTTGACCTTCACACTCAATTCGCTTACCAACAATTGATGCCTGAAGCAATCTCCATCATCGTAGCTCCCGCTGACAAAGAGTGGTTTTCCCTTGTGTAAATTCATAATATTGCTTTCCGCATATTTTACCAGCAATTGTTCTCTTTGCATTGCAACCCATACGACATCTTTCGGTATACGAGTGAGGGGATGAGAGTGATCCGACTGTTCACTAATAAAGTACAATTCCACGAGCACGACGATCAAACCTTTTAGGGTTCGTTGTTCAACAAAGCATCGAACGTATTGGTTGACACACAATTGTCTTTTGCAATCAAGGATTTGCAGCTGAAACGGACCAAAAGAAGGCGGCGTAGGAGTATATGTTTAAGTATACTTTGTTGTAATTTATGTTAACATTTACGTTGCTGTTTAGATAGAAAAATATCGATTTTTATAGAAAACTATTTTTGATGCTTGACATGTTTACTTTTTCTGTTTATAGTTAGTTTTGATAATATCTGGTCTGGTTAGAAAATGCATATATGTTGTTCTTCATGTTGCAGGGAAGATAGACTTAAAAACAATCGAAACTCTTGCAAAATCTTTAATCTTTTTAGAGTGAAAATGACTCAATCAATTTCATTCATTATGAACAATCAAGTAAGCATGATCATCGCATTCATTGTAACACTTTCAGCAAGATGTGCATAACACCGAAACATACAAGGCATACTAATCATTACAAACCGTTGCGGCTTTTTGGACATGCCACAGCGGTTTCTGACAAGCCGTTGTGGCTTTGTTGACAAGCCACCACAGCTCGTCATAAAGCTATTGCGGCTTTGCGGACATGCCGCCGATGTTTGTTAGCAAGCCGATGCAGCTTTGCAAACACGCCGCCACGGTTTGTTAGCTAGCCGCTGCAGTACTTCAAAAAAACCCGCAACGGCTCGTCATGGCTCTAAAAAATAGATTCAACTTCACAGTTGGTACCTGGACATTAGCATACTAATCAATTTTCATTCACCCTCGACAACCAAATGTATGAAACCAATATATCATTTTTAATTTATCAAAGCAATTCAAATTTTATAACAATAATGTTCATTACAATCGCATATATATATATATAAAACCTACTTTATCAAACCAATGTTTCAAGAAAGGTTAATGTTCACATTTATGTATATTTGTGTTTGTGGACCTTGCGTATCATCCTACTACAAAACACATTACAAATGACATTAGCATAGTTCAAATAACACTTGATAACATAAATGTGATCATAGGCTCACCTGTGTCTCTAGAACTGTCTCAGCAACTCTCTCGGGGACTATCTCGAGGACTATGGAAGGAATTGTCTCGAGGCTGTCTCGGGGACTCTGAAACCCATAAATGTGCCCTCCGACCTTCCTCTGCAGCTTCTAGCTCTGGTTTTGGCTCTACCTCTGGCTCTATCGCCTCTGTCGGCCCCTGCACTAGACTCGCCTCCACCTTCGTAAGTGCGGGAATTGTGTCCCACACCCCCACACCGAGCACAGGTCATGCTCATATGTCTTCTGGGCAGCACTGTTCGGCTTGGCACCTCGTCCACATTCCGTATTCTACATTTTCACGGCCTTCCTAGAAGCCTTTTAAATGGTGGTGGGATAATAGGATCAATATGCGTCACAGGAGGCAACTCAATTTGTCCATTCACGAGGCGGACAAAGTGGGAGCACATTGCCATGTATGTTTCCCGATGACAGCACGCATGCACAAATTCCTCAGGAGACCTCCTCGTGAAATGAATGCACAGGACTGCATGGACACACGGGATGCCTGTCAACTCCCACTGGTAACAGGTACAAGTATGCCTGTTCAAATCGATAGAGTACTATTTGTTACCATTGCTAACCTCCAACTGGGCAGCTCCTGAAAACTGGAGGCTCCAATTTCAACTAGCAAGTTGTAGTTTGGCGAGCCGGTTGCTGATCTGCGAACACCAAAGATTTGTCGAGCGAGCCATCTTTTCATTTTTTTCACGATTTTACTCATAATACCCTTTTGTGTGATCTCAAACATACTTAGAATCGGTTTGTCCTGGGCTGGTAGGATGCAGGCGTTGAATGACTCACTAAGGTTGTTGAAGTTTAGGTCGCATTTGGGGATGGTGCAGAAGGCATGTTTCGCCCAACATCTCACATCTATTCCTCGTAGATAGTTGTGGGCCGCTAGGTCAAGCAAAAATAACTTCGCCATCTCTCTCTCAAACTATATCACTGTTGTGGCTCTAGATGCAGCCCACATTGCATCCTTGAACAACATGCCTTTAAATTGTTTTTGACAATTGTCATACAAGTGTCGGATGCAAAACCAATTATTCGCTTGCCCTGCCGCCTCTCTGACAACTAGCACTAGCTCTTGCAAAGATTCATAATAGTCAGACATTGGTACAAAATGTATAACATAAACACATAAGGCAAAAGCAATCAACCGCACCTTTTGTCGGTCAGAAATGATTGTCCATCAATTGCCATATGGGGTGTTTAGATTGTCGAGCAACAATTCCAGAAACCAACTTCAAGAAGCCCTATTTTCTGATTCAACCACTGCTACAATAATCGGGTACATTCCATCATTCCCGTTAATGGTGACAGCAGTGAGCAGCTGGCCCGGAGTCTCTCCTTTCAAGTGGCACCCGTCCAAACAAATAACCGATCTACCATAGTTTAGCAGGGCTATCTTGCATGCAGCCAAACACATATACATCCTTTTAAATGCACTTATCTCTCACCGAGTTTCTAGGATTAGACCTCCAAATCTCCTCGGTATAGGACCATATGAGCTTGTATTACTCATTGTCATCCCCTTCGTTAATTTTTTTAGTCGCATTTCTTGCCATTCTAGCAAGGCTGGGTGTGATGTTGACCTTGAAGTCCTTCCTGACTGTCTCAATTATGGAAGAAAGGTCTCAGTCGGCCTGACTTCTAAATCTGTTCAAGTAATGTGTTGCCACCCATTTGAAAGAGGCATGACGACTTTCTATCTTTCTCGAGCAAGTGTGAACGTCATTGTAGAACTTTATTTGAAACGTCATTTCACCTTACATTTTTTAGGCGTGCAGGCTCCACATGCATCCTTCCTGGCATACAGCCCTCAACCGATGTGCGACACTGTGAGTGAATTTTATCTCATACCCATTCATTAACGCATGAACGACAATTTCTTCTCTAATTTTATTTAGTGAACTATACTTTTTGCTAAGGCCCATACCAGCGAAACTGCCTTCTGCTTGTGTTGGGCGTCTAGGCCTACTCTCGGCCATGTCCATGTTTTCGTCACTAGTGGATTAGCATAATGAACGGAGGTCCTCCTCATCCTCCTCCTGTAGATTTGTTGAGACTGAGTGCAACACTATTGCAGCTTCATCTCCAATTCCAAGTACCTGATTGGGCAAAAATGTGGTTGTGGGCGCCACTTTAATTTGACGATTAATAACATATTTCTCAACACTCAAAGACGCCATTTGCTTTTCGACAAATTCTTCAACTTCCCCAAAATGTGGTTCACTTCATCAGCTTTCAGAATTCTCTAGGGTTCGCTAATCGCTAACAAATTATCTGAGAAAACTGTGAGGAGTTCTCAGTGTATTTATACAATTCTCAATAAACTGTTGCGGTTTAGAGTGACACACAATTGCGGTGTCTCAGTAAATCGCTGAGGTTTATGAGACACCGAAGTGGTGTGTCAAGACACCGCGGCGACTTCATACCAAACTGCTGCAGTGTCTTGACACGCTGCTGCGCTTCCTAGCTGAACTGCCGCAGTTCATCACAAGTCTTCATATAGTTTTTAAAAACTATAGAGTCGCGGCAGTTTGTCGACGAACCGTCGCGACATCACCAATAATAAATAATGATAGTTAATTTATCATTTTTTCATAATAATATTTGAAGGACATTTTTTCCGTGGCAGAGGGTAGGATTGTGCGTATCAGAGCCCAACCAGACAGCCCATCCCCCACCCGCCAACCATGTGAACAACACCCAAAAATGCGATTGAACATGAAACCTCCAGTATCGAGTCCATTTTTTGAGGGTTCCACAAACTCACCAGAGATGATCACACAAAATGCAACAGAGCCCTCGGACGAAGATCAAACTAACATTATAAAATGTTTCTGTACAAGTAATGGCGCCCTCAAACAATAAAAATGAGATGCAAAATATGAACAGTTGGTTTGGGCACAAGTACTTACAAATCAATGTCACCGTATAAGTAAAGAAAATTTTACCTAGTTTCTAATCATCCTCACAAATCCACCAAAATCACTCTTTCTTACAAGCCAGGCAAAGCATTTCTCCGCCCTAGAGACTCAGGCTGTGTGTGCAGAGTCGACGAATTAAATAAACTAATCAACTCAAAAAATGCTTTCAAAAGATACGTGGGTTTGGGTGAGATGCCTAGGCTTTGGACACGACACTGAAGCCAGGCCTTGCAGCAATTTCACGACGTCTGATGGGTCATCAAGATAAAACTTGGCTTTGCTTGGCTTGCGCCCTACGGTGCAGGCGAAAATCTCAGGAGCTACTGGCAAGGAAGTGCTCGAGATTGTGTTTAATATGCTCTCAAACATGTCTTCATCTGATCTATCGTCTCCTACACACATCACGAAATCGGGAGGCTTCCCGCCATTCACCATTTTCAAGAGAACCTTTTCAGCCACCAGACCCTTGCTCACTCCCTGCCAGCAAAGAAATGGCATTAGGGGTCATTTGATATATGAAATACAGAATCGATAAAAAAAATAACATTGATTAGAATGTGATCAGAGATAAATGAAACCTCAAAATTGGTTAATGCATCAAACAAAATTGATTAGAACGTGATGAAGTAGATTAAAATTAACAAACAAACCTAGATTACTTGATTTAGTGATGCACTTAACCCAATTTCTCAAACAATATGGGAATTGCTTCTCATACTTGTTTAGTTATTATTCCCATCCCAATTTTACAATCCACCAAGCACCAACTAATTGTGATTTCCGTGAATTTCACAAGAACAAAATGAAAGAAGGGATAAGTTTTACCGGCGGCTTTACTTCCACAATATGTTGGCCCCTGTGCACAACGGCTGGTTCATTAGCAAGCACATTTTCTAAATGATCAAGAAGTTCTTTTGCTTGGCAGGACCCAAAGTCAGAATCTGCATCCTGATGATGCCAAACCAATGCGCTCTCTTTAGTCTCTATAGTAGAACCATCAGTTGCCTCTGTATACAATCGCATAACAGGATCTACTATGTTAATCCAATCAAGATCAGCATTTAAGGGACTTATTTCCCAATCTAAATTTCCACTCCACCTGCAAAAGGGGAAAAATTAGAAACAGGAGCTCTTACAGAGCATTAATGCGGCAATAATTGATATAAACTCGTTGGGTATTCACCTTGTAAAGTAGCCATGTTCGGCGGCAAGACCCAGCATGTCACAAGAAGCAAACCACTCACTCAAAGAAATTCTCCCCCTTCCACTTACAATAAACACAATGTTCTTCGGATCATTGCAGAGTGCTCTAAGAACAGAAATGACTTCTTGGCTTGGGGTCTTTATTATTGAATTTTTTTGTATGACAGTACCATCATAATCAAGAAATATTGCTCTTCTGTGCGTTCGTTTATAACCAGAGACAATGTGGTCCACACATAACTTCCTAAAACCAGGAGAAAGAGCCACAACTCTAAACCTAAGGCCCAATCCAATTCCCCAACACCGCTTTCTATAATGATCTTGGCAAGCTCTCTCTAAATCTTGCATGAAGCTGCGAGCCCAATACCCTACATCATGCGAACTGACATAACGATAATGCTTCTCATGCCTCAATTGTTTCTCCGAATCTTGCATGCTAATGGCCAAATCTAAGGCATCAGCAACAGCATCAATGTCCCAAGGATTCACCCTGATCGCTCCACTTAAGGAAGGTGAGCAACCAATGAACTCAGAAACTACAAGCATGCTAGTCCGACGACAAGTAGTTTCAACACCCATAGCCTCGTCCATGTATGGAGTTCCTTCCCTACAGACAATATACTTGTACGGAACCAAGTTCATTCCATCCCTCACAGCATTCACCAAGCAGCATTCCGCTAGAGCATAATATGCAGTCTTTTCAAAACGAGGAACCGGGCGATCAATTAGAATCACTGGCTTATAGTCAGGTGAACCATACACTTCATTGATCCTTTCAGCAGTACAGTAAGTTTCTTTCTGCGCTTCCTGGACATCTTTCCCTGAACCCCTAGCAGGATTTACAATTTGAACCAGGACAATCTTTCCCTGCACCTCTGGACGCTGTTGTAAAAGCTGCTCCACCGCTAAAAGTTTCAAGCTGATGCCTTTAAAGATGTCCATGTCATCAACACCAAGAATCAATTTCTTCCCCTTAAACTTATCTTTTATCTCTTTGACCTTAGCAAATGTAGCAGGAAGATTCATGACTGATTCAAGGCGCCCCATGTGGATGCCTACAGGTAAAATTTTTATATATACCGTGCGACCAAAGTAATCAAGTCCTATGTGACCCCTCTTTGATTCATAGTCAAGACCCAACATTCTGCTACAGCATGAAAGGAAGTGTCGAGCATAATCAAATGTATGGAAACCAATCAGATCACAGTTCAGCAACCCTCGAAGAATCTCATCCCTAACTGGTAAGGTACGATAAATTTCTGATGAAGGAAATGGACTATGAAGAAAGAACCCAAGTTTAACTCGTTTAAAGAGCTTCCTCAAAAATGTTGGAAGAACCATCAAATGATAATCATGAACCCACACATAGTCATCTTCTGGATTAATAACTTCCATGACCTTGTCAGCAAAAATTTTGTTTGCAGAAACATATGCTTGCCAAGATACACGATCAAAGCGATCACCGTGATCAGGACACATAGGTAGCATATAATGGAATAAAGGCCACAACTGTTGTTTACAGAAACGAAGATAGAACTTTTTCTGGAGCTCATGAGGTAGAAAAGTTGGTATGCAATTAAAATCGTCAAGCAGCCTCTGAGCAACCTCTTCTTGTTCACTGGCATTAATATCAACCTTCAGGCAGCCTACATATATAACCTCTGTGTCAGACGAGAACCCATCTTTCAATTGTAATAAAAGTGAATCTTCATCCAAACTGAAGCACCATTTGCCAGACACGCTATCCCTTTTAGCATGCAAAGGTAACATATTTGCAACAACAATTTTCCGTTCGTGACACACAGAAGAAGATTCTGAGTCTGCATCGTTACTGCCATAACCATCCAAGTCAGATATTATTCCAGGCACGGTCATTACCCTTGGTAATGACTTGGGAGTATGAGGAATATCCAACAAGTCTCCAGAAGCCAAGTCCAAAAAGTTTGCACACGATCTCGATGCCATGATAGTTAAGAATGTCATACAAATCTCTTACAGTGACAAAGATATCTGGAAAACTCCAGGCACAACAAAAATGTTAACATTCTTATCTCTGGGAAAAAGATCAACTATAGTAGATATAACCAAAGTGATTTCACTCAACTAGAAAGCAAACAAGACAAGATACCAACAAAACAAACAGTTTAAACCATTCAGATTTAGCAACTATAAAAGTCAACTAAATCCTTCATAATTTTTATTGCGTTGCTAATGTCACTAATTTGAAAATTGTAATTGCACTATCTCTCTCATAACTCTTCAAAGAAATCCCACCAACGACAACATAGCTTGTCCATTCAAACATCAAGGAAAAATATCACAGTGATGAGATGTGAAAATCAACAACATAAGGCTATGACGGAGACACCCAGCAATGTTAGCCATAAATAGATAGTAATGCAGTCATGCATAATAACACCCTCAAGTAAATGAGTAAAACATCATTGATTGAGCATTTAGATAGCAGCACTTAGTACTATAATTTATCTAACCATCATATACAAAGAAGTATTTATGATGCAACCATTGGGATATTAATATGGAGTATATATGTCATAATGATCAAAATCTTCAGTTACGCCGCCTCATTATTCGATTAGTATGCATCAAACATTGGCAGATAACTTTTTGTATGTGTAATAGTGCATGAATATAATTTTTTAAGGGTAAAAAAAAGTCTAAAATGAAACCGAAGCTGAAAAATGAGGCCTTAGGAAACAAGTTTTTTCCTTACATTATTCAGATATCTTTAAAAAAGTATACACTGATTTAACCAATATACTTGATTGGGAGAAAGAAACTCAAGAAATGTGTTTTTTTATAAATTACAAGGTGATACTCTAAGTGATTACATGAACCGTTTAAGAATCCTACCATGTACACATGGCGTATAGAATTAAACAAACAATAACTTAAAAAAAAACGTACTAAGAAATCCCCAGCACATAACATTTAGAAATATTGAGATACAAAATTTAGGAACTATTCAAATATCTGACCATACACAGACCAATACAGGTGTAGGAAACATAATTCATGTTAGACACTTCTGAGGCACACCAGACAAGTTTCGTAAACCAATTGAGGTGAGTGTAATCATGAGATCTCAATGTCTACATCATAAAAATAGTTAATACTGAATAAGATTTCAAAACCTGAATCGCACTAGAAAATTATTTCATTCTTAGGATGATTTCCCTTGTACCCATTAATTGAGGTGAGTGTAATCATAAGATCTCAATGTACTCTACATAAAATTAGTTATACTGAATACGATTTCAAAACCTGAATCGCACTAGAAAATAGTTTCATTCTTAGGACGATTTCCCTTGTACCCACTACTCCCCCATCAGATATTTCCGCATAACTGATAATCATAATATTACCAGGCCAAACCAAAAACAAAAGCAGACATACAGGAGACATATTCTTGAAAACAACGCTCCTAGCTCCCGTTTGTTGACCAAGAACCCGTGTAAAAACGGGAAGCAAGAATAATTACCAAATCTTTTATAAATTACACTATTGTCTAATATCTCACTACCTCCGCCCCTTAGAGACGGGGAGAGAGAGAGAGAAAGAGAGAGAGCCAATGATGGATACTTCAATTTCATTTCCCCTTGTGATTCTACATAGCAACCAAACAGAGCAAAGTAAACACCAAAAAAAAAGCTCAAAACAAACACAGATCAGAGAGGAGCCGCAACTTGAAGAGTAAAAACTAAAAACTCGGTGACTTACAGTTCCGGAGATCAGAGATGGCTTCTGAATCCAAATACAATGAGTTTCAGCGGAGACGAAGGAGGTGAGCCAGGTAGGAACAGAGGCAAGAGTCGAAGAAGAAGGAAAGTCGGACTTGGGTATGGCGCTAAACAAGAAACGATGAATCGACAGGAGGAAGGATAAAGCTAAGATCCACAGCCGAAAAAACAAAGTGATAAATAGTATTTAATCCAATGAAAAATATACATAATTTAATTTTTTGGGAAAATGACAAATCAATCACCGTAGTTTTAAATCAATGACAAGTCAACCATTATAGTTTAAATCTTAACAAGTTAATCACTAACGTATGAAAAAATGACAAATTTAACATTGCAGTGATGTTCTCCGTTAAAAATGAGTCGGGATGCTGCTGCTGTGTCATAGGACACCGCAACGGTATCGTGTGTTGCAAAGAAAAACACAAAATTTTGCCTAGACGCCGCTGCGGTGTCGTCAGGACGCCGTTGCGGTGTCACAAGATCCCGCTGCGGTGTCCTCACGACACCCTTGGCTGTGTCCTCACGACACCCCTGCGGTCTCCTTCGAAATCAATGTTTTTATTAGATTTTCGATCTTTTCAATTTCAAACGACCATAACTTTCGTTACGAGTGTCGGAATTGGACGCAGAAGGTATCAAATCGAAGCTCTCTCAGAGATCTACAAATTATCAAATGGTTTACCCCGTGACCCCCCTGTTTCAACCCATAAATCAATCGTTTAAGCCCTCAAATTTGCGATCAAACATTTTTTACCCTAAAAAATGCAAGACGCCTCCGCGGTTTGCTCGGGACGCCGCGGCGGTTTCCCAGGATGCCACCGCGGTGTCCTAGGACACTGTCGTGGTGTCCCGACTACGTTTTAACAGAAAACGTGACTGCGATGGTAGATTCGTCATTTTTCCATACGTTAGTGTTTAACTTATTAACATTTAAACCATAGTGGTTGACTTGTCATTGACTTAAAACCACGATGGTTGATTTGTCATTTTTTCTAATTTTTATTAAGTATTCCCTCTACCGCGCTCCGTTATTTTGACTAACCTCATTTAGGCTGTACCAATGGGATTGGGTTTCAACTCCTCTGTGAAATTACTATACCACCCTTGCTCACTGTAGTGTGATTTCCTAAGGTGTAGGTGTTGGTGTTGGTGTTGTTTATAGATTAATGAATGAACGAGATTTTCAAATATAAAATTATAATCTCATGTAATTATTAATGTCATCCTTAGTTTGTGGGGGCATAACTCAAAAATTTCACCTATACAAAAAAGTATTATGATTTTTTAACTAAATAGAATAACCATAAATAATCGACTCAATAAGAGTTATTAGGTCTTAATAATATAATAAAACATGGGTTGAGGGGGAAAGAAAAGATAAACTCTTATTATTCTTACTTTGATAATTGAATGGTTTAGGTCAAATGTAGATAAGCCAATGTTGGGCCTCCACTTAGGTTGCCTTTTGCCCCCACCTCAATCAAGAACTTGCATCTTTTATCCTTATCCTTCCATTTCCATTATGTTATTCCCTTTTTCTAGAAGAAATTTAATGATAATATATTCGATTTTATAACAACTATTAATTATTTATTTTGGTTTAGTTAACATATAGTGTATCAAGTAATTCATCTGCAATTCCACTTGTCTAGTATAATATTTCTTATAGTAGATGGTCAACTTACAATCTTAAGCAACCAAACTCATGTTCGCTAATTCCATCCATCTCGCCCCTCACAACAACCATATGGATTTGTTACTGGTGGGGGGATGCATAATTTGTCTGTACTCCAATTAAAATTAATTAATTTGCAATCCAAGACTTTACTTGGTCATGCAAATGACAATTCCAAGCACTCCACACATTTTACAAAAAGAAACACTCCTAATTGTTGACATGGCTCATATGTTCCATATTTCAATGTGGCGTTGAATGTCCAAATGATAATACATGTTTACAGACTTGATTCTTCAAATCCAATGTCATAAAATTTTTAGTGATTTTATGTCTACATATGGATGATTGATTAGAATAAATGTTTTCTACTCCAATTACATTTTTATTTTTCAGAAGAAAAGATAATCAAAATCTACCAAGGATCCTACTATCTTAATTGATAAAATGGTGAAAAACGCTCCTACAAAATCATATGCTCCAATTATATTTAATCACGCTATTATTTTCATCTAAATTCAAGGTTTTGTTTTTTAAATTTGATAAAGTTATGATTAACACCTCTTTCATTGTTAATTTCAGAGTTTTTGCTTGTCTATTTACTTCTTCCAATACATATATGAGTATTCTTAAATTATTGGAACTCGAACAATGTACGACGTTAAATTACTTATAATAATTTATATTTTGATTAAAAAAAACTTTATTTTTGATCTGCAAAAAGTAATTTTTCCTCTAATCAAAATAATACTTCTTAAATTATATTTCAAGCACTCACTTTCTACAACAGAAAAATAACGTGCCGTTTCGAAAAAACCACATTCTGTAGTGGAAAGATAATATTTTTTAATAAAAAATATAAGCATAATATTTACTCTATTTATTTTTTATAATTAAATATTTTATTTATTAATAAAAATTATTTATAGGTTGATTTTATTATTTTGTTAATTTCTCATCGTTTAATAAAAGAAGGAAAAATGACAAATCAACCATTGTGGTTTCAAGTCAATGACAAGTCAACCATTGTGGTTTAAGTTTTAACAAGGTAACCACTCAGGTACGTCTAAATGACAAATCAACCATCGTAGTTACGGTCGTTGTTAACTAGCGCGCCGCCGCGGTGTCCCATCGCGCCCCAGCGGCACCTCGTGTTGCAAAAAATAACACACAAGTGTTGACTGGAGTAGCGACTAGTCGCCACGCCGCCGCGGCGTCCCGGGACGCCCAGCGGCTCCCCGGGACGCCCTAGCGGAGCCCTAGAGCACCGCGCTGGTGTATTAAGACGCCGTTGGGGCGTCCATAGGATGCCGCCACGGCGACGTAGGACGCCAGGGCGGCGTCCTAGTACACCGCCGCGGCGTCCTGAGTATACACAACGTACTTTAACTCCCGAATTGAAAAAAAAATTGCCATAGTTGTTCTTGTTGCTTTACTCCCCCAAAGCATACATCCTACACATAATTGCAAGTAGTTCCAGAATCATCCACAGTACATAAACAACAGCAGACAACCAAGCTCATGCAACATCGAACTATAAACAAATGACACGAAATCTGAACAAAACATAAACTTTATACAACACACATTCAAGTTAACATCCAATACAACTTTGAAATGTAAACAAATTACACGAAATGTACATAAACATTTTACAACTTTTACAACTTCTTTGTCTTGCTCGGCCGCAGATCTTTGACCCCAAAAGATAAGTTCGGGAAAAACACTATATGTTGTGCTTTCTCCCACAAAGGTCCCTCATACTCAAAGATGGCTGGGTCATGCTCGTGAAATAGTTGGTTAGTGTTGCATTTACGCAGCACGATCATCCCCACACTCGTACACCGGTAGATGGCGTACGGGCTGCAATACGAAGGGAAAATAAGCAAGAATATGTAGTAACCAATATTAAGAATTTACATAAGGGAAAATACATACGTGTCTTTGTCAGTGGGAGCACAGATCATGGAGATAGCTTCTGGCAACAATTGCTGGTAACCATACTGAGTGTGGAGGTCAACGGACGACATAAAACTTCCCTGCTGCGGGTGTGTCTGCAAGGAAAACAACACATTAGATGATCCCAGTTAACCTGAACAACAACCTGGAGAAGCGAGATGATTACTTACGTGAATCCACCCTACTGAGAGTATATTGTACTCGTGATGATACGCCAATATGGCTGCCTCGTTTTCAGCACAGTACTGCATATATGTTCAGATGAGTACTACGATCAAATCTTATAAATCAACATACAAAGAAGGCTTCTCACCGTATTTGGCGTCCCCTCTTGCTCGGGGAAGATGAGATGAGTGACTTCGTAATGATCCCCCGTCCGCCTTCCCCCAAGAATTGCGCACGTCTCTTTGTTCTCTCGAGCATTTCTGCGCACATATTGCTCGAACACGGTCATCAAATTTGAAGCCTGCAAGAAAAATGTCAAATGTCGTTAGAGTAACAAAACATTAACATGAACCAACACACACATATAAGCAACACACACATATAACCAACTCACAGACGTACCGCGTGCACCCTTCTAAGCGGCCGATTCTCGTCGTCCTCTTCGTTCTCGGCATGTTGACCGCTGCCGCTGTGAGGCTGATGTGAGGCTGATGCCGCCGTTGATGACGACGATGACACACGAGTTGATCGCCTCTCACATCGCTCAAGTGCTGCCATCATATCACGGTGCCAATCTGTTGCTTGCAAATGGCACTCTTGTGCAATGCGATGCCTCTCTTCCGCAAGGGCTACTGCTTGCATATTCCAGTCTTGTTGCATTCGGTGTCTCTCTTCGGCGAGGGCCGCTGCTTGCAAATTCCACTCCTACGCCATTTGATGTCTCTCGGCTGCGAGGTCATCCATTCTTTGGAGGTGCTCCTCCATCATTTGCATTCTCATATCCATTCTGATCCTCCAGTCGGTCGTCTCCTCAGGCATCGGAGTGAAGTGCGATGACTGAGGAGGAGGCTGCTGTTCATACCCGGGGGCTGCCTCCTGAGGCTCTGAGGGGGTGGAGGTCGAGGTCGAGGTGCTGCCTGGCTGGTGTACTTGCGCCGCCATTCCCCTCCAACTTTTGTGAACCGCATGCGGTCCACCTTTTGTTGATTGTAAATGTGTAATGGCGACTCCACAATTCTCGGCTCGTCCTCAGGGATGGGCACTCCATATTCGTCACATATGGTCTGTATCAACCAATTGTACGGGAGGTTCTTCGAAGGTATGTTCAACACCTCATTCATGTGGCTGAAGATGGTATATCCAATGTCCACCTTTTTCCCGGTGAACACCTTCTCCAACATATAGAGATCCATGCAACTGACATGGTCTCGATGCCCATCCCGCGGCAAAATGGTGTACGTCATGATCAGGTGGACCAATCGGGCTATGACATAAAGGTCCTTGGCCTTCGGCTTGTGGTACTCTTCAACCTCTGGATTGTGGTGCAACAATCTTAGCACTTGTAGCCCTTCTCCCCGGCTGACAAATGGTGGCTCCCGAGACATATGATAGTATTCCTCGCTTGGGCCATCCATATCACAATCAAGCAAGATATTTAGGACTTGGGGAGTCAGCCTCACCTCCCATCCAAACACCAACGTCGTTAACTCCATTGGCTCGGTCGACAGTCTCAAATTTGCATAGAACAATTTGATAGCTTGTTCGGAGTAACTGCCTCTCATCTGGCACAACTTGGCTAAGCCAGCAGATTGCATAAGATCTTTAATCCCCATGCCAACCAATGAGTCCAGGTCCACAATTTTTGAGGCAATAATTGTACAGTTCTGAATATCATCCTCGTACCGTGATTTGCATTGTCTAGACCTGAATAATTTGACCCTCCGCCCAGCGGTGACAGGTTCAACCCGGACAATTGAGCGTCGGAATCTTCTTCGCTGTGTTCTACAGCGGGTTCATGTTGAAAATCCCATGGTGCTCCGGGTTGGGAATGCTGGGATGCCGCTGTGGTGTGCTCAACGTAGGACGCCGCCGCGGGTTGCTCAAAGTACGCCGCCTCTGGTTGCTCAGAGTACGCCGCTGCGGTTTCCTCAGTGTAGGACGCCACCGGTTGCTCCGTGTAGGACGGAGACGCGGGTTCCTCGGCTGGTGCCTTCCCACGCTTGGCTGCCAATTTCCTTGCTCGTTGGTACACGTTCATTTTATGTAAGCTCTCGCCGTGAAAATCTCTCGCCTTGAAAAGTGGTCGCCGAGTGGTTTCGGGGTTTTTGAGCGTTGAAGATGGGTGAAAATTGGTGAGCCCTAGCCTTGGCACGTTATGAATAGAGCCGATTAAATTTGGGACGCCGCGGCGGAGTTCCCGGATGCCGCAAGGGCTTCTTAGCACGCCTCAGCGGGCTGCTTGGGACGCCGCGGCGGCTTCCCGAGACACCCATGCGGCTTTCCACGACGCCGTATGTATGCAAAATTTTGCTTATAACTTAGTCGCCTCTTTTCCTTAGCCGTGCACACTGGTGGATATAAATTGAGTGATATACAAAACCAAAACATTTATACAACAAGTCAGATATTTAAATTTAGTCACAATTACAACAATATGTACGAAACACTCGTATCACGGAAGGTTAAGGTCCACTGTCTGATACGTTTGAGTTTGTGGATCTTGAGCAACCGACTCCTGCAAAATAAATTGCAAATGAAATTAGCATTTATCAAATAACACTTGAAAACGTGAACGGCATCAGGGGCTCACCTGTGTCGTAGGGACTCTGGCAGGCTCTGTCTCGGGGACTAGGGAGGGGGCTAACTCGGGGACTCTGAACCCCATAAAAGTGCCCTCCGACCTTCCTCTGCCTCTGCTGCCTCTGCTTGTTCCGCTGCCTCGGGCGCTCCCCCTGCATGGCCCAGCACTTGACTCTTCTGCCCCATCGCAAGTGCGGGAATTGTGCCCCACACGACCACACCGCCCACAAGTGACGTTCAGATGTCTTCTGGATAGCACCGTCCTGCTTGGGGCCTCGTCCACATCCCGTACTCTACATACGCGTGGCCTTCCTGGAAGCCTTTTAAATGGCGGTGGGGTAATTGGATCAAGATTTGTCACACGAGGCCACTCGATTGACCCATTGAGGGGGGAAAGGAAGTGGGAGTACATTGCCATGTATGTTTCTCGATGATAGCATGCATCCACAAATTCTTCCGGAGATCGCCTCATGAACTGAATGCACGGGATTGCATGGACACAGGGGATGCCGGTCAATTCCCACCGGTAACATGTACACGTACACTTGTCCAATTCGACAGAGTACATGTCGTTACTGTTGCTAACCTCAAACTTGGCACGGCCTGCAAACTGGGGGCTCCAATTTCTACTAGCATGTTGTACTTTGGCGAGATGGCTGCTAATCATTGGACACAACCGTTCGGTTAAGCGAGCCATCTTTTCATGTTTTTTAACGATCCTACCCATGATGCCCTTTCGAATAATCTCGAACATACTTAGAATTGGTTTGTCCCGGGCGAGTAGGATGCAGGCATTGAAGGACTCGCTGAGGTTGTTGAGGCTTATGTTGCACTTTGAGATAGAAGAGAAAGCATGTTTGGCCCAACATCTTACATCTATTGCTGCTAAATATTAGTGGGCCGCCGGGTCAAGGACAGCTAACTTGGCCATCTCCTTCTCAAATTGCCTCCTTGTTGTGGCTCTTGATGCAGCCCACATTGCATCCTTGAACAACCTGCCTTTAAATTGTTTTTGAAAATTGGCATACAGGTGTCGGATGCAAAACCGATGGTCTGTTTGCCATGCCACCTCTCTGATCGCTGGCACTAATCCCTGCAAAGATTCATAATAAGAGAGGGACATTGGTAAAAAATGCATAACATACACACATAATGAAAAAAGCAATGAACCGCACCTTTTGTCAATTCGAAATGAATGTCCATCCATTGTCAGATAGGGTGTTTAGATCGTCCAACAACAATTCTAGAAACCATTTCCATGAAACTCCATTTTCTGCTTCAACGACTGCTACAGCAATTGGATACATACCATCGTTCCCGTCGATGGTCACAGCGGTCAGCAGCTGTCCCGGAGTCACCCCCTTCAAGTGGCAACCATCTAAACAAATCACCGGTCTACCACAGTTCACCAGCCCTCTTGCATGCATCCAAGCACATGTACATCCTTTTAAATACACTCATATCAAGGTCAACACGCAGTGAACTTCCAGGATTCGACCTCCGAATCCCCTCAGCATAGGACCATATGAGCTTGTATTGCTCATTGCCATCCCCTTCATTCATTTTCTTGGCAGCATTTCTTGCCCTTCTAGCAAGGCTGCTTGTTATGTTAACGTTGATGTCCTTCCTGATTGTCTCAATTATGGAAAATACGTCCCAATCGGGCTGACTTTTAAATCTATCTAAGTAATGGGTTGCCACCAATGTCGTAGTGGCATGACGACTTTCCATCTTTCTAGAGCAAATGTGAATGTCATTGTAGGACTTTATTTGAAACGTCATTTCATTTTGAAATTTTGAGGCGTGCAGCTGCCACGTGCACCCTTCTTCGCATTTGGCCCTCAATTGAGTCGCATCGCTGTGGGTGAATTTAATCCCGCACCCATTCTTCAAAGCATGATCGACAATTTCTTATCTAATTTTATTCAACGAACTGTATTTTTTTCCAAGGCTCATACCAACAAATGTGCATTGTGCTTCTGGTAGGCGTGGGAGCCTACTCTCAGCCATGTCCATGTCTTCATCGGTACTGCATTGGCATGCTGATCGGAGGTCCTCATTATCCTCTTCGTTTAAATTTGCTGAGACAGAAAGCAAGACAATTGCAACTTCATGTCCAATTCCACGTACCTTGTTTTGATTGGCCAACAATTTCTCTGTGGGCCCCACGTCACATTGACGGTTAAAAACAGATTCTTCCTCACTCCATGACTCCATTTACTTGTAAAAAAATTCTTCAACTTCGCCAAAATTCCTTTCTCTTCAGCTCTCGCACTTCTCTAGGGTTCGCTAATCGCTGATCAAATGCCTATTACTATTCAGAGGAGTTAGCTCTCTGTTTATATAAATTCCCAGTCCGAGAAACCACTGCGGTGTCCTACAGCACCGTGGTGGCGCTCTAGGACGCCGCCGGGGCGTCCCGGGGCTCCTCGGCGGCGCTCTAGGATGATGCCTAGGCGTCCCAGGGCTCCTCGGCGGCCTCCCGAGGAGCCGTTGGGGCGTCCCGGGACGCCGCGGCGGCGTGGCAACTAGTCGCTACTCCAGTCAACACTTGTGTGTTATTTTTCGCAACACGAGGTGCCGCCAGGGCGCAGTGGGACACCGCGGCGGCGCGCTAGTTAACGGCGACCGTAACTGGGATGGTTGATTTGTCATTTAGACGTACCTTAGTGATTACCTTATTAAAATTTAAACCATAATGGTTAATTTGTCATTGATTTAAAATCACAATGGTTGATTTGTCATTTTGCCATAAAAGAATTAAGCCTATTCAACAAATTTATTGCTCTTTAATTTTCAAGTGATTTACACGTGTTGAAAGGCGGTTGGTGATAGGGCCGATTCGTGTCAGGAGGCGTGGCCCACAGAAAAAGTGTAGGAACCGGACAGCACGCCGCCTTTGAATCCCACGTGGTATTCGGATAAGAACGGCAATACTTTCTTTGGAATTCCATCTCCTGCGCGCGTTATCTACAACTCTACCCTTCCTTTTGTCTTTTCCGTACAAGCATCAAAGGAGGGAGAGTGCGATGGAGTACAGGAAATTAGGGAGGAAAGGGCAGTCACGTAATAAAAAAAAGCATGGGGTTGATAGCAGAAGATGCTGAAAGTGGATAGGCTTGATTTATTTCAACGTAAATAAATGGGAAAATGACAAATCAACCATAGTGGTTTACGGTCAATGACAAGTCAACCACTGTGGTATGTTTTCTAACAAGTTAATAACCACCAACGTATGTGAAAATGACAAATGCACCATCGCTGTCCGTAAAAAAAAGCTGATGGCCCCACCATGTATGCCTGGACGCCGCGGCGTCCAGGCCAAAATGATTTTGAAATAAAAAAAAAAAAAAAATTTATACTTAAACCAATTTCGCCCAAATTTCAAGCCCTAATCTGCAACTCTCGACAGACTTGCGACGAGGAGTGCGACGAGGAGAGGAGCTGCGTGCGACTAGGAGAGGATCTGCGTGCGACGAAGAGAGGAGAGGAGCTACGTCCGACGACGATTTGAGGTAGATTTGTGTGTATATGTTGATGATTTGAGGTAGATTTGTGTGTATATGTTGATTTGAGGTAGATTTGCTGCGTTTCTTCGAAGTTTCTTCGAAGTCTCTTCGGCGCCGGTCACATTTCCGCGGCGTGCAGGCAATTTTTGGCCTGGACGCCAAAAAAAAAAAAAAAGGAAAACTAACTGAGACATGTTGTGTGGGTTATTATATTGCAGGTTGGTGAATTACTCTCAACTATCAGAATGCAATCCCGGATTAAGAAATTGACCTCCAAGCGTGGGAAGGCAACGATGGAGGCAGTTGAACCTGTTCAAACTGCGGCGTTCGAAGCCGATGTAGTGGCGGCGGTGGAAGAAACCGCTGAGCCTGAAGAAGGAGAAGCCGGCTGCTCCAGCGACCCGATCCAACCCGTTCAAGTGGGTTCAAGGTCGAAACTATATTGGAACCGGAATTGCAAAGCACGGTTCGTAGAAGATATCCAATGCCGTACCATTATTGTGTCCAAGATAGTAGATTTGGACTCATTCGCAGAGATGGGAATTGATCGTATGCTTGAGGCTGCTGGGTTAGCCGGGTTGTGCCGGATGAGGGGCAGTTATTGCGAGCGAGTTATACGATTGTTCTATGCAAATCTGAGCATCTCCACCCAACCCTTAGAGGTGCACACATATATTTTTGGACATGAGGTCAGGTTCACGGCCAATGATGTGAACATTATGCTTGGATGTGTGTTGGAGGAGCCAAGCGATGAATATTATCAGATGTCTCGGGCGCCACCATTCGTCAAATAAGGACGTGGGTTAGAGGTGATTAGATTGTTGCATCAGGATCCCGAGGTTGCCGAGTACAGCAAGCCAAAGGGCAAGGAGTTGAATGCCTTAGCCCGATTGATCCATCTGATAATGACGTACACAATTTTGCCTCGGAATGGGCATCGAGACCTTGTTACCAGCATGGATCTCTACATGCTAGAGAAGGTGTTCACGGGACAAAAGGTGGACATCGGATATATCATCCTGAGCCACATGCAAGAGGTGCTCAACAACTCAGCGAAGTCACTGCCGTACAACTGGCTCATCCAGAGTATCGTTGAGCAGTTAGGGGTCCCCATCCCGGAGACGGAACCTAGAATTGAAGAGTCCGTCAATGACATTTACAACAATTCATTAGTGGACCGAATGGGGATCACCCAAACTGGAGGGGAATGGATGCGCAAGTCAAAGAAGGAAGCAAGACATCCACCCCGGTCAGAGCCAAGGCATTCAGTCCCGTTTCCTGAACAACCTCCTCCTCCTCAGGCATCTCATTTTAGTTCGATGCCTGATGAGACGTTCGCTTGGATGAGCAGGATGGAGGAGCTCCACCATATGTCCATGACCCACATGCAAAAAATGCAAGAGCAGCTGCAAATGCAACAGGTCCAAATACAAGAAGCGGCCAAGCTCGCAGAAGATAGGTGGGCCATAGCACAACAATGGCATATGCAATCTGCCGAGTGGCATCGTGACATGGTGGCAGCCCTGAACCCAGGTGACAGGCGATCACCCCATTTTGCATCCGCGTCATCCTCCTCAGACGCACCTGATACGACATTCCGATTGTAAGTTAATTCCGTTGAACGCTAATTCCACTTTGTTACTTTATTTTGTTTCATGTAATGACATGTTTTTAATTGGCAGCAACCCTGTTGGAAGCAGCCAACATATTCCTCCAGCGGTGCCTCTGGAGCCGTCGCCCCTGAGAACTGTGCGCGTGGTATGTCTTTCATTTCCGTATATATGTGTGTTCATTAATGTTTACGCTCACCCTTTTTTGACATTTTGGTTGCAGGCTCATGATTTGATGAGTAAGTTCAAGGATTATTGTCAGGGTAATCTTCGAAGGAACATTGAGACATGCGCAATTCTTGGGGGAAAGCTGACCGACAATGAGTACGTCGTCAGCGAGATCATCTTCCCGAAGCAGAAGGGCACGGCAGATACTGTGAGAGGCCTTCGTTGTGTGCTAGTTTATAAGCTTTTATCTAAGTACTCATCCAAACTTATATGCAGTGCTATGCGGTCGACGGCGCAGACGAACATGTGTTCAGACATCAACATGAACACGGTCTACTCACCGTAGGGTGGATTCACGTAAGTATTCAGCTCGCGTCTCCAGTTTACATTGATATCATATAATGCGTTGTTTACATTGCAGACACACCAGAAACATGATTGTTTTATGTCGTCCGTTGACCTGCACCAGCAATACGCGTACAAGAAATTACTGCCGGAATCCATATCCATTATCGTAGCTCCCACCGACAAACAGCGGTAAGAAGTTTCCCTTGTGTACATTCTTAATATTGCTTTCCACGTAATTGTTCCCTTTGCATTACAGGCCGTTCGGTGTCTTCCGGTGTACCCCTGCGGGGATGGAGGTGATAGGAAAATGCAAAATTAAGGAACAATTCCACCTGCACGAACCTCCAACCTTTGAGTATGAGGGGCCGTTGTTCGCCGGAGCACATAGAGTATTTCTTGACCCGCACTTGTCGTTCCTGATCACGGATTTGCGCCCGAAACCGACCAGGAAGAAGAAGGCGTAGTGTAGGTCAATGATATGTTGTTAAAAAGATGTTATGTATAATTTACATTTAGTGGATGATTTGGATGATACTGGAACTGTTTGGGATTATTTTTTGTGCAGGATGTACGAGAGTAGCTTTGGGGGAGTAAAGAAACAAGGCATATTATGTCAAAATTTTTAAAAAATTATGAAGTCAGGTCAATTGATTAGTTGTAACGCCCCTGGAATTGAAAAAAAAAACATTAACTTAGTAACCCAAAACTTTGAATTTGCAAAACTTCTTTTTATATCAGAAAAACACAACTTTACATCAGTGCCATTTCACTGTCATCTACATTTGTCGAAAGAAAAAACAATTGTATCACGGCAGGTTAAGGTCCACATTTGTGTACGTTTGTGTGGGAGGACCTTCCGTATCAGACTCCTGCAGATCACATTGAAAAGGAAATGAGCATATTTCAAATAACAATTGAAAGCATAACGTGATAATGCACGGACCTGCGTCTCATGAACTATATCAGGAACTCTGAACCCCATAAAGGTGTCCTCCGACCTTCCTCTGCCGCCTCTGCCTCTCCCTGTGTTGCCACTGCCAGCCCCTGCACTGGATTGGCCTCCCCCTTCGCACGTGCGGGCATTGTGCCCCACACTACCACACCGCCCACACGTGACGCTCAAATGTCTTCTGCTTAGCACTGTCCGGCTGGGGGCCTCGTCCACATCCCGTATTCGACGGACGCGCGGCCTTCCTGGAAGCCTTTTAAAAGGCGGTGGGATAGTTGGATCAAGATTCGTCACAAGAAGCCACTCGATTGGTCCATTAAGGGGGCGGAGAAAGTGGGAGTACATCACCATGTATGTTTCCCGGTGATAGCACCAATGCACAAAATCCTCAGGAGATCTCCTCATGAAGTGAATGCACGGGATTGCATGCACACACGGGATGTCGGTCAACTCCCACCGGTAACATGTACAGGTACACCTTTCCAAATCAACAGCGTACATGTCGGTACCGTTGCTGACCTCAAACTGGGCAGCTCCTGCAAACTGAGGGCTCCAATTTCTACTGGCATGTTGTACTTTGGCGAGGCGGTTGCTGATCATTGGACACAACCGTTCGGTCGACTGAGCCATCTTTTCATATTTTTTGACGATCCTACCCATGATGCCCTTTCGAATGATCTCGAACATACTTAGAATAGGTTTGTCCCGGGCGGGTAGGATGCAGGCATTGAAGGACTCGCTGAGGTTGTTGAGGCTTATGTCGCACTTTGGGATCGAAGAGAAGGCATGTTTGGCCCAGCATGTCGCCTCTATTCCACGTAAATAGTCATGGGCCGCCAGGTCAAGGACACGTAACTTGGCCATCTCTTTCTCAAATTGCCTCACTGTTGTGGCTCTTAATGCAGCCCACATTGCATCTTTCAACAACTTGCCTTTAAATTGTTTTTGAAAATTGGCATACAGGTGTCGGATGCAAAACCGCTGGTCTGCTTGCCATGCCACATCTCTCACAGCTGGCACTAGTCCCTGCAAAGATGCATAATATGAGACAGACATTGGTAATATATGACAAACATAAACACATAATGCAAAAGCAGTGCATAACACCTTACCTTTTGTCGATCAGAAATAATCGTCCACCCATTGCCAGAAGGGGTGTTTAGATCGTCCAGCAACAATTCTAGAAACCACCTCCATGAAGCCCTATTTTCTGCTTCAACAACTGCTACAGCAATCGGGTACATACCATCGTTCCCGTCGATGGTGACAGCAGTAAGCAGTTGCCCCGGAGTCGCTCCCTTCAAGTGGCAGCCATCTAAACAAATAACAGGTCTACCACCATTCAGCACTGCCCTTTTGCATGCATCCAAGCACATGTACATCCTTTTAAATACACTCATATCGAGGTCAACACGCAGTGAACTTCTGGGATTCGACCTCCGAATCTCCTCAGCATAGGACCATATGAGCTTGTATTGCTCATTGGCATCCCCTTCGTTAATTTTCTTAGCCGCATTTCTTGCCCTTCTAGCAAGGCTGGAAGTAATGTTGACGTTGAAGTCCTTCCTGACAGTCTCAATTATGGAAGATATGGCCCAGTCGGCCTGACTTTTAAATCTGTCCAAGTAATGCGTTGCCACCCATTTGGCTGTGGCATGGCGGCTTTCCATTTGTCTGGAGCATGTGTGAACGTCGTTGTACATCTTTATTTGAAACGTCATTTCATTTTTTATTTGTGAGGCGTGCAGCCGCCACATGCACCCTTCTTGACAAGCAGCTCTCAATCGATGCGCATCACTGTGGGTGAATTTTATCCCGTACCCATTATCCATTGCATAATCAACAATTTCTTCTCTAATTTTATTCAAGGAACTATATTTTTTGCCTAGCCCCATACCAACAAATGTGCACTCTGCTTCTGGTTGGCGTCTCAATCTACTCTCTGCCATGTCCATCTCTTCATCACTAGTGGATTGGCATGCTGATCGGAGTTCCTCATCGTCCTCTTCGTTTAAATTTGCTGAGACAGAATGCAAAATAATAGCAACTTCGTTTCCAAAGCCACGTACCTCCTCATTGGCCAATAATGTCTCTGAAGGGCCCACTTCAGCTTCACGGTTAATACCACCTTCTGTAACACTCCAAGATGCCATTTTTTCCAACAAATTCTTCAACTTTTCCAAAATCCCTTTCTCTACTCGCTTCAGCGCAGCTCAGACTTCTCTAGGGTTAGCTAATAAGGGAAAACGATAGAATACATGCGAATATCGCAGACCACTCGGATTATGTATTCTGCTGAATTAATTCACCTGACTTAACAGAGGGACGCAAATGGCCTGGAGGCAAATTGCCTGGACGTCGCGGCGTCCAGGCCAAAATTGCCTGGTGGGGCCATCAGCTTTTTTTTACGGACAGCGATGGTGCATTTGTCATTTTCACATACGTTGGTGGTTAACTTGTTAGAAAACATAGTACAGTGGTTGACTTGTCATTGATCGCAAACTACGATGGTTGATTTGTCATTTTCCCTAAATAAATTGTGCCCTCCCTGTACGGAGGCCAATTTGGGGGACCCACTTCTAGGGTCCAGCTCAGCACACATCCCGTAATATAGAAGTGTTGACTGCAAAATAAGAAAGTATGATTGATGTTTCGATTTTAAATAATTATTTGATCAAAGATAAGATGCCCTTGGATCAAAGAAGTGGTTGTAGAGGAATTAATCATGTATGATTTGAATAGGGAGGAAGACACACTCTTTAGTCAATTACAAAAATGACCTCCTCGTCCGATAAAAGAGAGTGGGGCCCACTTATCCAGTCGCCGCGTTTCGTGGGTAGGGGGCATCACCTCGTCGTTTTCACTGTTGAGTGGAATGTTCCACCCCCTTCCTTCTGCTTTCCTAATTAGAATTAATATATTTTAAATATTTATATTATAAAAGTATTCAGTGGATATGTTTTCTCTAAAACAACACACAAGGAAAGTCTTACCGTCTGAGGACTTCAAAAAACAGTAATGACTTAGGAGATTTGATACAGGGCAAATCTCAATATTGAGTCGTTTTCAGCAGATCTTGAGGAAGATCTGTGGTCTTCCTCATAGCCCTGAAAAAGCACACCATTTTCTCCGAAAATCAACTTGGCTTAATGAATTTTCTCCCAAAATATCTCCTCTCTCTCTCTCTCTCTCTCTCTCTCTCTCTCTCTCTCTCTCTCTC